>CM050168.1:140216667-140619167 GCA_027410445.1 Discoglossus pictus
CACAGCCTGCACTATAATACAATTCCTGAAAAAAATACTAGGATAGTGCAACAGCTACTGCTTCCTGACAACAGATATAGTGATAAAGCAATAACATTGCCAAGTATACTTTTAATAAACATTGATGTCATCTACGAAACAATCCCAGTGGGAGCATAGGAAACACTTGACCATTATCCATGAAAACAATAGACCAACATTCAGTGCTTTCAAGTTAAATCCCATATGTGCTATTAAATGCTGAAAAATCTTACTCTTATATGTTGTTGCTTAAAGGGATTCTGATAAGTGAAACTGATTACATTTCTATGTGACGAATATTAATACTAAGGGCAAGTTAGGTTTCTTTTATATTAAAAAGCACTCTTAGAAAAGATGAATTATTTGTGTAAAAGTTATAAACATTACTTAGTTTGCCTGGTACTCCACCATGTTATGTGAGCAGGAGCTGCTTTTCTGACATTAATTATCACTTACTATGAGCTATGTGAGCTAATTGGGTAAAAGGCTATTGAGCCAACCAGACTACAGCTAATTTTTAAGCAGTGACATTTATATTCTTGTTTTTTGTTTTTTAGCAGCTCAAATCATCTAACATACAGAGGTCTTGCAGCAAGTGCTAAAGCTTTTACAGGTATATTTGAACTTCTTTAAGTTACATTTTATCTAAGAGCAACTTGTGTTAAGGTGAAATTGCTCCTTTAAAGTATTACAGAAATAGATTTAAAATGTGTGTCCATATTAAGAAAATTTTAATATGCGTATTGGTAGTTGAATTGGAATTTAAAAAAATTAAAAACCTGGAATGCCTGCACTTTTATAATAAGTAGGTTGAGCTTTACATACAAAATAACAGACATTTACCCTCCTATCATTACTTTACATAAACAACTTCTTATCTCCTTCCCATTTAAGTCAAGGGAGATGGTAAACAATTTAAGATACAACAATGATGACAACATGAGCTTTAGTACATGTATAGGAGTATACACATAGTCCATATGGTAACCTTGTTCTTCATGTCAGAGGTGGGAAAGGCAGGACACATGAGGCCATTTATTGATAGTGTGAATTAAATCATCCTTTATATTCTGCACTGGGTGGTGAGGAAAGTGGCCAGGGAAATATCCAAAATGACAGAAGCCAATGCAAAGTAACTCAAGTTAATTTTAAACTACTGAATGTGGATTAACACTGTGACAACCATCACACAAGGAAACTAGAGCTTGATTACATGGCTCCCTTAGGATCTCCCACAAGGAGGATTTGTAGCTACAGGATTTCTTACAAGAGAATTTAAGTAACTATAACATGGCTCACACAGGCAATATCACCTAAGAACTTACTGATACATAGCCAGGGCGGTTGTCACATAAGGGCAAATTAGATGATGAGACTCACAAGGCTCCTTACATGTAATTTAAGCAGATGCAAGTCTAAAGTTGCTAGTCAGAACCAAGAAACACAGTTATTTCTATAACAATCCAGTAAAGTTAAAAAACATCAGTAAATACTATAACATCATGTCTATAAAGCTATGTGGTTCCCACTGAGACATTAACAAAATGATGTGGTTTATTATTCTTGCACATGAACATTGCAGTTTAGACACATCATTCATTTTATGCACAGGTGAGTGGGTGGCAGGTGGGCAGACAGGAACCCTTGGGGCTCTGTATTAACCAAGAGCTATTTGGCATTAGTTGGGTGTCAGTGTTTAATTGTGTGAGCAGGTATTTTTAACTGACATTGTGATTTAGTTGATCATTCTTTAATAATATTATTGTTTTACTAGCGACTTGCCCATCAAAAATTGACAGTCAATAAAAGAAAGCGTTGAAATGCTGTTTGCCACACAATGTGAGTTTACTGTGTGCCTCAACTATAGAGACCCCTCTAACACAGTAATGAACGCATGTAATAACACTATAAGTGCAATGAGGGTCATCCAGGACCCTCATGACCCAAAGTGTAAGCACTACACCATTTTAACCCGGTCTCTTATGGGTGTCTATACAGACCCTCATAAGCCTCTATTTAACCCCATTAGTCCCATGGGACAGTTAGAAGCCTAACATTACCCCGTAAGTGCTCTGAGGGTTCTCCAGTACCCTCATGACACTAAGTATAAACACTACACTGCACTATAGCCCCCCAAAAAACAATCTAAAGTAACCCCCCTCGACACTAACCTATTAACACCTACACTACCTACCTACACTACCTACCTACCCCATAATAAACCCCCACCACTCTGACAGAAAAAAATGTTTTAAAGTCACAAAAAATAAAAAAGGAACATTACAGAAAATAAAAAAATACATTACAACCCCCACCCCCTACTACAGAAAAAAAAAATTACACACCTGAAAAGGAAATACATACAATACATACAATCCAAATAAAATGAAATAGAATACAATACTCCCCTATCTATGTAACATACAATCAATACTATCTATCTAATTTACATCCCCCAATCTATGTAATATGCAATACATCCTATCTATATAAAATACATCACCCAATCTATGTAATATACAATAAATACTATCTATCTAAAATACATCCCACAATCTAATATACACACATTGGTGCCTTCTGATTGGGTGAATTTGCTAGACAGCGTTTTCAGACATCGCAGGGAGGTAAGTACAATGTAGATTATGTTTATTTTATTTTGTTTTATGTTTATGTATTTGTACTATTGTTATGTTTTTTAACAGGGGCCGCGCCGGAGAAGAGGAAAAGAAGAAGGACGGGGACATGCTGGAAAGGTGATTAGAATATTTAGAATGATTATAATGTTTATTTCTTTTCTGTAAATGTGTTGCACTAATTTTTTTTTCCCCCTAGGTTGCTGATCTGAAGGGATATTTGCAAGTAAGGTAATTGGTCTTAATTATTTTGTTTTAGCTTAGAATTAGATGATTTTATGTAGAGATAGCATTTATTGTATGTTATATAGGGGGATGTATTTTATATAGATAGGATGTATTGTATATTAGATTGTGGTATTTATTTTAGATAGATAGGATGTATTGTATCTTAGATAGATTGGGGGATGTATATTAGATAGATAGAATTTTTTTTCTGTAATGTTCCTTTTTTATTTTTTGTGACAGGTTTTTATATTTTATGTAATGTAAAATTTTTTATTTTTGGGGGGGTTTATTAGGAGGTAGGTAGGTAGTGTAGGTAGGTAGTGTAGGTAGGTAGTGTAGGTGTTAATAGGTTAGTGTAGAGGGTGTTTAGTTGATATTTAATGTTTTATTGGGGGGTATAGTGCATTGTAGTGTTTATACTTAGTGTCATGATGGTCCTTGAGGACCGTCATGGCACTTATGTGGTTACTGTTGGGTTTCTAACAGGCCCATAATGGTCATAATATACCCTTATGGGACTGATGGGGTTAAATAGAGGCTTATGAGGGTCTCTATTGACCCCCATGAGTGACAGGGTTAATTATGGGTTTATGGGGGTCTGTATTGACCACCATGAGTGCCGGGGCTAATTAAGTGGTTATAGGGGTCTGTATTGACCCCCATAAGTGAGAGGGTTAATTATATGTATTATGGGGGTCTGTATTGACCTCCATGAGTGACAGGGTTATTTAGGGGTTTATGGGTGTCCGTATTGACCCCCATGAGTGAGGGGGTTAATTAAGTGCTTATGGGGGTCCGAATTGACCCCCGTGAGTGACAGGGTCAGTGAAGGGCTTATGGGGGTCTGTATTGACCCCCATGAGTGACAAGGTTAATTGAGGGCTAATGGGGGTCTATATTGACCCCCATGAGTGACAGGGTTAATTAAGTGCTTATGGGGGTCTGTATTGACCCTCATGAGTGACAGGGTTAATTAAGGGTTTATGGGGGTCTGTATTGACCTCCATGAGTGCTAGAATTATTTATGGGCTCATGGGGATCTTTATTGACCCCCATGAGTGACAAGGTTAATTATGGGTTTATGGGGGTCTGTATTAACCCCCATGAGTGCCTGGATTAATTCTAGGTTTATGGTGGTCTGTATTGACCCCCATGAGTGACAGGGTTAATTAAGGGTTTATGGGGGGCTGTATTGACCCCCATGAGTGACAGGGGTAATTATGGGTTTATGGGGGTCTGTATTGACCCCATGAGTGACAGGGTTAATTATATGTATTATGAGGGTCTGTATTGACCCCCATGAGTGACAGAGTTAATTAGGGGTTTATGGGTGTCTGTATTTACCCCCATGAGTGACTGGGTTAATTAAGTGCTTATGGGGGTTTGTATTGACCCCCATAAGTGACAGGGTTAATGAAGGGCTTATGGGGGTCTGTATTGACCCCCATGAGTGACAGGGTTAATTAAGGGCTTATGGGGGTCTGGATTGACCCCCATGAGTGACAGGGTTAATTAAGTGCTCATGGTGGTCTGGATTGAACCCCATTAGTGACAGGGTTTTTTTAGGGGTTGATGGGGCTCTGTATAGAGCAACATGCGTGATAGGGTATATTTTTTTTTTATTACGGGTCCTTTAGGGACCTTTACGGTTCTTTAAGGACCCAAAAGGCAGGAATTTTGAATTTTCATTGCAGCGGGGTCCCCGATCGCGTGCGATTGGGACCCCCACTGCGATGGTTAATGTGGGGTTAATGCGGGCCTCCAAGCTTATCTCGGATCCCTTCAAGGGTTAATTAAGGGTTCATAGGGGTCTGGATTGACCCCCATGAGGGACAGGGTTATTTAGGGGTTGATGGGGCTCTGTATAGAGCCCCATGACTGATAGGGTTATTTTTTTTTATTATCTCGGATCCGTTGGGGTTAACGAGGGTTTCCGAGCTTATTTCGGATCCCTTCTTGGGCAAGTTGTACGTGGCTGGGCGGAGCCTCGTTTTAGTTTTTTTCGGCAGTCATTTTTTCTCCCACTTAGGGGATTTTCGTGTGTCTAAACTTGAGATTTAAAGGTGTAACTTCACCTGCAGAGGTCCTGGGTGCCCCCCTTGCTGTGGGTAAGCTTTTCATGTATTTTTTGTGGGTATTTATTGTGTTTTTACTGTTTTCAAGTGCGCGCGATTCGGCCGTTAAGGTCGTATTTTTGCGAGGCTCGCCGGCAATGAACTCCTTCGGCCCTCATTGCCTAAGTGCTACAGGTTTAACGGCTCAGGTGATGCTGCAGTGCTCATCGCTAAGCTCGCAAAACGTGACGACGATTCGTAGTTTGACAACTATTATATGTGATAGGACTGGTTTAAAAATAGAAGGTTTTTTTTCTGCTTTAAATTGTGTAGGATTCAGTGTTATGTTATGAGTGTCCTGAAAATGCTTCTTTAGCTCCTTAAGTGTCTTAGAAGTGTTCTTGTAAGTGTTTTATCTGTTCTTGCTGGAGGTTGAGTTTAAATGCAAGGATTTGTTTCACTATGAGCGCTCACAGAGCCTTACGAGAAAATGTAGAATATTCAGAAAATCTTACGGGAGCCATGTAATAGCAATTTATGTAAAATCTCCAAAAACTACAACTTTATTTTTTAATTAAAAACAAGGTAATGATACATTCATAATTACAGATAAAGAGTTATATATTCCAAAGTCAACATTACTGCTAATATTGCACTACGGTGCCTTATAGTCATAACCATGTCAAATGGATTTCAAGCATGCAACACTTGCCGTAATGTCAATGTCACTGGTTGTCCATAGGCCTGTTCCAATGAGGCTCTGCAGTTACACATTTCTTTATGCCATGTAATATCGAAAAACAAAATTCCTACGTTATAAATAAAGGATAATAATAATAATACTCGGTAACGTTCTTGTTAAAATGTAGACAGGTAATGTAATGCAAATAAATACAATATACCTCTTGACATATCCTAACATATCACTAGCCATTAGGGTGCTATGGTTCAGCACAATAAGATGGAAGACAGGGATACTAGAAGAGAAGGACACAAAATAATAATAGTGTGAAAAAGGATTACTACAGTTCATGAAAAAAGACTCCAATTTGTTAAGTATGTACTAAACTAACAATATTAGCAGCAGTATAAGCCATGGACGTAAAATATTTATTGGGAAAATCTGATTTTTTTAGACTCAGTTTATGAGAGCTGGATGATGGTATGTGTGTTTGTAGAGATCATAGAGCAGGGTAATGTCCAGAGCTTTTGTTTGGACCCATCACTGGTTAAAGCAGGACAGTGCATCAAAGGATACAACCATAGCTCTCCAGAAAAGTATCCCTTTCATAGACACACACAACTTTCACCAATGTATCCTGGATCCCTCCAAGATCTGACATATGTATCACTATTTATTTGTTTTAAACAAGAACTAGTTGTATGACTTTTTCCTGTTTATTGGATTGACAGTTTTCAAGGTGTAGACACCATCAGGATGTCTACCTCTCATACTTATGTAATACAAGTTTAAAAGTTTAAGGCATGGGTGTTTGACACTTAAGTGTTGACTTTATTTAATCTTGCTTATTTAAATGTGGGTTAAGTTTTCATGGAAAGTCTGCATCACATTTGGAAAATTATTATGCATTTCTTTAAAGTACAGCACAACTATATCCTAATTTGAAAAGAGGATTATTATGCTTGGAAAGTGCTTCTCACTCTTCACTATAAGAATATAACAACTGTTTATATAGCTCTAGCAGAGAATACTTAATATGAGTGGCTGAAGATTGTTTGCAAGGAAGAGATGATATCTGCAGTCTCAGATACATGGTTTTCTGACTGTATCCTAACTATTTGGCTAAAGTTAAATTATTCCAGGAATCAAGCCAACAAGTGATAGGTTAAGCATGTTTAATTGTGCACACTGGTTCATACCCTAAGGGAAAGTTCAACAAAATTATCCAAAATAAATACACTCTTCAAGTCGGCAGCTCAGTTGTATACTTTTTTGTGTTTCTTATATAGGCATTTAGTAACAGTTAGTTTTACATATTAGAATAAATAAAGTGTTATATTTTATTAAATGTTAATACATTTTCAAGCTTAGTTTTTAGGGGCTCCATTTATTTTGTATCAAATATTTAGGTTGCAATAGAGCTGTAAGCAATAGTATGGTGTGAGATGTAATGTATCCCTTAGACTGTAAATTTGTGAGTTTTAAGTCTTGTTGGGTGCTTTAGAGAAAGTACTTTGTATGCTTGACTTTAAACTCAATATCAGGGCACTCCATTCTTTCATAATTTGTTAAGTTTCTTTTTGATTGCATCTACCCTGTTTAGCGATACGGAATATGTTGGCGTATTACATAATACTAACAAATAATTGTGAGAGATTGTTTATGCTAGGCAGTGTCCTGTGACAGTCAATGGGCTCAGGGTACTACAATTTTAAGTTTATTTAGTAGCTCTCAAAAATAATGCTATCTTTTTTTATGGGTTTGATAGCAATATTTAGTTTTTATACAAAAGATCACTTGCCTATTCCCAGGAGGAACTGACTCTAAATTATGCATTCTCACTCCTTCCGCTCTAAGCTCACTTTACTTATCTTCCTCCTTGTAGAATTCCACACACTTTATTCCCCCTTGTAGAATTCCACACAATTTATTCCCATTTTCCTTCTCCAACCCCCTCTTTATCCTAGCTCTTCTACATTCCCTTTCTCATCCTCAAGCCACATGCTGTTTTTCAAATTTCCCTATGTCAGTTTTTTTCCACTCTTGGTTCAAATGAGTCCCTTATATACCCCACTTCTACACTCTCTGTCAACCAGCCTTCTCTTCTACCAGTGCTCCCTCTTCTCTTCATCCTATCAACTCTTTCTCTTCCATATAACCAACATCCTCACTTTCCTTCTCTCACACACCATCTCTCTCAGACTGTTTCTAGATCTGCAAATCTCTCCCTACACTACCAGGGTACTCTTTAAATAAATCATTAATCTACCCATTAATATCTCTATACCAATCCCTTTAATACAATGGTTCCCTCCCCTCCACATACTTTAGATCACTACTCCTTTCTCCACCATGCCTCTACATCGCTCTTCTCTCTTCACACTCTCTTATTGACTTGCTCTTCCCTGTATCTTTCTTCATATTTTTCTCTTCATCTATGTCACTCTCTTTCCCCATGCACTCTCTCCAAAGTGAAAATGTTGAATTACATATATATAGATATCTACATAATCTTCTATTAATTCTAATTCAACTCTATACAATAGTACTATGAAGTAAATGCAAGACTATGTATCCTAAGCATTCATACCGTGTTTAAATAAAAGTAAAAGAATACATCAAATTCCATGTGGCCTAATAATGACTTAAGAAACAAGATAAGGAACCTTGAGAAAGCAGGCATACATATAATACAAGAAGGGGGGAAATGAAGAAACATTACATGTGTGCAAGGAATATATCAAGTTTCGCAAAAAGCAGACTGAACAAGGAAAATGAAAAACTAAACTTAGCTTAAAAAGATTTTTTAAATGTACAAATGCCCAAAATTACTAAAAATAGAAGAAAGACTGGAGAGTAATTTCTCCTCTTTTCTTATCACATTAATTTTGTAATGCAAGACTAGAACTAAAAACTAACCAGAACTAAAATAAACATGATGAACAGACTCTCCCTTGCAACATAATGGATAAGTGGTCAGAGAGACTGTGAAGTTAGCTAGGTACTCTCTCGTGCTCAGTGCACCATGTAGCACTCTGAAATTCAAGGTGTCAGTGGGTTATGGAACTAAAGAGGAATAAAGTTCCCTCTAGGAGGTCCTCTTCTCCTTGTCAGGTGGTAGGACCTGTCTCCAGATGGTATCAGGGCAGGTCACATGGGCAAGGAAGTTCACTGTATGGAGCAGGTGAGAATACAAGCTTGGACACAGTGTGCTAGGCTTAGGTATAATCTATTGAATGGTATTAGTACATCTTTTCCTGCTGCTAATTCCTTTTGAAATACAATTTTCCTAATTTTCATACAGCTTTGTTAAATTATTTACCTACGTTTTAATCATCTTATATAATGCAATCTTAAAATACTATCAAGAATCATAGATTGCTCTTTTTATAATATCCAGTAAGTGACATTACACATAGAATTTATTTGCATACAAACAAAATATATATTAGAAGGAAAAAATACATTTTTTTTATTGGCAGCCTCAAATTTCCCACAAGAATATCAAAACATACAATGCAGCAATTACAAAGTTTCATTAGCTGATAAAGTAAGGAATGTTCTTAGACATGAACACTAGCTATTTAACTAAGAAACCATTGTCTTGTCCCAGTTGCCAATTACGCAATATGAATTGTTGTTAGCTGGCCAGGATGTTTAAGGAGGGGAGATTGTAGGTTTGTATTAGATACTGATATCCCCTATAAAAATAAACAAACACATAGCAGAATGTTTCAAGAAATCTAACAGCTAATCATAGTATGTCCACACAAAGACTATCAATTTGTGACAACTCAACTGATGGCTCATTAGACATAACATTGTCTTTAGGCTACTGAGGAAATTTGGAGTTTGTTTAGAAATTGTAAATGTTCTCCTATAATCTTATTTGTTTATTCTGTGGTGTGCTGCCGCCCATTTTGGGACAGGCTGGCACCAATTTTTGGTGGGAACAAAGATCAACTGTGTAGATAAAGTCTGGAAACACTCCACCTAAAGACGAAGTAAAAGAATATCTGACTTACTCGTTAATAGCTTTGAATGGTTCGTATACAACAATGGGTTATTGACAGTAGGACGTCACATTGGCAGGAAAAGGGTTTTCCTATTTCTCCAAGACTGCAGTGCTGTTTTTTCTTCTCTTAGAAATAGGAGAATGCAAATTTAATTACAGACGTCAGAGATGGAAAGTGAACGTTTTTTTGGTGTGTGTGTGTGTTAGCAAGACATTGTCATTGTAAAAAGCTGAGGCAACTATAGTATAAAGAAACATTTATTTTCAGGCTTCCACATTGAAATTTGAAGATTTGAAAGGAACATAATTATCACATATTTTTTTAAATGTGTTTAAAATTAACAGGTGTTTTAGATAAAGATTTTTTTTGCAAAATAACACAAGTACTATACAGGTTAAAAAACTATACTTTTAATCCCTCTGCAAACAGCTATTGCCTGATTATCATGGGGGTCTATGTTTGTAGCAATTCAAAGATGAGAATGTAGCACGAAATAAGGATCTGAATAGTTTTCAAACAAGTGGAAGAAAGAGTGTAGAAGTGTTATGCACAGGGGCCTTTCATTCCTCCACTGGGAAGGATACCAGTACATAGAAAATTATAGCTGTTTTTATTTTGGTTGCCCTTGTTTGTATTATTTCTAATTTGCTAATATCATTTTACCTGCTTAGAACTTCAAAAAGGGGTGAGGGAGGAAAATCTTGACTTCCATACTGTGACTCTACAGACGCTACTGCTCACATGTCCACAGAAGGATTGGTAAAATTGATTGATTTAGCTGTGCTTCCCATCTTACACTGCATGGACATAATATCTACTTTCTCTTAAGGGTCCACTATACAAAAACACTATCTGTTTGAAAACGTACTAATTTAGGGGAAAAAAGTACCGGTAATACAGCTAGTTTTTAATTGAAAAAATAAATAAATCCATGATGCATAGGTTGAAGTTGTTGTGTTAGAGGGGGTTATATTTCTGCAGATTTATGGTTGCATTTCCTGAAGCAAAGAGTCTGCTTCTGGGCCAGTGAGGGGGAAGGAATGCAGTGTAAACTTTAATGCTAACTAATTACCTTCTTACCCAATAAATATAGGAGTGAACAACAACCCAAAGCTGTTGTTTGGCACCTGCAACAGATATAAAACTCTTAGTATGCAGCTGCCGTGGGTCTCACATACCTCTGATAGCATCTGGATTCCCACATCCCAATTCTCCTCACCACTCCCTCAGGCAGCCCCAAGCCTGCAGCTACAGTGGCCACGCCTATTCGGAATAAGTGCGTGCCGAATTCGGCCCTATCAAACCCCAGGCGCTGTAGACAGCCTTTTAGGACCTGAGAGAATTGGAAGCGGGAGAGAGCAAGCCCATCCTCGTGTATTAGCAGAGTGCCCAGGTTCTGTGGTCTGCGCCTAAGGTATTTACTAATACAATCCACGGGGCAACAATCCGAACCCACCCTGTGCAACATAATTTCTTTCCCTCTGCCTTCCTGGTCAGTTTTTGACCGCCGAAACCAAATCGCCACACTGTTCTGGTATAGGCAGACGTCTACTACCTGTAAGCCCCCGGCACCCAGATTGCTAGCCGATACCAGTTCCCCTACTCAGAATGCACCGAATACAATACACGTCAACCAGCATAGAACTGATCCGAAGTAACAGCAAATGTGATAGAGCGCCTCTTGTCCTGCACTACTTCACCTTTAAACATACCACCAATCACGCACTTCACCAGGAACACCTTTGTCAGGTCTGCCATTACAGCCAACTTAAACATGAAGGCTAATGCCGCCACCTGCCGCCCCACTGTGGCCCATGAGCAGCCCTTGCTCTTACTGCGGAGTAAGTACCATAGCAAGATGCCTGTCATCTTGTCCTCCGAACCCGTACCACCTGCCAGATCCACCAAGTTTTGCCACTTTCTCCAGAGGGAACATCTCTAGGAATGCCAGGTTCTTTGTCAACCCGGCCTCCACCCAATCAGCAGGCCACCTGCCCACGCACCAGCTGCCATTGAAATACGCCCCGAAACCGCAGCCCCCTGATGCATCTGTATAGAGCTGTAAATTGTCGTTAGACAACTCCCTACATTGAATGAGTGTCTTTCCGGTAAACCCGCTTAGAAACGCCAGCCAAATACGAATGTCCTCCCTCATTGCCGCCGACACCACAATGAAATGGTGTGCCTGCTGTCACCATGGCCATCCGCCAGCCAAATGCCCTGCCCATGGGCATAATACGGCACGCAAAGTTCAGTTTCCCCAGTATGGACTGCAGCCTCCGCAGCGAAACCCTCCTAGCTTGCGCCAAAGCTACCAAATCCGCCTGGAGGTCTTATCATTTCACAGGCTACATTTAATTTTCTCTGAGACAATCTGAATGCCGAGAAATGTTAGTGTCGTGACCAGGTCCTCAGTTTTCTTGTGAGCCAATGGAACGCCAAACTCCGCCACCATCGCTTGAAACATTCTAAGCAGTAACTGGCAGGTGTCATAACCCACAAAAAGAAATCGTCCAGGTAATGCACCATACTTTTAAACCCAGATCTCTCGCACGTGACCCACTGCAAAAACGTGCTAAATGCCTCGAAGAATGCGCAAGATACAGAGCACCCCATTGGTAAGCAGAGGTCCACATAATATGTCAGCCTTTGCCATCCACGCCCCGCTACCGGCCTGTCTGACAATTTCCGTAGCTGTGTGGAAGGAGGCATATGACACAGATGACAGCTCCCTGTCTACCCTATCATTAACCGAAGCGCCGAAAGGGTAGGAAAGGTGATGTATGAGCCGGAACTTCCCCGGCTCCTTCTTTGGCACCACCCCCAGGGGAGAAATCCTCAGGTGAGGCCATGGGGGTGACCCAAATGGGCCTGCCACCCTGCCCAAACCAATTTCCTTGCCTACCTTCTCCCTAACCACCCCGCACAGATTTAAGGTTCGGTGGATGACCGCCGGCGAAATCTGTATTACATGGGATCGCAAAGCCATCCCGGAACCCAACCCTCAGCAGCTGTGCTGCCGAGGTCTTCCCTTTCTGCTCACTGTAACATTCTAGCCAAGGGAGCATTGCGGTTAGCAACACTGGCGTCCAGCCCTTTTTCAACCTGCTCACTGGGCTTCCCTGTGTCCTTTGGCCTGAAGCATTTTGCCAATGCATGTTCCCCCCCCACAGTTGGAGTAGACATGTCGAAAACGACAGTTGGGTACCCATCTGCATACGCCTTCATTGAATGAGTAGCAGATCTGCCTGCCACTTGCCCTGGGTGCGGGTGGCCGTCCCCTGCTTGCCCCTGACCGAAAGGGCGGCCCGGCCCCCATGGGCGTCATTACGTTCAACCAATACGCAATGGCTTTTTCATTCCAAGCCATGTTCGGCTTGGACGCCATGCATTGGCGGAAATCCTCGTCATATTTCCACCATGCCATACCGCCGTAGGTACGATAAGCACTTCTAATCTCCTCCAAATAGACGAAGAGGGAGGAGCACTGGTGAGGGAATTTTTCCCCTATGACACACGCCATTATAGAAAAAGCCTGAAGCCAGTTGTCAAATGTGTGCGGAATCCTGGAAAATCGGCGCCTATCGCTTATATCCCCACGAATAGAGGAATCAGCCGGGTCAACAAAACGCAACGAGTGGGAGTAGGGAAAACATTTAGACAAACTCCCTACGCCAAATACGCTCCCGCATATCCTGAGTTAGATGGGCCCCCAAATTATCCAATGAGCATACTGCTGTCGCTCTTCTGGACGCATCCGATACCCTAACTATTTCTGGAGACATTGCAACCCTGTCAGCATGACTATCACTTGTAACCTGGTTAACCGCAGTAACAGTCGTCCGCCCTTCCATCACCGCTGAAGCAGTACCCGCCGTCCAACCCTTAGACGCCAACCCTGCGGCCCAATCTGCAAACTCCTTGTCAGAGACCGTTACCTTCTGCTCATCTAGCACGCCCTTAAGACTTGCTATTAATGTGTCCTGACCCCCTAACCTTGTGTTGGTGTAAGATGTGTTTAACTGCTGGCCAAATGCCATCTCACCTGCGTCAAAGGGGGCCGCCATCAACAGCTGAGCTTGACTGGATCCCTGTGTAGGCAGCAGTTGCAAGTTCGGTCTCCTTGCCTCATGCTCAGAACCGGAACATGCACAACTGCAAGTGCACGACCTCCGGCTACGGGATCTGGACCGATCCCTAAATCTCCTAGGAAGGCAAAAAGAACTGTCACTAGCCAGTCTGTGCCTGCATACGGTGGGCCGTGGGGGGCGGTCATTATCCTGAGAGGAGTCACTCTCGTCAACCACGCCCCGGGGGCCCCCGGAACCTCCAAAATTCAGTCCGTCTAAGGGTGGGCTGTCAACTGGGGAGACTACTGTCCGTGCCTGTCTATGAGCCATGTCAACTACGGGTTCAACTGCCCTTGGGCAAGGCGGAGCGTGTGGGACCATGTGCACTTTTTGCCTTTTATCAGGCACCTTAAAAGAGAGCAGACTGTACCTGGAAGTGGCTTTCCTGGTCCTTGATGGGCGTGCCGCCCTTGGTACTTGGACCGCAACAGCTGGGCTCACCACTTGGCCGTCCTTTAACATCTCTTGCTCTATCTCCATGCGCCTTTTACGAAGCGCAGCTGCACTCACGGCTGGTCCACTCCTGCCTTGCTGCTGGCCCTTTAAGACAGTAGCATTAGTACCAGCCAAGGACTCATCCGCACACACAAAATCCCTCTGTGGGACCACTGTTTTTTTTTTTATCACACCTATTTTTATTGTGACCCTTCCCGCCCCTATTGAGAGACTGCAGTCTGGGGGGTGTAGGAGTGTCAGAGATTGCCTGGCTTAGTGGTGGTCCTAAAGGCGCAGTAAGGTCGCTATGACCTGCACCTCTCACACTCTTAAACCTAGCTCCCCTGTTGCTCTGCGGTGATGGTTGCTGTATAACCAAACCATCCCCGGCGGCCGCGAGCAGTGCTCTCACCCTTTCCTCTGTGGGACTGCCTGCTCTAGGCCCACGCTGCCATGTAGTCCCTCCAGGGGAGCTAGCCTCTGCCAAATCCCCCAGGCCACTAGCCACTGAAGGCTGCACCTGAGGGACCGCAGGGGAGGGGGTTGACTCGCTCGCTGGAGTGCCTAGGGGATCCTCCAGCCATTTTACCCCATGGCATAAGGCCTTGGAGCGCACTAAATCAAGGAGGCGTTCCAGTTCACTGGTGTCACTTGCCTCCATCTTAACTGGCCCTAACTCCCTAAATGCCCGCCCACTAGGGACACACAGAAGGGAAAACACAAACAGCAACAGACACAGAAAAGAAACAAAATGGGAGGGAGGGTGGGAAGGGGATGTAACTGTGGCTGCAGGGCAGTAACCCTTTATAATGAGGCCAAAGTGGGTGGACCCTTTACTGCAGGGCCACCAAAAACCCAACGGCAGAGAGGGAAAACAAAATACCCAGACACACAGACAAGCAGCAAACACACACACTACCCCCAGCACATACAAACAACCCCAGCACAAGCAAGCCCAATAAATAAGACCACAAGCCCACGATCTTTAAAATGCAGGAGCTCAGCCAGGTCTGTCCGATCACCACGCTGGAGGGCCGCTGAGTAAGGTAAAATGGTGGGAACGTTATCCGCCTGCCTCTCACGTCACTGCGCCGTCCCCCCAGCGCAAAGGAGGAAGCGTGCCCAGGCTCCGCCGGGTCATAGGACACTTTCGGCTACCCAGGGAGCCTGGGCCGCCCTCCGTGTCCACCATTTTCTAAAATACATATCACATTTTCTGACCATACAAGTATATGTATTAGGTTCTCATTTATACACTAACTTTTGCAATCATATGTTTCAAATACTGTTTGTAGAGCATAAGTAAAACTTGTATATTCTATTCCAACATATGGTTTAAAGTCTCCAAGACAGTTGACTTCACTTTCACCTCCCACTGCTGACATGGAGTTGTTATATTCATCTCTCACCCTTTACGTTTGACAACTCTCTTCCTGCTTGGAATTATGTTTGGCACACATATTCTAAGAAATGATTTAATTATCACTATGAAGAAATATATTGAACAACAGTCATAAGCTAAACATGGTACAGCTCAGAATGTTTACTTGTTTGTGAAATCCTTCCAAGGTCCCTCAGGGCTCCACAGCTGCACTGTGTTTACAGCTGTACTCCATGTAACCTTTGGGGCATGCTCACACCATGCACTGCATCACTCAATAACTTATGCTAACAATTTGAGACATATTCAACAAGAAGTAAAATGTGTCTGTAGCAACTCTTTGAAATATATATGACTAGCGAATTGCCCGTCAAAAAATGACGGCAATGAAATTGTAAGGTAGCTAATGCTGTTTAGTGTGTAATAATGAAATATATAATACATTAATAAATGAATATACTTTACCTATTTTAAAGCATTGTGTGGAAGAGCTGTGAATGTGTTTTGATGTTGCTGCAGCATTAGTGGTGTGGATCTGCTGTGTAAGCGTGCTGAATGTGTGCAGTGTAACACTGTGCGTGCGCGAGGCCAAACCGTTAGCGTAGTCGTGTACTTCCGCATTGGCGTAAAATGGCGAGTAATGTGTGGTATACGTCTGTATCGGAATATCCGTAGGTGTTTTGTGGTGTTTTGCGAGTTTCTTGTGGTGTTTTGCGAGTTTAGAGTGCTGTAGCCTCGTTTTCGTTTTGTTCGGCGGCCATGTTTTCTCTCGCTTCGATTTTTTTTTAGTCTCTAAACTGTTTTATTTCGAGTAAAATCGAGGTGTAAGTTGTATTTTTGAGGTGCTGGGTGCTCCCTCTTGGTGTAGGTAAGTTTTTTATGTATGTGCTGTGTGTATGTATTGTGTTTTACATTTTGTAATGTTCGCGAGTTGCGTCCGAGTGTTGCGAGGCCGTAATGTGTGTGAACGTGTGTCGTATGTTGTTTGCGAGTGTCGTAATGTGTGTGTCGTACTGTTTGGGTTGCGACGTGAAGTTTGCGAGGGTCGCAGTTGCTGGCATGGAGCGCCTTCGGCGCTCCATGCCAGCAACTGCGGCCCTCGCTTTGCGAGGTCCTCAGGTGCTGGCATGGAGCGCCTACGGCGCTCCATGCCAGCAACTGAGGCCCTCGCTTCGCGAGGGTCCTCAGATGCTGGCAAGGAGCACCTTCGGCGCTCCATGCCAGCAACTGAGACCCTCGGGCAGTGCCCTCGCTTCGCGAGGGCCGCGGGCTCGCTGCGCGAGCCCGCAGCGTTAGCAACAACTCGTACGCTCACAACTATATATGTGATTCAACTATATGTGATGGCAACATTTCCTCAGATTAAATATACAAAACACTCTTGGAGATTGGTGGATTTGTAATGTGTTGTTTTGGAAGACAGAAGAAAGTGGTGTTCTTGAAGTGTTTCAAGTATTCTTACATGCTAAATGGAAGTCTTCTGCATGTTTAGGCTCATTAATTATATGAAGTTATATTAAGTTGTAATCTTTACATAGATACTTGGTTGATCAACTCAAAAGCCGCATGTAGTGCAAAATCCAGGCATGGAGGGCCTCATTAAATTCCAGCCTCGTAAATAAGAGGCTTCTACTTAAGCCCTACGTACTGCAAAGTTTCTCTAACTTACAATGCTATTAAATTACCCCTGCTGCGAGCAACGTATGAGCTACGCAGCAGGGCCGTACGTATCTACACTGCGTAAATGTACATGAGGAGTGAGGCTCCCACTCCTCATCAATTGCTGCGGGGGTCCTAAAAGGGACCTCCGCGGCAGTCCCCCACATAAGCCCTGCCGTGGGGGGTACTCCAAACCCCCCCCTAGGCACCTAAAATGAACCCCCCCTCAATGCGGGGGTCCCTGTCGGGACCCCCGAAGTGTCCTCACATGAACACCTTGCTGCAGGGGTCCATAGGAACCCCCGCAGCCCCCACACATTAACCCCTTGCAGCGGGGGTCCCCGATCGGCACCGATCAGGCCCCCGCTGCATTTAAAACTTTTAAATTCCCCGCCGCGGCTCCTTAAAGGGACCGCGGCACACTATTACCCAATCCCGGCCGCGGCACTTAAAATTAACCCCCCTCTATGCTGGGGGTCCCCATCGGGACCCCCGAAGTGTCCCCATATAAAACCCCTGCTGCGGGGGGCCCCGATCGGCACCGATCGTGACCCTGCTGCAATTCAATTTTAAATTTCCCGCCTCGCGGGTCCTCAAAGGACCGTAAAGGTCCTGAAAGGACTCGCACTAAAAATATTAACCCCAGGCAACTATAATTACCCCATTAACTCATGATGGTCAATCCAGACCACCATAAGGCCTAAATTAACCCATTAACTCATGGTGGTCAATCCAGACCACCATAAGGCCTAAATTAACCCATTAACTCATGGTGGTCAATACAGACCACCATAAGGCTCTAATTAACCCATTAACTCATGGTGGTCAATACAGACCACCATAAGGCCTAAATTAACCCATTAACTCATGATGGTCAATCCAGACCACCATAAGGCCTAAATTAACCCATTAACTCATGGTGGTCAATACAGACCACCATAAGGCTCTAATTAACCCATTAACTCATGGTGGTCAATACAGACCACCATAAGGCTCTAATTAACCCATTAACTCATGGTGGTCAATACAGACCACCATAAGGCCTAAATTAACCCATTAACTCATGATGGTCAATCCAGACCACCATAAGGCTCTAATTAACCCATTAACTCATGGTGGTCAATACAGACCATCATAAGGCCTAAATTAACCCATTAACTCATGATGGTCAATACAGACCACCATAAGGCTCTATTTAACCCCATCAGTCCCATAAGGGTATATTATTACCATTATGGGCCTGTTACAACCCAACATTAACCACATAAGTGCCATGATGGTCCTCAAGGACCATCATGACACTAACTACAAACACTACACTATAACCCCCAATAAACCATTTAATCTAAACTAACCCCCCTCTACACTAATCTATTAACACTTACACTACCTACCTACACTACCTACCCCCTAATAAACCTCCCCAACACTCTAATTACAAAAAACAATAAACCTACAGCACAGAAAACAAAAAACCTACAGTACAGAAAAAATAAAAATTACAACCCCACCCCCCACTACAGAAAACAAAAAAATACATTACAACCCCACCCCCCACTACAGAAAATAAAAAAATTACACACCTGAAAAGGAAAGACAGATAAACACAATACAATACATACATATAATACATTACATACATTACATACAATACATGACATTACATACATTAAATATAATATATTAAATATAATATATTACATATAATACATTACATACATTACATACAATACATGACATTACATACATTAAATATAATATATTAAATATAATATATTACATATAATACATTACATACATTACATACAATACATGACATTACATACATTAAATATAATATATTAAATATAATATATTACATATAATATATTACATATAATACATTACATACATTACATACAATACATGACATTACATACATTACATATAATGTATTACATATAATATATTACATATAATATATTACATATAATATATTACATATAGTCCTAATCAAATACCCCCTATCTATCTAACATACAATCTATTTAATTTAAAATAAATCCTAACTATATCAAATACATCCCCCTATCTATCTAATATACAAAAAATCCTAACTACATACACAGACCCTAATTCTAAGCTAAAATCAATAAATTAAGACCACTTACCTTTAAGATGTTGCTTCAGATCACTAACCTATGGGTCAAACAAAAAATAAAAATTAGTACAAAACATTAACATCAAATAAATAAACATTCTATACATTCTAAATATTCAACTCACCTTTACAGCATGTCCAGTCACTGTTTAGCTCTTCCGGCGCGGCCCTGTTAAAAAAAAAAACACAATACATGAATACATGAATACAATATATAAACAATAAATAAAATACACAAATAAACATCTAAATATACATTTAACTTACCTCCCCGCGATGTCCCCGGCCTTCTCTCCTTCAGCCCCGGCTGGGCCGCGGAACCATCCGCGCTCTAAAAAAAAAAAAAAAAAAAAACTAACGGAGGTCTGCACTGGCAGACCTCCCCGACGCTACTGAACCTCCCGGAGTCGTTTCCGGGAGGAAATTGGCATTGTCGGCTTGTGATTGGCTGAAAAAGCTGTCAGCCAATCAAAAGTCGTCAATGTAGGAGCCAATCAGGATGCGCAGATGTCTTCTACCAATCACTCCGTGGGGGTGTATCCCATAGTGATTGGCTGAAGGCATCTGAGCGTTGTGATTGGTTCCCAGAAAGATAGACAAGTGTTTAAGCCAATCAGGGTGGGATATTGGGGTGTATCCCATCCTGATTGGCTCACACATTGACGACTTTTGATTGGCTGAAATTGATAGACAGCTTTTTCAGCCAATCACAAGCCGCCAATGCCAATTTCCTCCCGGAAACGACTCCGGGAGGTTCAGTAGCGTCGGGGAGGTCTGCCAGTGCAGACCTCCGTTAGTTTTTTTTCTTTTTTTTTTTTTAGAGCGCGAATGGTTCCGCGGCCCAGCCGGGGCTGAAGGAGAGAAGGCCGGGGACATCGCGGGTAGGTAAGTGAAATGTATATTTAGATGTTTATTTGTGTATTTTATTTATTGTTTATATATTGTATTCATGTATTCATGTATTGTGTTTTTTTTTTAACAGGGCCGCGCCGGAAGAGCTAAACAGTGACTGGACATGCTGTAAAGGTGAGTTGAATATTTAGAATGTATAGAATGTTTATTTATTTGATGTTAATGTTTTGTACTAATTTTTATTTTTTGTTTGACCCATAGGTTAGTGATCTGAAGCAACATCTTAAAGGTAAGTGGTCTTAATTTATTGATTTTAGCTTAGAATTAGGGTCTGTGTATGTAGTTAGGACTGTAATTATTTTATTTTACTTTAGAATAATGGTCTGTGTATGTAGTTAGGATTTTTTGTATATTAGATAGATAGGGGGATGTATTTGATATAGTTAGGATTTATTTTAAATTAAATAGATTGTATGTTAGATAGATAGGGGGTATTTGATTAGGACTATATGTAATATATTATATGTAATATATTATATGTAATATATTATATTTAATATATTATATGTAATGTATGTAATGTCATGTATTGTATGTAATGTATGTAATGTATTATATGTAATATATTATATGTAATATATTATATTTAATATATTATATGTAATGTCATGTATTGTATGTAATGTATGTAATGTATTATATGTATGTATTGTATTGTGTTTATCTGTCTTTCCTTTTCAGGTGTGTAATTTTTTTATTTTCTGTAGTGGGGGGTGGGGTTGTAATGTATTTTTTTGTTTTCTGTAGTGGGGGGTGGGGTTGTAATTGTTTTTTGTTTTCTGTACTGTAGGTTTTTTTGTTTTTTGTACTGTAGGTTTTTTGTTTTCTGTGCTGTAGGTTTTTTATTTTTTGTAATTAGAGTAGTGGGAAGGTTTATTAGGGGGTAGGTAGTGTAGGTAGGTAGTGTAAGTGTTAATAGATTAGTGTAGAGGGGGGTTAGTTTAGATTAAATGGTTTATTGGGGGTTATAGTGTAGTGTTTGTAGTTAGTGTCATGATGGTCCTTGAGGACCATCATGGCACTTATGTGGTTAATGTTGGGTTGTAACAGGCCCATAATGGTAATAATATACCCTTATGGGACTGATGGGGTTAAATAGAGCCTTATGGTGGTCTGGATTGACCACCATGAGTTAATGGGTTAAATAGAGCCTTATGGTGGTCTGGATTGACCATCATGAGTTAATGGGTTAATTTAGGCCTTATGGTGGTCTGTATAGACCACCATGAGTTAATGGGTTAATTTAGGCCTTATGGTGGTCTGTATAGACCACCATGAGTTAATGGGTTAATTAGAGCCTTATGGTGGTCTGGATTGACCATCATGAGTTAATGGGTTTATTTAGGCCTTATGGTGGTCTGTATAGACCACCATGAGTTAATGGGTTAATTAGAGCCTTATGGTGGTCTGGATTGACCATCATGAGTTAATGGGTTAATTTAGGCCTTATGGTGGTCTGTATTGACCACCATGAGTTAATGGGTTAAATAGAGCCTTATGGTGGTCTGGATTGACCATCATGAGTTAATGGGTTAATTTAGGCCTTATGGTGGTCTGTATTGACCACCATGAGTTAATGGGTTAAATAGAGCCTTATGGTGGTCTGGATTGACCATCATGAGTTAATGGGTTAATTTAGGCCTTATGGTGGTCTGTATAGACCACCATGAGTTAATGGGTTAGATAGAGCCTTATGGTGGTCTGGATTGACCATCATGAGTTAATGGGTTAATTTAGGCCTTATGGTGGTCTGTATAGACCACCATGAGTTAATGGGTTAATTAGAGCCTTATGGTGGTCTGGATTGACCATCATGAGTTAATGGGTTAATTTAGGCCTTATGGTGGTCTGTATTGACCACCATGAGTTAATGGGTTAAATAGAGCCTTATGGTGGTCTGTATTGACCATCATGAGTTAATGGGTTAATTTAGGCCTTATGGTGGTCTGTATAGACCACCATGAGTTAATGGGTTAATTAGAGCCTTATGGTGGTCTGGATTGACCACCATGAGTTAATGGGTTAATTAGAGCCTTATGGTGGTCTGGATTGACCACCATGAGTTAATGGGGTAATTATAGTTGCCTGGGGTTAATATTTTTAGTGCGAGTCCTTTCAGGACCTTTACGGTCCTTTGAGGACCCGCGAGGCGGGAAATTTAAAATTGAATTGCAGCAGGGTCACGATCGGTGCCGATCGGGGCCCCCCGCTGCTGGGGGTTTATGTGGGGACACTTCGGGGGTCCCGATGGGGACCCCCAGCATAGAGGGGGGTTAATTTTAAGTGCCGCGGCCGGGATTGGGTAATATTGTGCCGCGGTCCCTTTAAGGAGCCGCGGCGGGGAATTTAAAAGTTTTAAATGCAGCGGGGGGCCTGATCTATGCAGATCGGGGCCCCCCCCTGCAATGGGTTTATGTGGGGACACTTCGGGGGTCCCGATGGGGACCCCCAGCATAGAGGGGGGTTAATTTTAAGTGCCGCGGCCGGGATTGGGTAATAGTGTGCCGCGGTCCCTTTAAGGAGCCGCGGCGGGGAATTTAAACGTTTTAAATGCAGCGGGGGGCCTGATCTATGCAGATCGGGGACCCCCGCTGCAAGGGGTTAATGTGGGGGTGCTGCAGGGGTCCCGATAGAGACCCCTGCAGCATGGGGATGTGTATAGGGTGCAGGGGGGAGCCTCACACTGCTGTCTCGGGCTGTTCCGAGGCAGCACGTAGAGGCTTTCGGATCCCTTGCGTGGACTTTTTGTCCACGTAGGGATTCTTACGATATGCGAGACTCGTGCATAGATTTAAGGCTACGTAGCTCTCTCGGAGCCTATTCTCGGCCATTTTCTCGCAGTCATATCGTAAAGCAGGCTGCGAGAGATTCGGTTCTCGCAAACAGCAGGAAAACTGCCTTTTGCGAGCACCGAGAGAACTACGAGGGAGAATTTAATAGGGCCCGGAATTTTTAAATCAATCAAACAAATATTTCATCATATAAAGTTGTGTTTTTTTCCTTCAGTTTTATAGGGCCATTATAATGAAAACAGAAACAACTTGAAAGAAAAAATCTCGGTTAAAATGAGCTAAACTGAAGGTGCTTTTAAAAATACATAATATTTAGAGATGTGTGATTTTTTCTGCCTGTAATTCCATTTTGTTTAACTTCAAACCTTTAGATTTGTTTATGCTTTTCGATTTTTCTATTAACCTATAAATACATTTTGCATCTTAATTACTTGGGTGTTAACGTTTTTTTTTCCATGTCTTGTTAAATAGTCAAGAATAAAAGATAGCACGTCTGAATATCTGACCCCACTACAAGATTTAACTTTTACCTGGATTCAGGATTGGATAGCCTTACATTGATGCTGGAAGGATTCTGGATTTTACTAGTTATATAATAAACCTATGTATTTTTTTTTATTTGATGTACTTTGATTTATTACGTTTTTAGTGTAGTGCAGTGTTTTCTCTGCAGTGTATGCAGACACAGACTGTCGTAGGACTTGATGTGCAGTGTAGTCCTTGGCTATCAGGGACAATGTCTAACACAAAAAGGCTGCAACATGTTACTGAGACATGGTTGCTGATAGCAGTCCTAGCAGATCCAATTAGCATGGAAGCATTATAGACACATTTAAAAACATTAAAAAATCTCCTGTTAATCATTAAGATTATTTTAATCTTATAAGATCCAAAATGCGCACACTAACTTTACACCCACTTACTTTACTGCTTTAGTGAAAAAAGTAGGTTGGGGTGTCCTACTGTCTGACATCATTGAGGACTTGGAAAACCAACAAGTAATGCCAATTGAGCGCTAACTCAACAGGTTGTTTACTTTGGGAACGGGTTCTGTTGAGCGTTGAGCATTGAAATTCTCAGATATGCTTTGATATAAGCATTTTTATTGCAGACAATTTTCTTCCTTTGAGGAACAAATAAAAAGATTATGTAATATATGTTTGATGGAAAAAGCTGAAACATGTTAGGAACAGTATAAGCATCCAGAATATGTGAGTAAAAATTCATAAAACCGAAAGTCATCATTAACAGGCAGTGCCACAACACGAACAGTGACCTTACGCTTTGAGCCCTGCCCAAAGCCCCAATGCTTATCTTTAAGCACGCCCTGTGAGGTGGGGCCATCGCCCCCTTAGGCCAGTGGGCCGGGCAACTCACCTCCCGCCACGGAGCATGCAAGCATTATTAACCGAATGGAATATGACTCGCCGGTCCCTGAAACAGGCACCCCATAGGTGAACTGCTACCACCATAGGGAACGGCTCGAGGAATGTGGGGTTCTGCATTAAACCCGCCTCTTCCCATTCCTCCGGCCATGCCGCAGCGCACCATCTCCCTTGGAGATAGGCCCCACAGCCAATCGGTCCAGACCCATCGGTGTGGAGATCTAGTTCTGCGCTGGTGGCGCCCTCCTTTTGAAGGAGCACCCGCCCATTAAAATCGGCGAGGAACACCGCCCACACCCTCGCATCATCACGCATAACCCTAGAGACTGTTAGGAAATGATGCGGCTTCGCAATCCCTATAGTAGCCAGTGACATCCTTCTACAGAATATCCGCCCCATGGGTATAATTCTGCATGCAAAGTTCAACTTCCCCAGTATAGATTGCAACCGCCGCAGAGTTACCTTCCGCGCGCCCTGTAGCGCCTTAATCTCCGCTTGCATGTCCACCACCTTCTCCAAGGGAAGACTGCACTCCATTTTGCAGGAGTCAATCCGAATCCCCAGAAAAGTCAATTGTTCCGTAGGGCCCTCGGTACCCCGAATTCTGTACAGATTTCGGTGAAAACGTCCAGCATGAAACGGCAAGCGTCGTTTCCTGCTGGGCCAACAAAAAGGAAATCATCCAGGTAATGGGTAATACTCTTGTACCCCGCTTCGATGCTCACTACCCATTGTAAAAATTTGCTGAAAGCCTCGAAGTAAGCACAGGATATTGAGCATCCCATGGGTAAACATAAATCAACGAAGTAACTTCCGTCTACGAAGCACCCCAGCAGCCGATGGCTTGACGGGTGTACGGGGAGCAATCTGAATGCTGCCTCGATGTCCACTTTCGCCATAAGGGCCCCATGGCCCTTCCTCCTTACCAGGTCGACCGCCCGGTCAAATGACTCTTAAGACACAGTAGCCTGGTCTTTTGAAATGCCATCGTTTACCGAACGACCTCTGGGGTAGGAGAGATGTTGTATCAGTCTAAATTTACCCTTCTCCTTCTTGGGGACCACCCCAAGTGGAGACACGACTAAACCCGGGATGGGCGGGGCCGCAAATGGCCCTGCCATCCTCCCCAATTTTACCTCGTTGAGCACCTTAGCTTGAGCCACCCCAGGGAAATCCCTGGCCGAATTCAGATTTGGAACAAGAAAACCCTGAATGTCGACCCCGCATGGAATACGGAATCCTTCTCGGAAACCATCCTCCAGCAGGCGTGCAGCTTCGGCGGTGCCTGCCAATTTACTGTAGCGTTTTAGCCACGGCAGCATGGCGGGGAGGCGTATGGGCGTCCTGCCCCTTTGCAGGAGGTTCGCCCCTGCCTCCCTCTTTTGGTCTACCGCATCTAGACAGGGGGTGCTCCCCTCCACAATTTGCACATGCGTGCTTAAACCTGCAGTTAGAGGCCCATCTACAGACCCCCTCGTTATACGCAAAACAGGTCTTGAGGCCTGCTCGTGAGGCGTGGGTGGGGCCCTTAGCTCCACCGGCCCCGCTCCGAAAGGGCGTCGTGACTCTCATGGGTGTCATGATGTTTAGCCAATACGCCACCGCTTTGTCACTCCACGCCATGCTTGGCCTTGAGGCCAAGTATTGCCGGAATTCCTCATCGTACCGCCACCAGGCTGTACCCCCATAGACCTTGTGAGCATTCCGGATTTCGTCTATGTAGACGAATAATCCCGAACTCTGTTCGGGGTGTCGCTCACACAGTACGCAAGCCCATATTGAAAATGCTTGCAGCCATGTATCAAACGTCCTAGGTAGCCTAGCAAAAGATTTCCGCCGCTCGTCCCCCTCCCTGGGGCCCCTCTCGGCCAAATCTATTTGCCTAGACATAGGGAGAAGGGCGAACAATTCTATAAATTCCCTCCTCCAGATCTTTTCCTTAACCTCCTCTGTAAGGTTTGTCCCTAAGTTATCCAACGAGCATAAGACTATAGGCCTCATGGCTGCGTCGGTAACTCCTGCATTGGTACTACCTATTGCTGCAATCGCATTGCCTACCGGCTCGGGCGCGCGCATGCTAGGTATCGCCTCGCTTGCACTCGCTGGCGCCACTGTAGCAGGTGGCTAGGACCATGCACCCTTCGCTAGCCCCCCTATCCAAGCTCCCATTTCGTGCTCGCTAACCGCAATGTTTTGCGCAGCTAGTAGAGTCTTCAATGACCCGATAAACCCTCCCCTATCTGCTGCGCAGCTCAAATCTGAGCGCTCACCTGCTTCTGGAAGCCTTGGAGTGGATACGGCCAACGGAGTATCCCTGCGTCTCTCCTGACGCTCCGGGGACTCTGACCCTCTGGCCCTCCGCGGGCTCCTCCTCTCAGATCCAGTGCATGCACAGCTGCACCGACAGGATCTCCTGCTTCTCGACCTGGATCTCCTTCTGGATCTGTGGATACAAGAAGAACAGTCACTAGCTCTCCGCGACCTGCATGCCCGTGCCCATACCGCCCTTTCCTCATCTGAGGAACGGTCCTGGTCACCTAAGCCTGCGCGGCTGGAGTAGGCAAGCACTGCCTCCGCCGCCCCCTGTAGGGGTTCCCCTGAGACTTCCTCGGGCGTTGGAACATCCAGTAGTTGGTCGGTCTTAGACCCTTTGCGCTGTGGCCTAACCTTCTCGCCCTCAGTCTCTACTCTGCTACGTCTTAGCGGTGTGTGCGTAAATAGTAGCGGACTGTACCTGCTCGTAGCCTTCTTAGCTCGAGTGGGGCGTCCTAGCCTCGCCACTGCCGCTGTCACTGGCATGTCATCAATCATGACCATGCTGTCCTGGCTATTCATTTCTCTGATCACTCCATCTCTTCTTTCTCTCGTCGTCGCCATGCTCCTCTCACCGCCAATTGGGCGTCCCTGTAAAGTACCAGAAGCACTGTTATTAAGGGAAACCCCAGGGACCGTCTGCTTGGCACCGTGAGGGCCTGTAGGAGCCTTTTTAGGACTCCCGGCTTTTCTCTTACCCCCTGCACCCCCCCTACGTGGTGTTAGAGGGGTGTTTCTCGACCTTTGCCGCGGCCTAGGACCTTTAGGCAAGTTGGCTGGTGGTGACCGGAGTGCTAGGCCCTCACCCCCACCGCCCTGGCGCTCGCCTGCCTGGGGGGTATGGGGTCCCGGCCGCCCTGACCTGTAACCCCCCCATCTCTTGTGTCTCTGCTGCCTGATGGACGGGGGTCTGGTAGCCCTACAGTGGTGGGATGGAAAAAAAATTCCCTGGAGCCGTCAGAATTGGCTAGGACACCAGCCACCGCAGGCTGATCCTGTTCAATGTGCTGAGGTCCAAGCGCAGAAGGCATGGGAGGTCCCAGCCTGTCCTGCACTCACCTGACCCCTTGGCTTAGGGCACGGGTACTAACTTCAGCCAGTAAAGCCTCTAAGCCTTCTGGGTCCATAATGAGCTAAGAAGGGGGACACACAGGGGGAAAACACCCAGGCACACACACCAGGCACCCACAGCAACAAGCACACACACAGACACAGACACCAACCAGGCACACACACACACAAACGGAGGAAGAAAAACAACAATAAAGTAGCCTCAACCTATGCAGCCCCTTATTTGCTGGTAAGCTGGGGTAACAGTCTCAGTTTTTAACCTTCCTACTGTGTTTAATGCTGCAGGACCTCAGACCTCCGTCCGTTTCAGTCGGGAGACCGCGCTGCTGTGATCAACGGCGCGAAACGGGCTTCCGACACGCCCCCCGACGCACCTGATTAGCTGATAGCCTCACAGGCTCCGCTGGGTCACGCGACGCTACGGGCTGACCCAGGGAGCCTGTGCAGCCTCCGCGTCATACAAAAAGTTAATTATAATAGAAAAGATGAACAGCAGGAAAAAATATAAGCTTGATGTTCAATTTCTGCAGCTTCAAGTGCTTTCCTTAGATCTCTAAATTACTTTTGGAATATAACAGGCATTTCAAATTCTTGAAGTAACTGAATGTTGGTTTGAATACCCTAGCAAAACAACTGCCAGTTTTGAAATAAATGATTTACAGGATTCATAAAGATTCAACAAAGTTTGTCCTACACCCTGAGGTTACAGGTTATATTTGATAAAAACATTAACCTACAAAGCAATTTGTCATCATCCAGTTGAGGGTAACTTTGTATTTTCTCTGCCAAAAAATATTTAATAGCGTCAAAATAGTTGACAAAGCACACAAAGATTTTGCCACAACTGAGCCACTTCAAATGGCAGTGAACTGGAATATACTTGTATGCACTATCCTTATCCTCCAGCATGTTTGATACTGGTGGTAGTGCGAAGGAGAATGTAAAATTGAAATTTTCTTGATGGAAGATTCGGTGGAATTTCACTGTTGGGTGATGAATGTAATCCTCAAGCAACTTTTCATCAACATCAAGCGCAATACTTAATTTTGCATTGAATTTGATTTCAGAAGTGCTGAGGTAGGCTTCTTAAATATATACCGTACTCCATATGTGAAAAGATTTCTACTTCTTCCAGTGCATATTTTGTTCTGTGATATTTACTGTGATATTTTGAAACTTTGTTCTGCAACCTGATTTTTAACTGTGCTTAAGTTTCTAAAAAAACATCTCATACAGTTCCTGCTTTTGTGATTGATTTTATCTGCATCATCCCCAGACCCCGCTTCCACAACATAAAGAGCAAACAGTATTGTCCTTCCTGTAAACAAATCCAAATGCACCTCTGCAAATATGTTTAAAGCAACAAGCATATAGTTTAAATTTCATGTGAGACATATTGACAAATGTTTAAATCAACAATCAATAACAGGGATAGCTCTAACTAAGCAATCACAGTGCATGAGTCTTATTGTAACTAGAGCACTGATGCATATTTCAAGATAAGTACAAATTATGCACACCACAGATGAAAAATATAGCAGGGTACCTTTGTACCACAGGAATTGTGGTCTCTCACAGTCACAGTATTCAAATGACAGGCACCAAGAAGCATGGAAACAGACAATTAAGGTTTATGCTACGTACAACATTAACATTTTATGCCCTACAACCTCAAAACATATCTCAACCCATTGCATATAATATAATACTGATAATGAGAGGACTGAATTTAGCCAGACACATAATATCTGGGTCACCTTATCCCACTAAATGACTATCCTATATCTCATTAAATATATTTCATGTTCCTTTAGACTTCATATATCTCATTAAATATATTTCATGTTCCTTTTGGGCCTCTGGTGCTATGTAGATCTCACCTCCCCTTATCAAATAAAATACCAGCCCCATACAGCCCACCTCTCACCCCACTTCATAAAATACTGGCCCTATTCAGAGTTCACTTCATACAATACTAAAAATCCCTTTTCCTGCTCTGCCCCAGCAATCTTCTCTCACTTTTCACAGCTCTATAATATGAACCTCCCTGTATGCAGCATAATGGAATAATGTAAATCCAATCTAGCTACCTCTTTAGCTTCCCCAATCCAGCTGTGCCTTCATATCACAGCAATAATTTGGGACCTAGGGATAAACCATTAATGAGAAATGAAGTGCTAACATTGGGAAGAAGACATAAATGATTCCTCAAGTTTTCTGGAAGGTAACAAACCATCAACATGATATAAAACAATACCTTTTACATAGTTAGAGAGTTACATAGTAATTGAGGTTGAAAAAAGGCTTATGGTCCATCAAGTTTAACCTTTTAAGATCTCCTCTGATCTGCAATATGCGGATTAGTTGTTAATTGATCCAGAGGAAGGCAAACAGAAAAAAAGCATTGAAACTTAGCCAATCGTCTCAAAAGGTAAAAAAAATGAATTCCTTCCTGACCCCAGATACTGGATATCGGATTCCTCCCTGGATCAATACTCACTCTCTAATTAACCAGGATAACCCTGAATGTCCTTTTTGATAAAAAATATATCCAGTCCCTTTTTAAAGTTATCTATCGAATCTGTTGTCACCACCTCCTTTGGTAGAGAATTCCACAGATTAACCACCATTACTGTGAAGAACCCTATTCTTTCTTTACGGTGGAATATTTTTACTTCTAACCTCAAATGATGTCCTCTTGTCAGTTGAAATGCTCTTGGCACAAAAAGCTCACAAAGCTTTATTCTGACCCTGGATGTATTTATATAATGTAATCATATCCCCTCTTATGCCTTTTTTTTTCTAGAGAAAATAAGTTTAATTTGGTTATTCTTCCTTCATAACTTAGCCCTTCCATTCCTCTTATTAGTTTTGTTGCCCTTCTCTGTACTTTTTTCAGCTCTAAAATGTCCTTTTTATAAGTTGGTGCCCAAATTTGTACTCCATATTCAAAAATTAGGGCATACCAGGGATTTGTACGGTGCCAGAATTATATCTGCTTCCCTTGCTTCTATACCTTTCTCAATACATGCTAATATTTTATTTGCCTTTGCAGATCCTGCTTGGCATTGAACAATGTTACCTAGGTGGATGTCCACAAGTACTCCCAAATCCCTTTCATTATCAGATACCCCTAGATTTGCTCCTTTAAGATTATAAATACATTTTTCTTCCCAGATGCATAACTTTACATTTATTCATATAAAATCTCATCTGCTATTTAGATGCCCATTCCTCTAATTTATTTAAATCTCTTCGGAGAGAAAGTACATCATTATCTGATTCAATTGCCTTGCACAACTTCATGTCGTCAGCAAAAATGGAGATATTACTTTCCAGTCCCACTTCTAAGTCATTAAAAAATATGTTAAAAAGGAGCGGACCTAATACTGAACCCTGAGGAACCCCACTTACCACATTAGTCCAATCGGAGTATGTTCCATTTACCACAACCCTTTACTTCTTGTCTTTTAGCCAGCTCTTAATCCTTGAGCAGATATTTACTGCAATTCCTGTATCCCTTGGTTTGCACAATAGTCTTCCATGTGGCACTGTATCAAAAGCCTTTGCAAAATCCAAAAAAACTACATCCACTGAGTTGCCTTGATCCAGGTTCCTACTAACCTCCTCATAGAAACTATGTTGTTGACTTCGACTTATAATCCAGTTCAAATAGACATATTCTTGTATATTATCCCTTATTAACCCTTGTAAAAGCTTTCCCACTACAGAGGTGAGGCTCACTGGTCTATAATTCCCTGGATGTGCTCTTGCTCCCTTCTTAAATATAGGTATCACCTCTGCTTTTCTCCAGTCATCTGGTAGCGACCTGTGTTGAGTGAATCTTGAAGAATTAAATATAATGGTTTGGCTATTACAGAACCCAGTTCCCTCAGTACCCGCGGATGTATTCCATCAGGACCCGGGGCTTTATTAACATTAATTATTTCCAACCTCTTCTGGATTTTTTCCTTGTTAGCCAATTATTTGGTGAAGGTCATGTAGCCCCACTATGTAACAGTGTGCCAACCACTGGTACCTCTCTTGTGTATACTGAAGAAAAGAACCTATTTAGCTGATCTGCCTTTTCCTGATCACTGTCAGACAGCCTGTTTCACATTCTAATGTTCCTATAGTTCCTTCCTCGCCTTCTTCCCATTAATATATATTTAAAATATTTTAGGGTTAGTCTTACTCTTGCAACTAATTTTTCATTTTCTATTTTAGCCAGTCTAATAGCTCTTTTGCAAGCCTTGTTGATTTCCTTGTACTTATGTAAGGCAGTCGCTGCCCCCTCTTGTTTGTATAATATAAATGCCTGTTTTTTACTCCAGATCTTGATCTTTAAATCATTGTTATGCCACATGGGATGTGATTTACTCCTTTTACTTTTATTCCCAGATGCTATATGGTGATAGGTATGTATATTTAGTACGGATTTAAATGTTGTCCATTTATGTTCAGTATTTTTATCCACTAGTTCTTTGTCCCAGTCTATACTTCGTATTGCTGCCCTTAGGCCATTAAAATCTGCCCTTTTAAAATTAAGAGTTTTCGTTACAGTTTTGTTTTTTTAATTCAATCTCAAATGAGACTGTGTTGTGATCACGGTTTCCCAAAGGTTGCTCTATTTCAACATTTGATACCATATCAAAATTATTTGTGGTAACTAAATCCAAGATAGCCTAATTTCTAGTAGGTTCTTGAATAACCTGGGACAGATAATGATCTCTGAGTGTACAAAATAACCTGCTCCCCTTAGCTGAACTGCTGGTCTCACTCATTGCAGGGTAGTTAAAATCTCCCTTTATTATAACTTACCCATGCTTAGCTGCATTTCCAATCTGTAGCAATAATTGCATTTTCACGCTTTCAATTATATTTGGGGGTTTATAGCATACTCCAACTGATATTCTTTTGGAATTTGTGGCTCCTCTATTTAACTCTACCCACAAACATTTAACATTATCGCTAGTTCCAGCATAAATATCTTCTCTGACTATAGACTTATATTCAGGCTTAACAGACAGGCAAATCCATCCTCCTCTTTTACCATTTCCCCTATCTTTCCTAAATAGGTTATAACCATCCAGATTAACAGTCCAGTCATGAGATTCATCCCACCATGTTTCAGTAATGCCTATTAAATCCCATTAAATTGTAAGTTTGCAAGTTTTCAATCTTGTGTTAGTGCCTTGGAAACAATGATTCTAAGCTCATAAACAGGGCCCTCCATTCTTTATAAGGTGTTCATTTTGTTTTTGCCATCTTCTCAACCCCTGAACAGCACTATGGAATATGTTGGCACGTTACAAATAAAGATAATAATAATAATGTTTTTTCATTAATTGCTAATAATTCTAACTCACCCCTTTCGCCTGACAAGCTTCTGGTATTCGCAAGCATACAATTTATGTTATGAGTTTGTAGTTTTGAAGTGCCTGCCTCTGTATTTGAGTTACTATTGACTATACTAACCTCCCGCCATCTCCTCCCCATGAGTCATTAATTCATCTCTTATCCCCTCTACCCTTTCTATCCTATTGCATGCATCTAGTCCCTCCCCCCACCTACTAGTTTAAAAACTCACCCAGCCTTTCTACTAGCCTATCCCCTAACATGCTCCTTCTGTCTCCCTGGGCTAACACGTGGCACAGGTAGTATCTCAGAAAATACTACCTTGGAGGTCCTTGCCTTAAGCTTATTCCCTAGTTCTCTAAAAATCATTCTATAGGATACTCCATCTTCCACTAACTAAGAAATTTACGTTGAGTTACAGTAGCCTGTAAGGGAGGTCATAAATTATGTTGCTATTCAATTGGCATTTTTTTGAACGCGGCAGTCAGCCTACGTGTTACGGGCTTGAAATCCTTGCGGTTGTTAAAAACGGAACTTACAGCCCATCAAAGCGTTTGATCTTTCCCATCCACAAGAGTTATGATCTCTAAAATCGCAAATTGCTATTCAATTGCTACAATTCCGAAAAGCCTGCAAATGTTTTCACACAGCAAATGTAGAAGAAAATCCTATGGGTAGCAGATGGGACCCGCAAAGGTGTTAAAGACATGTCCATAGCACTGTAAATGCAAATAAAAAATCAATACTGCACTTTAAAAGATGGGGAAAACAATGAAAGGCATTATAATGTATTGCACAAGAGTTTCAAGCTCGCAAATCTGCAATCAAAAATATTTCAGGGTTATATCGATCTTGGGAATCAATGAGTTAACACATATCAGGCCACGCACATGGACTAGAATAGTATCAGAATTTATTTTTATTATTTTGTATTTTGCGGTTTTGCGAATCTGGTCGCAGATCGGACCTCTAAACGCTAATTAATTGACATGTAACCTCCATGTTTTACTGGCGTAATGATGTCTCATTTTCTATTGGCTGTTTCTAAATCGGGACATACAGCCTTGCTTAATTGATTTTGTTCCCGCCCTTAACTGCTATATACGAGTGCATGGTTTAAGGTTTCGACTGTCGGCCTGTAACTTGCGGGCTTGTTCAATTGAATAGCACGGGATTTGTAGCAGACTGCAAGCCCGCAGCACACCTGCAGTCATACGGCCTTTTCCACCCAAGATGCAGCCTTTGAATTGAATAAGGCTCTTTGTCATTGGTACCAATATGTACCAAGACCACCAGTTCATTTCCAGCACCTCCCAATAATTTATCTACCTAATCCGCAACATGCCAAATCTGAGCACCCTGTTCGCTTGCTGGGTTCTGGGTGACAAGTAACCCTGCCTACCTTCCTAATAATAGAGTCCCCAACCACCAGAACCTGCCTGTTGCTCTGCCTATTCTGTGTTCCTACTCTTCCAGTAGAACTATTCTCCCGGCTGTTAGAGGGTACAGCTCTATCTGGCATTGCCCTTCCTGAATGGACATCCCCAACAGTTTCACGCAATCTGCCAAATCTGTTAGTGTTTGCCAACTCAGAACTGGCCTGCCTCCTCCTGACCCCTCTGCTTCCCTTTGTAACTGTAACCCAGCTACCTCCCTGGACATCCTCACTAGCCGCATCTCCCCCCTCGACGCTAAGTCCAGCTAAACTGTGCCCAGTGAGCAGCAGCTACCTTTCCATTGGAGCAATATCACTCAGTGCTGCAATTCTACTCTCCAGTTTTCAAATGTGAGTTTTCAGAAAGGCAACATGCTCACACCTGTCACAGAGGTATGGACCCTGGATCATCTGTTCCAGTAGTGCCTACATATGACAGGATGTACACTGAGTAAGGTTGCCATTGGACTGACTTATAATTATCGTCTACAAAAATTTGGTGGCAAAAATAAATAAACAAACAATGATAAAAACAATATATTTGTGTAACGCTTTATAAAAACAAACAAAAGAAAACACAACTTTTTTTTCTTTTCTTTTCTGCACTATTAAGTTTGCCCTCTTTTATTTGAACTCCCTCCTTTTTTTTAAACGCCCACACTTATACTAGAACTGCAGTTGACACTAGAACTGTGGCAAGCTCACACGTTTCGCCCTTCCCCTGTTTAAATGAGATTATGACTACTTACCTGTACACAGCAAATAAACATACTACTTGCCAGAAGCAAATCAGTTACAACAGACACACAGCCTGATCCTGGGAGTTCAAGTGAAATGAAGGGCTGGAGGCCACCCCAGGACCCCTGAGTTGGAAGGAGGGCCATTTGACATTGCAGGACCGGGGAAGGGGATAGTAGGTGGCTAACTGAGGGGGCGGAGTCAGTATATAGGCTTTTGGCGCAGATTTCTCCATTATGCCTCCAGCTAGCCATGTGTCAAGATAGTGTTTTCCCTGCTTCATGCCCCGGCATGGGGAAGCTGTTCCGGTGGATCCGGAGTTGGATCCCAGTGGTGCGGTTGCACAGGATCGCGTGGAGAGTGGGGGTCTGAGCAACACTGCCCAGAGCCCGGTAGGATCAGTGGCAGCAGCATCGCCGCGGCAGCTTACAGTGAGGCTCCCGGTCAGGGCAGGTGAGTCAGTGCCCCCTCTCCTCTTCCCTGCTGCCTCTGGCTCTGTCCAGGGGTCTTGGCCTGCTTCCAGGCTGTCGTGTGAAAGTTGAGGGGGGCTTAGGTCGCCCACCCCAACTCCTTTTTTACCCTGGTACCTGTGCCTGCAGCCTGGAGTGCATTCTGGGCTGCCGCAGGGAGGCTGGTCCGGGACTGGATTTGCAGCTGCCCAGGGACTAGGTCCGCAGCATCCCAGTGATTCGGTGGCCTCGACTCGGTCACTGCTGGCGGCGCTCCAGTCTCCACATTGCTATCGGGTATCGCTGGAAGCCCTGGGGGATCACTGGATTTGTAGTTTCTCTCTTGTAGGCATGCCACACAGCGCTAGGGCAGTGCTGGCCCTGCAACTTCCACAGGCAATTGACGTTATAAATCAACCACAACCCCCCCCATACCAAACATTTAACATTAAGAACTCCTCAGTAAAAAATGCATTAGACTCTAAGGCGCAGGGCTATGGGTTGGAGCCCTACGCCTGGCAGCCTAGCTATAAATGCACACCCAGGTGCCACTTGCTATTACCCAAACTTGGCATTCGCCTAGTTTTAAATGAGAGCCTTCATGGCTCAGTGGGTGCATGCACTAGACGGTAATGCTCGGAACCCACGGGCTCAAGCCCCTGTCTGGTAGTGAGCTAGGGTCATGAGTGCATCTGATGGACTGTTCCTAATGGGCAGTCCAGCTGCACGTCATTCACATTTTAGGTTCATGGTAGCCTCCAAGTTTTCCCTATTCGTCCTGGGGGTGTGCAAATACACATGTCAGTGTTGCATGTGCATCCCTCTGTCAGCGTCAAGCAATTAGTATGTTCGTTTATCCTTTCGTATAAATCATAATTCCTGCTAAGTAGTAGTAGTTATGAATCATCTACCTCAATATCCTGTGGCGCTGCTCATGCGTGGTATTTCAGCGGCTAGACATTATTACTCGCTTGTTCCACGCGTCCCTAGTGCTTTACCAGAATTCTCCAGATTCGTAGGCTCGAGAGATAATTTATTCCTTGATATATTCCAATCCGTCATCCATTAAGTGCCGTATAGATGGCTGCTGTTAGTGCTTTTTTCTGTTTGTGGGCATTTTTATATAGCAGCCTTTTTGGTTTTATGTAATCGGGGGCTAACTTGCTCTTCTTTATCGGCTGGTAGGGTTTTCGTACACCCTCTACTCTCCCTGGCTGGCTACTGTTCGATACATCCTTTGTCTGGGCCTTGGTGGGTTTCAGTTCATTATTTGGTAGTAAGCTCCAGCCCCTGGGCCATAATTCTTTCAGTCCTCTGCATTTTGAACGACAAATGTGTATTTTATAGTTAGATATTTTTTTCCAGCGGGCACCATCTGCAGCTATGGGTAATCCAAGTTATCGCTCCAGGGTGCCACAGTGCACAAGTTTGCGTAAGGGTTTTTGCGTGTTTGTGTGTGTGGTGGATAAATGTAATGTGATATACCCTGTTTAACGCTATAGATAGGTTCCGGGCAATAGGAGCAATAAACAATATTTTAACAAAAGGAAGATAGAGATAGGGGAACTCTTTAAAAAATGACATAAACTAATAGAAGTTACAAAAAAAATTCTTCATATTAACTTTGAAGAAGCTGCAAACATAGCATCAACAGAAAAATAACCTTTTATTAAAATAACATTTAAAGAAACAGCACACTAAAAATAAACAGTCCACTTTAAGTAGTAGTAGACAAGGTATTGTAGCAAAAGAGAAGAGTTGTGCCTCCCGGGCGGCTAGTGTTTCAGGGTTAGTCTTACCGCCTTCACCGGCAGACCCGGTAGCAGCGCCAGACGCAGTCAAGATATCCGACAGCTCAGTTAGGTCGACGGTGTTATGCAGCTTGGATAGCTTCATGCTCATCTTCCAACCTGGATTTTTGAGACAAACTCATCTGTCTCTTTTTCTGGGGCCATACAGCAGATTCTGGTAGTAAGACATTGCTCCAATATCTCTGCTTCTTACAATTTACAGTGTCCAGATAATTTGCCACTAAATCATCGATAAGGTCATGGATGGAACACAAAGTATTGCAGAGGAACTTGGTTAAAAGTTATTTTCGTTTCTCTGTGTCAGAGTAACTTATTTCTTGGACTTCCTCAATCCCCTATTCTGCCAGTTTTTGGAGGTCCTCGTTGGTCAGGCTCTTCCCTGAAGCTTGTACCACCTCCTCAATGTCCTCAATATCCAAATAACCGGCAAAGTGGATTTAGGAATACTTTTCATGGCTCTAGGTGTTTTTGAGTGGTACACCACCAGTGGCTAGATCTTGAAGTCGCCACTGGCGTTCCTACCCAGAAGAAGGGTTAGCCAGTCTTTGGTTGCTTTGAACCCCAGTGCTTGTGTCTGATCACGGGATATGAACGTGCGGCTTGGCATCCTCTAAGAGAATAGTCCTGTCTCGTTGACTTTGAATTCCAGTTCTTGTGGATAATTGCCTCTTTCCACAATGTCCTTCAAAGTGTGGGCCGCAGCAGCTTAGGTGTCAGCTCTTTCCGATTCTCTTCTGATCTTGATGTTGTAGAGGTTGTTCCGCTTCTTGAACATGTCAAAATCAACATCTGCTGCCTGAGAAGCTTTTCGTCACATCTGGAGTTTGCCTTTGGATATGGCCATATATGCTTCTGGCATTTTCCATGATGATGGCCTGCAAGTATAGCTGTATTCATCGGGTCTACTATCATCTCTCTGATGGGAATATTTGGTTGCACATACCCAAACAGCTTTGGCCATATCTTCTTCCACGCAGCTTTAAGACTTGAAGGTCACTATGACCCCCGGATTCACTGGCTGTATGAGTGAATTAGTGTAGGGTGGCATGAACACTACTTCTATTTGGATGCAGCATTGGAGCTCAGCCAAGTTGGTTGGGTGGCTTGGAGCATTGTCCATTAACAGGAGTGCTTTAACCTCAAGTTATTTACGCCTGCAGGAGCTCTGCACTGATGGACAGAAATGCTCGCTGAATCAGTTCTTGAAGATGTTCATTGTAATCCAAGCTTAACGGTTGAATTTCCAAATGACTAGCAAAGTGGATTTAGGAATGCCCTTCATAGCTTTATGTGCTTTTGAGTGGCTTGATCTTAAAGTCACCACTAGAGTTCCCACTCAGAAGAAGGGTTAGCCAGTCTTTGAACCCTGGTGCACACTTCTGCTCATGGGATAGGAATGTGCGGCTTGGCATTCTCCTTCAGAACAGTCCTGTCTCATTGACATTGAAGACCAGTTCTGGTGGATAATTGCCTCTTTCCATAATGTCCTTCACAGTGGCTGGAAGGGCCTCAGCAGCATAGGTGTCAGACCTCACCACTTCTCAAGTGGTTTTGATGTTGTAGAGGTTGTTCCTCTTTTTGAACTGGTCCAACATCTGCTGCCTGAGAAGCTTTCTGTCACGTCTGAAGTTTGGTTTTGGATATGGCTATATATGCTTTTGGCCTTTTCCATGATGAAGGCCTGGGTCAGAGGCATGTTGCACTATATCTTATTATCAATCCACATTGACAGCCTTCTCCTAATCTTCTTCGCAGAAGATTTAGTGCTAGTGATTGCTGAAGATTTGATCTTTTTCTTGTTCTTTAGGATGGTGTGAATTGTAGAGGTTGGGAACTTTAAATCCCCTCCAATGTCCATTGGCGCTTCCCTTTCTCCAAGCGGTCCAGCACCCGCATCTTGACATCCAGAGGTATGCCCTGGTCTTCCTTGTGCATAGACATTGTCTATTAAACAGTACAAAAAAATACAAATAATGTTTATTTTATTAACAATTAACAACCACATTATTATTATTAGAAAAATATTCTGCTCCTTCTCTTTGGATGTTGGAGGAAGGAACTCCTGGGTATCTTTCTCTCTCTAGGATGTCACTTTGCTCTCTCTCTGTCTCTCGCGTCTGCTGTCTCTTTTAACGCTTTGATGCTATTTTGAACATTAAACAAGTCCTGCGAGGAAACAACAGAATTATAGCGAAGCAGAGTGTTCATGGGGATTGGCGGCCCAAAAACAGCTCTATAGCTCAAAGTGGGGAATTACAGCAAAAATAGAGCTATAGAGAATCAACGCTAAAAGTGGTAGTGTTATGCGGTGTATACCTGTATGTGTCTGTATAACATGATCTGCCTGGCAAGCCAACTTCAGAAACATATAATGTTTGTGTATGTCTATGTGTAAGATGAATTCATATCATTTACATACATTCATCATACACACTATGCCAAGAGCAAAACATTTATTAATAACATTAATAATGTATTTGTGAGTAAGGATAGCTATACAACAGAGGAGGCTATTCAGTGGGTCAATTGCTCCTTGGGACACGCAGGATTTAATTATGTGGGCTGTATAGGTGCATATCAGTCGATTTGGGTAATTTGATTTGTTGCAAGTGAGAGACCGGATGGGGGGATGAATGGATCCCAGGGGAGCTGTACTTAGATAATTAAAAGAGGATTAAAGTTAAGAGGTGGGCATACACATACAGTGTTTTAAATAAGTTTATTTTAAATAAGACACTGAGGACAATGAATTCAGAGTTCAATTACTGAACAGTATCTATTATTAATAAAAGAGTTATCAGTGAGTAGATCAGAAAGACTGACTGACATGTAAAAATCGCAAGCTTCATTGTAAGTTTGTTATAGGAAAATGCGATTTATAAAAAATCTAATTCAATTGATAAAAAGTATTAGCTATTAACTATAGTTTTAAATTATACCGTATTTGGAATCTCCACTGTGGCATGTATTATGTGTAGTTTATAGGACATAACAGAGACTTGATATAAATCTTTAAATACTGCATATTAAATGATTCAATAGAGTTACAGAGAGAAGTATCTTGATGCTGTTTTGATTTGAAATTGAACTTGATTTGAAGAAGAGTGTGTATGATTCAGGGGTAATGTTTGTAAGTACTATTATTCACAAATAGATGGAAAACCATAGGCGTGCTTAGGTCTAGGCCTTTGTGGCCCCAGCCGAGGGCGTCTCCATTTTTGGAAGGCAAAATGGCAGTGCCCTAGGCATGGTTCTCAGGGACCTAGGTCTAAATCTACAGCCTCTATCCCACGGTAGCATCTGCCTTCCTCTACCCTCTCCTTCAACAGGCAGTGTATATATATATTTATATTTATATATCACATATATAGTTGTCAGTGTTTAAATGTTGCGCATGCATCATTGTGGGGCCCCCCTTCCTCCTCCCCACGGCTCATCCTCCTCCCCAAGGCTCATCCCTCATCCCTCATCAGTGTTAAAATGTTGCGCATGCATCATTGTGGGGCCCCCTTCCTCCTCCCCAAGGCTCCATCACTGAGGCCCTGTGGTGACATCACAAAGCAGCCAGCCTGTAGACTACAAGTCTCCCGTGCCTCCTCCCTCTTTATCCGTCTCCTTCCCCCCTTATCCTCCTCCCTTTCCCCCTTTCCAATTATCTCCTTATGCCCTCTCTGCTTACTAAGATCCGATAAGCTCCTGCTGCTCTTCCCTCCCCTGCAGCACGTTTTCTGCCTGTGACCAGAACCGGCATATGTCACGTCGTTAGCATATGGCGATCAGGTCAGAGGCAGAAGACGCGCTGCAGGGGAGGGAACAGAAGCAGGAGCTCATTGGATCTTAGAAAGCAGAGAGGGAAAAGGGGGTAGGGAGGTAATTGGAGAGGAAGGAAGGGAGGAGGAGGATAAGGAGGGAGAAGGTTGATGAGGGGAAGGAGGGAGGAGGATGGGAAGGACGGAGGAGGATAAGTAGGAGGATAATAGGGAAAGGAGGGAGAAGGATAAGCGGGAAGGAGGGAGGAGGATAAGAGGGGAAGAAGGGAGTCAAGGGGAGGAGGAGGATAAGGGGGGAAAGGAGGTGCATACGTTCAAATGTGAACACAAATGTACTATTTACTTACTATATATATATATATATATATATATATATATATATATATATATATATAGTTATATATATATATATATATATATATATATATATATATATATATATATACAGATAGCTATTCATTTATACATAGCTAACTGGAAAGGTAGATAGACAGATAGACAGATCCAAGAGTGTGCCAAATATTCATAACATTTGATAGAGTAATGGAAGTGTGTGCCAGAAGGGGGTCGTTTGTGATTTGTTCAAACAGCAGGACAATCAAGATAATTAGAGCGTAGAATGAATATCTAACAATAAATTATCAGAAGGTGAAATCCCACACACCTCAGAGGTTAACATATTTGTCAGAATGATTAAAGACTTAGAGAAATTGAATCCACTAACTAGACACAATATAACAGTCAAAGAAAATCAAGCTTTAAAAGAGATTACTGCCTGGGATGACGTAGTTGTAAAATCCTCCAATAAAGGGGGCAATATTGTCATATGGCCTATCTCTTTAGATAGAAGAAGAAGCCCTGAAACAACTGCATGACAAAAATGCTACAAAGATTAGCAGGTGATCCAACTACAGAATATTGAATGTACTTTAATCAAATCCTTTCTGAAGCTAGATCTTCGGAGTTGATATCTTTGAAGGAATTACATTTCCTAAATGTGACATGCCCAAAAGCTGCCATGTTTTATATGGTTCCTAAAATTCATAAAAAACAAACACAAGCCTCCAGGAAGACCCATAATATCAGGTAATTAAAGTCTTACGGAAAATGCAAGCAGATACCTTGATGTGTGATTGAGATCATTCGTCTTGGGTCTGCTCTTCTACATCAGAGATATAATGGACGCCTTGGAAAGACTTGATGGCATTGTAATCAATCCAACAACTTTACTGGCAACATGTGATGTGGAGGCATTGTGCACATCTATAGATCACAAGGTTGGATGTGACTCGATCAGATATTTCTTGCAAATGGAATCAACAAACATTGTTGACACCAATAAATGTATTTTAAATCTGTTGCATTTAATTTTGAGTCATAATTTTTTCACATTTGATGGCAAGTTCTACTTGCAAACATGTGGTATTTACCGAAAATAATTCCAAGTTCACTGATCTAATAACCATGTGGTTACGATATATAGATTACATTTTTGTCATCTGGGAAGAAAGCACAAATTAGTTTTCAGAGTTCATTTCAATATTGAATGATAATAATTTGAACTTGAGACTAAATAGATATACATTATCTTACAGTGGACCATTTGGATATTTCAATACGGAAAGATACTCAAGGTACTGTAATCACGGATTTATATAGTAATCCTACAGCTACCAATAGCACACTACACAACCAAAGTGTACACTTCCCTCCCACAAAAAAGACCATTTCCAGAGGCAAATTTTTGTGAGTACGGAGAGATTGCTTAGACATCAATATTTTTAAATCCCGCTCAAAAGAACTGAGTGAGAGACTGCGAAGAAGAGGGTACAGCAACACTTCGGGCAAGAAAGCATACTATCAAGCCCTCCATACACAGAGGGATGAATTACTCTCACCAAAACAAAGACAGGCAAAACAGGAACCTATTAGATTTATTGGAGCCTTCATTGACCAATGGAGAGATATTTCCATGATTCTTATCAAACATAAAAACGTACTCAAATAATTTGAGGTACATTATGTTTAAGATAAATTTTTCTAGACAACAGAAAATATCTGTTTCTCTCCCAAATGGTACATTGTCATGTGGTCACAGCAGTTGTTGCACACTTGATTTGTTGCAAGCATTGCTAGTAAATGAGTCATTTATTCCCTTCAATGACCCTGCAATTCCTTATATATTGGAATGAAAACAAGGAAAGTTCAAAGAAGAATATGTGAACACTTGAGTAATATTAGGAAGCACGTCTGGACAAATGAAGAGGTGAAACATTAATATCAGTAGCGAGACACTTTCTCAATAAGCATAATGGAAAATCACAAATTAAATGCTTTATCATCTTTATCATCCAAAAAGTAGACATAACAGGGCCAGTAATTACTATACAGTTTTTTTTGTATACTCTATGTAAAACTTAGATCCGTAGATTAGTTCCATTTGGACCATTATGTTTGGTCTATACCCATTTTTATCACTGATGCTCCTGAGTATAATCAATTTATTTATCAATATACAAGCCTTATTATAGCCCTATGTGATATGTGACATAATGGAGTGGTGGGACATACAAATTAATCTTTTGTCTGCAGAAAGAAGTATGAAGTATTACTTTTGAGTAGTTACATTGGACACATTAAATGAATCACAATGGTTAATAGTGATAATCAATTGGGATTTAACATGTCATATTATCATACAAATGTATTTGTATAGAGGAGATAATTATATGGTAATGATATGATTTAAGATATATGTCTTGATACTGAACAGGTTCTTAAACAATTCAATTGATCCTCTATATTTATGGATCTATATGATGATTGTTATATAGCTGTATAATAATTGTGATAAAAAAGTTACTATGAAGATACTTATTTAGCACCTGAGACATAATGCTGATCATCACTATCACTCCAATCATTGCAGTATTGTAAAAAAAATATGATTCATATAGTAAATAGTAAAGATACATAGGAGAAAAAATATGTCATTATCATAAAATAAAGATATGATTAAAGCTGGTAAATTACCCTAACACATATAATGCACTCAATGTTCAAATTAAAGGCATTTTAGTGGCTCCTATGGAGAAATTAGATGAATGGGACATTAAAAGATAAGTTGTGCCCTTATATTAGCCTTCATTTCATATTGATTGCTATTCTTTGTTCTTTTCTAGTCTGCCTGTAATTTGGAATCACTAGTGGAAGATATAAGAATGTTCTGCTAAATATAAATAAGACAAGATTGGGTTAAATAGTTTACCCTATATAAAGGACCTTCTCCCCTTCTAAAACATGGCCCTGGGAAGAAGCTGAACGCGAAATGAGTGCGTCAGGCCTTGGAAAGTGGAACTCTCCCCCCTTGATGACGTAGGACGCCGCCAAGACTATGTGCTGACACTATGAAGTTATATATTGTATAATATAACTTTATATGCACGCGCATAACAATGTTATATATGTGAATTGTATTTCAATCAGACTTACTGATATTCCATCCTTAGCTTCAGGAGATGAGTGTAGGATTGTTTACTTATTCATAGGGGGTAAGTGGTGGATCCTAAGTTCCACCACATTATAGATTAGGTATTGTATCACTGTTATACACAAATAGAGTAGAAGTTTCCACTACAGGGCTTAAGGAGACGGTGGTGGGCTCCCAGTACCACCAAGACAGTATTTGTAGGGATTCAGATTAGGGTTTTTTCTTTCCTGTTAATATTGGTTATTGGCACAGGTAGCACTTTAAATGTAATTGCAGTAGGAGATGTATTATACAATCAATACAATTTGCCCTTTTTCAATAAATAACATTATTAATTATCAAAGATTAATTTACACTTTAAATTGCATTTCAAATTCTTAGCATTTTAATGATTGATATATTTCTTCAGAGCACCTTAAGATTAACATATTCACCTGTTAGCACATTGCACTTTAATTAGGGGCTATTTTTTTCCTTTGCAATAATACTATTGATTTATAGAATCTTGGAGTATAATTGATATTATATAAAGTCTTTATATTACTCTTGTACTGATAACTAATTGTGATTTCCCTTTACTAAGAATTACAAGATAATTAAATATATTTGAAATATATAACATATAAGAGTTATTGTTGATTTCTATTTATACTAATAACATGCTAGTGTGTTATATTTAGGGCAATATATCTGCATTGAAAAGTAGGGAGAGTGTAGTTTTTAAACGGCCGTGTTTCATTTTATCATATGTATATTTTAAGTGTATAGAAATAAAGATGGGTTTTAATAATAGAATGTTTATGTCTTGATAGATATTAATTCTTGGAAAGGGATTCTAGATAGTGCAATAAGTGTCCTTTTGTTTTTCTTTAATGTGAGTTTTTTTTACATTTACTAACTAGTTGGTTTACTATTATTTGAAGTGCAATATATACATACCAATATTGGAATTTCACCACTACAGGTAGGCCACCCTTATATAAGACTCTGTGTAAACTTTATTGGTATTTCTAATGTATCTGAAAGTGCCGAATGCCCAACCATAGGTATTATTTGGCAGCAAAATGGAATTTTCCAAAATGCAAATAGTATAGCATTCAAATTGTTTCTTATTGATCTGGCTACCAACACACAAGAAACCAAAATTGTAACTTCCTTATCAGAAGAAGGTCAACACAAAATGTTGGCATCTATAGTAACCCCTAAGAATGTGGCACAGTGTGAGGGGCCCTCAGTCTTCTCCTGAGCAATGAGGACCACAACACTTGACGCAGTAGATATAAATTTGGACATTAATCCTCCCACTGTTAATATCAAGTTAAGTCATCACATTGGAGCAACTTTTTAACAACAGTTTGGAGGGAGGGAAAGTGGGGGGGGAGGTGCAAGGAGGGCTTGGGAAGGTATTGGGGGATGAGGAATGTGCAGAGAGGGTTGGAATATATGTTGGGGAAATCTGTGGACGTGCTGTGAAAAAATAAGGAAATATATAAAAAATATATATTTATATGCATACATGCATTTATAGTGGGAAGCTACTCTATGTACATAAACAATATTTTACCATTTTGTTTCTGCACTACCCAATGCAAGTAGGAAATAAACTCATCAAAATAAGAACGTTAATTTGAGCACACAAGTCCAAGTAGAATGAATTCAGAAAGTCACAATCCAAAAGCTGGTGACAGGATGGATGCACTGGAATGAACCTATCAGCAAAGTCATCCTACCCAATTACACCACCTTGTGGATATTGTCTTGTATTACATTGGGGTATTGAAAAGGTGGTGGAGCTGCCTTTGCCTAAGCAAACTCAGGAATAAAAGTATGCATGAATAACCTATCCATCTCTCTATTGCTGGGGAAATTAGTGTGCAGTTTTTAGCCACAGAAAAATTACAAGGACCTGCACTGGGTTCTAGCCCCTTTGTTGTATCAGTTGTTATTATTTTGCTTTTTTTCAAAACAGCAGGAGAGAGGGTGGATATTACCCCTACAACCACAGAGGAGCATTTAAATTTGCATGTGGCTCAGTGTTGAAAAAGATGTACCACTTGTACTAGCCACCCTTGCATCAGGTCCTCCATGATGCTGAAAAGTAGTTAATCATCAATATAAGCATAATGAGATAAATGAAGAGCATAAGACATTAGACAGAGTAAGGAGGGGTTGGAAACGATAAAAAAAAAACATTGAGAGGGCAGAAAATTGGATACTGCAAAGACTTTAAATTGATTTGGGAATTACTTTCTGCAGCTCCTACTTCCTCTGTTGGCATTTCTATGCCTCTCTGTGCTGTTCTACAGTTCCATCTCTCTATCTGCTCTTTCATAGCTCGAAAATCATTATTGATACCACATCTGCCCATTTAGTGGAGTACATGATATACCATAGAACCTATTGAGTGCCTTGCCATTTTCTTCACCTTATACAAGAAGACTGTCTTGCTACATCATTGCATTTTTAGTTTCTACCTTTATGTCACTCCTACTATGTTCTATCTATCCATACTATCCTCTCATTTAACACAACAATAACTGTAGGGCTCCATAGAACATCCTTAAGGTACCATTTACTTAATGGACTGCTTTGAACAAAGACATTACCTGATACACTTTGCTTATTCACACCAGCATTCTGACATAAATTCCTATTTCCTCCCCTCTGCTTCCTTCACCTTTTGTTTCATACATCTCTCAATCTTTACATTAGTCTGTTTAAATATGATTTATCATTCCCATTATGTTTCCATACCCAAGGACTACAGAAAATCTTGGCTCTATACAAATAAAACATAATAATGATAATAACAAGATTTTTCTTCAATTACTGTAATGTATGTTCTGGATCAGCCTGTGTATTACTACATATAGGTATGCATGTTAGATTTGATTCTTCTTATGATAAAGCTTTGAGTAACATTACCTTGTGATGTTTATATCTAAGTATTTCATATGTTCTCCATTTTTATTTAAATGTGAGTTGCAGGGGTGAAATTAGTTATGCAACAGCAAAAAATGGCATACTGGTACACAGTAACAGGTGACTGGAGCAGACTTGTATAGTGGCAGACTATACTGGTGACTGGTGAAGCCTGGCACTGTGGGGCACAGCTGTAACATCTGGATCGGAGAACGCAATTACAAAAAAGTTAACCTGCTAGAGTGAACACTCAGGAACGCTAATATCAAGCAGACGAGAGATGCCGTTGCTGGCTTAAGTATTCCAACAAGGCTTTGGCCTTTACAGGTATTGATCTTAAGATGCTGTGCCTTTAAATATAGAAGCTTTAGAATGCAGCTTCTGGATCACTACCTTGTTGCGGTGAAGGGGCATGTGTTCATGGGCGTAGGAACTGGGGGGGAAGGAGGGGACAAATTCTCCCCAAATTATATTGCTTAATGTAAATGCATTTATTCCTCCCCCTCACCTGCTGTGACTTTAACTGCCCTGATCGGCAGCTCTCACAAGATCACGCAACATAATCTTGTGTGGTCTTGTGAGCTCCAACTATCACAAATTTACTGACAACCAAAAGACAGGCTCGTAAATTTTGCGCTCTAAGTCCTACGGTTCGTATTTTTTTGTGTAAATCCATATTTAGTGATTGTGTGTTAGATGTATTTAGTTAAAGTGCCGCTGGTGTGGGTGTTTGTAACCGCGTGTGAGGTGCCGTAGAGCCTGCACCTCCGCAAATGCGGGCCCGCATTTGCGGCCTGCAATGAGAATGACGACGATTCATAGTTTTACAACTATTATATGTGATATATTTGCATGAATTATATTCTCATTATATATAGAAAAAAAGAGTAATTAGCGTCTAAATGTATAAAAACCCGCCAAACCACACTAGAAATGTCACAGCCTTTGACAAAGACAGTTTACCTGACGAAACCGGTCAGGAGAGAGACACCACCTGAATGTTTTTAATCCAGTGGCACTACTGAGCAGGAATGGGGCATTGCAAATGGTACAGTACAAATCTGTTCTTTAGCAAACAGTTTTTTAGCTAAACCAATGTCTATATATGACAAAAAAGGAAATAGCTTTTACAAGCGTTCCTTCTTTCTGTTTGTTCTTTATGATGCTGGCAGTGGGTCCGTCCCACATTTGGAACTTACTGATAAACCAGCTATATATATTTAAAGAAGGTTTCTAAGGAATTTATAATTATATACAGATATATAATTTTGATACTGTATACCATTCCCCATTCTCCTCAACCTGTTTTTAAGACACTACCCCCCCCTTTTTCCAAACACTTCCTGTTTTTTACCAAAATTTACTAATGAAGGGTATCCGATGATTTTGGTTTCCATAAAAATATGAGGATTACCCATATATTCCATACTGAGCAATTCAACTACTTTAATATTTGTAAACTATACTCTTTTTTTCTATATATGTCAATAGCACCTTATAATATACACAATTTTAACTCAGCACTTTATAACTTATCCAACTAGTGACACTAGTCGAATCACTAACTAGTCGAAGCACTTTCAATTCTTATATAAAACAGCATTGGCACTTTAGACTTTTTTCATAGCATATTTTCATCTTTATATATTTTTTTATATAATCTTTCAATATTCACTTAGTTAATTTACTTTCTTAGACTTTTTAGAGTCTCTTATTCATATTGACTATTCACTAGCCATCAATACTTTGCACTTAGGTTATAAGGTATAGTCTTTATCTTTTTCTCAGTATTATTAGATTTTATTTGATCTTCATCTCTATTACAGTCATCATATTTGCCCTTCACCTAGGGCTAACCATATAGCAGCGTTTTTTTTCTGGTTTTAATATATAAATTATTAAAATATAATTTTAAATTTAGCTTTAGTTCATATTTACCTTAAATATAGTGTAACGCACTAAAACCCCAACAGTTAATGTTTATATTCTCATTATATTCTCACATCTGAGGCTTGAAAGATTCCTATCAGTCCTAGCTGCTTTATTCGTTTGTACAGATAGATGTGTTCGGGATATGATGTTTATGAAAGTATATACAACAAAAATTCTTAGCATAAAATTGTGCCAATGATGTTATGGATTAATTAAGAATGTGGTATTTTTGTATTTTTGCTGTATTAAATGTATATGCCAATATTTTACATTTCTTTTACAAAAGTTAAGTACCATGGCCAATTATTGAGGAAGACCGTAGAGTTATCAGTTATTTCAAATTGAAGCAGTCATTTCTCTGCACATGTGTATGTGAAAAGGGTTAAAACACACTCTGTGTCTGCAGCACGGAGCTCTTGCTCTCAGTTTGCCTGAGGGACTTGCCAGAGCTCAAGTAAACATACACTTCTTTTAGGATTTTATATGTGAAAAATGCACCTATTTAAACAAATTCAAAAAGTATTTCAATATGTTTTTATGAATATGTTACAGTGGTGTGCTCCAAGTTGTGCTGAATTAAGTGTCCCTTTAAAGACACATAGTTAGTTGTATCCATTATAAATATATCTCATCTTTTGTCTTCTTCATTTATGAATTAGACCTTTGTTCCTGGATTGTTCAGTTGAGTACCAATGTATCCATTTAAGGTTAAAGATATCACCTTCTCAACCTGTTTCTTTTTTTTATAGACAACATGGTAAGGCTGTATACCATTTCTACACTATTAATAGGTTTGTTATTTGGTTATCTGTCTACTAGGACTGACATTTGACAAAAATAAATGCAAATTCTGCATTGCAACAAAGTGTCCCAGGGTTTATTTTTCTTAGATCCATTTTTTTACTTACACTAACAAATTTCCTCCCACACTTTCCCAGAATCCCACTGCATTGACCTGGACATAGTAAACCGGGCATTCTCACATCAATTAATCAATTCCATAACTCTTACAACCCCCAATAAAACAAGGACACAAATTTGTATGGTAGATAAGGCCATAGCACCTTTATTAACAAAATGAATAATTATTTTAACAAAAACACAGAGGTGCTTGCCCCTGATAAGATAACCACTAAAGGGAACCTGTGCCCCAGTAATACTGCCATAACATAAATCTATAATGAAGCCCTCATACCGATCAACATGGCATGCACGCCGCACCACAGTCACACTTTATCTCAACCTGTACACTCCTCCATGACAGAAGTTATGGCTTGCTTAATCCTTTCTGGATACCAAAATGAAAAATTCTTACACCAAACTGATTTAAATGCACCCCACCCTGTAAAAATTAACCTCAGCATTGGAACCCATCAGGTCCACATTCTTCAAGGAGACTCCACCCACCTTCCTAACAAAACTGGACATTATCATATTAACTTTTTTCCTTGACTTCTCTAAAATCATGGCATCCATAAGGACCTGCCATTGGAAATGTGGAATAATCACTGACCAAATGATAAAGATCCCTGGGAATAACTGAAGCAAATGATGCAAATCCCACTTCATTAGTCTAATAGTTTCTTTAAAAGCTATAGCCCCTATGTCTGGGGGATAACAATGACGTGAATAATTTACAATATGCAGAAGGACCTGCTTTCATCTAAGGCCCAACCCGAACCACCATAGTTTGACCAGCTGAGGTTGGAATCCCAGTTGTAGGCCATTATGCCTCACGGCCACTATCCTTATGGCCAAAGGAGTGGCCTAAGATCCAAGCCAACAGTGAGGGTCCTGTGAAATACCAAAATTAGTCAAAGATTTGCTAATGTGGGGCGAACATAAATTCTATATGCTCAAAGAGGATCCCAAATCCAAAACAGCATTATGCTGCTGAGCAGCCCCGCCCCCCAGCTATAAACAGGTAAATCTCAAAGGAGGAAGAACAAAGCTGTGGTAGATTATAAATTAACTTAACAACATAAATGATATCAGTCTTATGGCTTCTTTTCTCACCCAACCTTTTTTAAAACCCTTAATAGCCTGACAATAAAAACCTTAGTCACATCATGGCTATTTTGCCATTGAAGTAAAAGGTTAAGACTGCCATATGTCATTCTACCATGTATGGAGATGTCCCCCGCTACTGGAAATGTAACGCAACATAGACCAGTGACTCAAGGTTGGACATTTTTCACCAAAACCTAAGATGGATTTCCTGAAAAAGCCATCAGCCACACCCCACTTTGGAATAAACAAGTGAAGCTTTAATAAAAAGGAGTCAGATTTCTTCACCCAACCTCCCTAACTGTTCCAGATAATGAATTCTTGCAGGGCTGGCTTATGGGGCAACATCCCGGAACTGTTGCCAATGAGAGTGGGAAAAAGCATCAGCTATCACATTTTTACAATCTGGCATGTGAACCACCCTAGAGAAGGTTTCTTCTCCTATTTGAGGAGTAATTCTCCCAGTATATGAGTAGTTGATATGTATGTATGTGTATGTACTGTATGTAATTTTATATTTTTCTAAATAAAATAAAAAAACACCCTACAGAAAATATTCATTTGCAAACATCGTAATATTAATTGCCTTAGTAATCTGACCACAGGTAAAAATGCAGCACTCAAGTTGTTGATGGCCATAACAATGCCTAAGGCAATGATAATTGGCAAGAGCTCCAAATAGGCAAGATTTTTTACCATCCCTTATTCACCCATGATGAAGGCTAAGGAGCTGCTCGCCATTGGAACTTAAAATATGTTACAAAGCCAACACTGCTACTAAGGTTGGATGCTTGCTCTACTTGAAATAAAGGTTTTCCATTAATCTGTTTAAGACTGCCAAATCATGAGATCCTCTTTAAAAGGAGTTGTAATCCTAATGAAGTGAGGTGGTTGCTTAACACCAGCCGTCTCAAGTGATAGGAGCCTAGAAAATATTCTTCCCATCGGGATAATTCTATAAGCAAAATGTAGCTTCCCAGACAATGACTGAATCCCCCAAAGGGTGATCTTTCTCTGCAAATCTATATCTTTTTTTTAGATCTAACAAATTATTTGTAGTGAGTCAATGGTAATACCTAGAAAATTGAGAATCATTGTAGGCCCTACAGATTTGGCATCTGCTAATGGGATACCGAATTCCCCACCTATTTCCAAATATGTTTACATTAGAAATTGGCATGTTGTTGAGGTAGGTGATCCAACAAATAAAAAATGGTCCAGATGATAGTCCTATATTCTGATTTGACTTCAATTACCCATTGAATGAAAGAACTAAATGTTTTGAAATATACACACGATAGAGTAAATGGGGAGACAAAGATCAATATAGAATCATCCTCAAATTGACAACCCAATAAGTTTTGAAATGTGGGGTGAACCTGAAGTAAGCTAAAAGAAGATTGTATATTGCCATTTGCAATAAGAGCTCCATGTGATCATCACCCGATGATTGACTGCTCTGTAGGAGAGGCAGATGGGCTCCGCTTCCATCAGCTCTTGCTCAGGTCCTCTTCTGCACAGCGACATCCTGCAGCATGACTGATGATCTGATCTGAGGTGAGGACAAGGCACAAGATCCAGTGATGTCTTCTTCTTTGCAGGAACTACAGGAAAGAGTGTGTGAACACCTCAAGGGCCTTGAAGGGGTAGATATAGGGGTAACCACATGAACATTAGGCAAAACAGCAGTGGGCAGAGGCGCGGGCACATCAGATGAGTCCAGCAAGCAAACCATCCTCTCAATGATGCATAATCATGAATTTTGGTAAGAGTGCTATCTACTTGGGGTGAAGCCTTGTTAGGAAAAAAGGGCAAGGGGATTTTTTATGCTCTAATTCTTTTTCCCACTTCCAAAAAGAGCAGAAAGGTGCTCTTTATTAAACCTATTTCAGCCCGCCCCCCCAACACACACACCAAACTGTTACCCAATCGAACCAAACGCCCTTAATCCTAGCCAAATCAAACCCCACTGCATTCATCAGTTAAAAATTATTAAGGCCATTTTCCATTCATAAATTATGCCTGTTGATTTATTTATGTTATTTACACAATTACAAAAACAGTAGAATTATTGATAACGGCATAAAAAGGCTTCTGACATAAGTAATGGAAGTGGTGGACACATTAGCATGGATCAGAATGTATATAATGTTTTCATTGGTCTGAGGTTTTCTTTTATTCTATCTCCCTCTGGTGGATACATAATTTTAAGCAGATGCATAGTCAATGTTTGGTGGAAATATTTCCATTATTATTAATTTCCAGACGGCCCCACTGGTTTCTTAGACAAGAAAGCTCCCATAATCTCATAGCCAGAGGGTTAACATCTGTTATTGTCATTAGGTAATCATCCTGCTTGATGGAAATAGTTTCAATTTCCTCCAGAGGTTATATGAATGTAACCTTTTGTGATTCAATAATTGTTTATTAATAATAAGGGGATGAATAAATCAAAGATATTTAAGAGTGTACAGATGATGTTTTAGTCAGAGTGAAAACAATTCCCAGAATTTGTCAGAAACAATATATAGTGCAGTCAATTTATGAACATTATTCCAGAATAAAATATATATTTATTCAAAATGCAACATGGAGTCCAAAGTCTCTAACAAAGACTATTAATAAGATATGCAAATATTGTATGTATAACAGGTTGGTGCTTTTTAAATATATAATAGTAATATATTTGGATGTAAAACTACAGGGTTACAGGCCGAAAATCCCTAGAAGCTATCAAAATCGTAACTCCGACCCAGCTAAGCTTTTCAACAACGAAAATGTTACAATCGGTAAATATCGCTATTAAAGTGCTACAATTCCTCAAGCCAACAATTGCATTCACACCCGTAAATGTCAAATGTAGCCAACAATCCTACAAGTACTAGTACTCGCAAGGGGGTTAAACACCTGTTTGTAACACTATAAAAGCAAATAAAAACTCAATACTGTACTGCCATATAAGGCGTTAGAATGAATCACACAACAGTCTCAACCTCGCAAATCTGCAATCAAAAATGATTCACTTCAGGTTTTATTTCCGTGTTTTATCAATCTCGGGAATCAAGGAGTTAATACATATCAGGCCACCCACATGGACTAAAATATTTTCTTCATTAATTTTTATAGATTTTTACACCACTGGATTGCGAGCCCGATCGCATATCGGACGATTAAACGATAATTAATGGATATTAAATGCCATGTTTTACTTATTGGCACTAATTTATTTGTCTAACTTCAATTTTTCCTGACGTCATGCTAACAGTCTCATTTACTATTAGCTGCTTCTAAATCGCTAGTTATAACCTTGCTTAATTGATCATGATCGTCCCCTGAAATGCTACTTCCAGGTGCATAGTTTACAGTTTTGAAGCTTTGGCCATGTGCTTGAGGCCTTGTTCAATTTAATCGATCTGTAACTGCTGCAAACTTCAACAAATTTCAACGTGAAGCCAGCAGTTGCCTTCATATAAATCTGCGGGCTTGGAATTTAATGAGGTCCATGGTATTGAAGCTTTTTAGCCTAAAGGTACACTGAATATATACAATTTTTTATACTAAGTTGTCATTTGCAGAAGGTGAATAAATATATATATTTAAAGTAAAATATATACTTCTCTGCATTCTAGTTAAACATCATTTAGTGTTTTTATTTTTAAAGATTTTTGCTTAAAAATTATTATTGCATTGTATCCGCTGTCTAGAAATAATTAATATAGTACCAAGTAATTTCCAATTTCCGTCTCTGAGAATTACATACATTTTATATGTAAGTGCAATTAAAATATTAAATTACCTGGAAGTTAAAAAATGTCTAATGTCATCCAAATAATATTTCAGATTTAAGACAACTGTAATTGTTTTGACAGAAGAATATTACGAAAATGATGAAATCAGATAATATAAACACACATTTTTTGTTTGTTTATAAGGGCTTGCTGCCACCTGGTGGCTGAGCATAAAATCTTACATTTCCTGGATTATGAATGCATCTGATTGAGGAGAATAAGCAGTGTATAGGAAAAAAATTGCAAGACAAAATACCAAAATTAACATTAACAAACTCTGATGTTTGCAAGCAGTTGCTTTTGTTAGTTAACACCCCTGTAAATCCCTGCTAAAATTAGCATACAATTCATAATTTGTTTTGGCCAATCACAGGCAGCTAATACATTTCAATACATTGTAACATTCAGTGATGGCAGTTTATGCAGGAGGAATCATGGGATGTGTAGCTCCCCTGCAAGCCCGTCATCTTTAACATAGCGTTACCGACAAACTCACAATTACCACAACTATTTTATGTAATATATATATTACTAGCGACTTGCCCGTCAAAAAATGACGGCAATGAGATGTGTATGTTTGGAAAGTTGTTTAATTATTAATATACGTATTTGACATTTCAGGAACAGGTTCTAAATCCTTTGTTTGCTTATTAGCTTTTTTTGTTGTATCTTTAATTTTTGCAGCTAGTCTTTTGCTTGCAATTCTTTTGCGTTCTTTTTCTTATCGAATTTCCTTCTCCTCTGGTGTCTGCTGGTTGGCCCATCTCTGTTGTTGTTCTCTAGCTTGCCGTCTTATCTTTTCTTGTTTGCTCTCGTTAGTAGCCATGTTAATCTGTAAAAGAAAATAATGTATAATTAGTTTAGTTTGAGATGTTAGGTTTGTTTTTTACATTTTTTATTATCAACAGTTTGTTTATATGTGCTTGTAGTTCATTGTAGCGGTACTTTCTTTGTATTGTTAAATAACTGTTTTTATTATTTTGGATAAGATCGCAATGTTTTTAGCATTATCCTGTTTTCTGTCTACCACTTTTGCTATGCTAATTTAGGCTTCTTTGTAAGGCTTATAGCTTCTTAAACAGTAAAGAAGAATATTAATTTACTTTGCTATGCGTTTGTGTGATTTTTGGTACAATCCTATTTTGTGTTTACCATATGTTGCATACTTTATTTGCTTAATACGTCTTTTTTATGAAGGTTAAATGTTTTTGTACAGTGAAATTGAATGTTTTTGCTATTTTGGATATGATGGCAATGTTTTTAGCATTATCCTGTTTTGTGTCCACCACTTTTGGTATGCTTATTTATGCTTCTTTGTAAGGCTTATAAGTTCTTAAACAGTAAAGAAGAATATTATTTAACTTTTCTATCTGTTTCTGTAATTTTTGGTACAATCCTATTTTGTGTCTACCATATTTTGTCTACTTTATTTGTTCAATTAGTCTTCTTTATGAGTATTCAATCATGTTGGACAGTACAAATCAATGTTAATTGCTTTTTCTATATCATGTTGTGCTTTTTACGCAGTTGTTTTTTTTCTAAGTCTTGTGTGTGTTAAGCGCGTGTGAGGCGCCTTTGAGTTTTTTTTCTAAGTCCTGCGTGTGTGTGTTAGCCGACGTTGGATCTCGCTTCGCGAGGGTCCGCATTTGCGGACAAACACAGCCGACGTGGGATGCCCCACCGCAAATGTGGCCCCTCGCTTTGCGAGGGACGCAGTTCTTGCGGGCTCGCGAAGCGTGAGCAACGGCTGGTATGCTCACAACTATATACAGTCAGGTCCATAAATATTGGGACATCGACACAATTCTAAACTTTTTGGCTCTATACACCACCACAATGGATTTGAAATAAAACTAACAAGATGTGCTTTAACTGCAGACTTTCAGCTTTAATTTGAGGGTATTTACATCCAAATCAGGTGAACGGTGTAGGAATTACAACAGTTTGTTTATGTGCCTCCCACTTTTTAAGGGACCAAAAGTAACGGGACAATTGGCTGCTCAGCTGTTCCATGGCCAGGTGTGTGTTATTCCCTCATTATCCCATTTACAAAGAGCAGATACAAGCTCCAGTGTTCATTTCAAGTGTGCTATTTGCATTTGTTGCTGTTAACTCTCAATATGATATCCAAAGAGCTGTCACTATCAGTGAAGCAAGCCATCATTAGGCTGAAAAAACAAAACAAACCCATCAGAGAGATAGCAAAAACATTAGGTGTGGCCAAATCAACTGTTTGGAACATACTTAAAGAGAAAGGATGCACCGGTGAGCTCAGCAACACCAAAAGACCCACAACTGTGGTGGATGACCGAAGAATTATTTCCCTGGTGAAGAAAACACCCTTCACAACAGTTGGCCAGATCAAGAACACTCTCCAGGAGGTAGGTGTATGTGTGTGAAAGTCAACAATCAAGAGAAGACTTCACCAGAGTAAATACAGAGGGTTCACCACAAGATGTAAACCATTGGTGAGCCTCAAAAACAGGAAGGCCAGATTAGAGTTTTCCAAACAACACCTAAAAAAGCCTTCACAGTTCTGGAACAACATCCTATGGACAGATGAGACTAAGATCAACTTGTACCAGAGTGATGGGAAGAGAAGAGTAGGGAGACGGAAAGGAACTGCTCATGATCCAAAGCATACCACCTCATCAGTGAAGCATGGTGGTGGTAGTGTCATGGCGTGGGCATGTATGGCTGCCAATGGAACTGGTTCTCTTGTATTTATTGATGATGTGACTGCTGACAAAAGCAGCAGGATGAATTCTGAAGTGTTTCGGGCAATATTATCTGCTCATATTCAGCCAAATGCTTCAGAACTCATTGGACGGCGCTTCACAGTGCATAAGGACAATGACCCGAAGCATACTGCAAAAGCAACCAAAGAGTTTTTTAAGGGAAAGAAGTGGAATGTTATGCAATGGCCAAGTCAATCACCTGATCGGAATCTGATTGAGCATGCATTTCACTTGCTGAAGACAAAACTGAAGGGAAAATGCCCCAAGAACAAGCAGGAACTGAAGACAGTTGCAATAGAGGTCTGGCAGAGCATCACCAGGGATGAAACCCAGCATCTGGTGATGTCTATGCATTCCAGACTTCAGGCTGTAATTGACTGCAAAGGATTTGCAACCAAGTATTAAAAAGTGAAAGTTTGTTTTATGACTGTTAATCTGTCCCATTACTTTTGGTCCCTTAAAAAGTGGGAGGCACATATACAAACTGTCGTAATTCCTGCACCATTCACCTGATTTGGATGTAAATACTCAAATTAAAGCTGAAAGTCTGCAGTTAAAGCACATCTTGTTCGTTTCATTTCAAATCCATTGTGGTGGTGTATAGAGCCAAAAAGTTTAGAATTGTGTCGATGTCCCAATATTTATGGACCTGACTGTATGTGATATATGTACTGCCTTGGTGTTGAAGGGGTTTCGGGAAGTGCAAAAAACAATGGGTAGAGGAGTGGCCCAAATTCTATTTTTGCACCAGGGCCCCCTATGCACTTGACTCTTGCCCCCCCCGTGTCTCTCTACCCTGTGTCTCCTCCCCCCCTCTCCCTCCTCCCCCTCCTCATCCTCAACCCTCATACTCAAGCCCCCTCCTCATCCTCAACCCCCCTCCTCAACCTCAACTCCCCTCCTCAACCCCCCTCCTCACTTTTCCCCTCTGTAATTACCACCCCCTCTCCCTTTCCTCTCACCTTCCATTAATTAGAGAGGGGTAAAGTGAGGAGGGGGGTTGAGGATGAAGAGGCTGGTTGAGGATGAGGAGAGGGAGGGGGGTTGAGGAGGGGGAAGGGTTGAGGATGAGGAGAGGGAGGGGGGTTGAGGAGGGGGAAGGAGGAGGGGGAGGGGGGATGAGGAAGATGATAAGGGAGGGGAAGGGAAAGAGACACAGGGGAGGGAGAAGAGGGGAAGAGGCACAGGGAAGGGAGAGGAGGGGAGAGAGACAAAGGGGAGGGAAAGGAGGGAAGAGAGACACAGGGGAGGGAGAGGAAGGGAGAGAGACACAGGGGAGGGAGAGGAGGGAAGAGACACAAGGAAGAGAGAGGGGGGAAGAGACACAGGGGAGAGAGAAACGGGGGACACAAGAAAGGGACACAGAGGGCACAAGAGGGACATAGGGGGCAGCACATTTCCCACTCTCGGCGTATACTCGAGTCACTAAGTTTTCCCAGTATTTTGTGGTAAAATAGGTGCCTCGGCTTATACTCGGGTCGGCTTATACTCGAGTATATACGGTAATAGTGACCTAATAAAATATAAACACAGGAGGTCCCTGGGTTACAGACGACCAAATTTACACCATACTTAGGAACAGGCTCCCAAGGGTTCTTTTCATGTTCTGTTTGTTTGAATGAAAAGAAAGATCACAATAGTTTCTGTAAATTATTATTACAGTACAGTGGTATTATTATTATTATTATTATTATTATTACTACAGTATTTTACTGTTTTATTATACCACATATGAACCAAATAGTTTTATTGTTATTATTATTATTATTATTATTCATCAAGGATATAAATTACATAAAATCTGACCTAAAGACTTTCTCAGGAACATATCTTGTCCGTAACCTTGTGACTGCCTGTATATATTGCAGATAACATCAGAAATCAAATTAATATTGAGGTTGCACACACACAATGTTGGCATCCAGTTTCTAGCTTTATCCATAACATATCAATTTCAATAAATAACTGTATCTGTTACCAGATAACAAGACCAGTAGCAGCAAGCTCTTAGGCTGGTCTCCACACTAAATAGAATCACAAACTCTTTTTTCACACTATGTACATTTCTTTATAATGGATAGTAATTGCCAGAAAGATACTTTTGGCAGATCTTAGGACTAAAGATAGACGGCATTTGATGTTTTCCATTTGGCATTTTTTGCCTAAACAATTGGAGTCATCTAAGTTTTCAGTATTTTCCATTGTAATGTCCAATTTTGATCCTAAAACTACATGTGACCTAAAATCACCTTTATTGGAACACAAGTTGCCGTTGCCATTTAATGCACAGGCTGCACTATATATAATAATACTTTAAATTGTATCTATAATTAATAAGCCTAAAGGACTATGAAAAACTAGTATTATAATATCTTACTAAACTATGTTCTAGAACAAAAAAAGTGTTAGAGTGTTAATGGTATATTTTATTTCCAAACTAGAAATGGTGGTCTCTGCCATTTGTTTAGAAAGTTAGGAGATTAAATTAGCACTTTTTTCAAGATATTAGTTTGAGGAATATAAACCAGGAGTGAAAATTTATTTTTTAGGTGTGTTCCAGTTTCTCTTCCAACTACTGTCTGAGCACAAGCTGTATCATTTACACCATACTATTGGGTGACAATCAGTTTAAGAAGATATTTGACAAAGTTGACACATGTGCTCTGGTCTGTAGCAATTTCAGCTGGATGTATCTCCCAATCAGAAACAAGGGGAGGAGCTGCAGATGTAAGATTAGGCTGGGGTCGTTGAGAGGAACCGTCCTGAGCCAATGGAACTTCAGAGTGGAATGCACTTACTATGCGTACCAAAGTATTGTCCTGTGGATCCTATTTAGGAATCCTTGAACAACCAACCAAGGTAAGTAAGAATGCACTTACTACATTTAAAAAAACTTTCCTCATTACCCATCCTTACTGTCTTTCTGAGCTTTGGGGGAATATTTAGAGAGTCTGATGCCTTTTATTCAATTGCTTCCATTTAATCATCAGATTACTCTTCAGTCTGCACTGGGGAGTTCCATATTTAATCATAAGGCATCTGTTCGGCCAGTCTCACTCTTGAGGGGAAGTGCGGAAAGGCGTGACTTAATTTAACCCCGGACAAGCCACTGAGATTGCTAAGTTGTGCTTTGTTACTCTTAATCACTGAGGGTGACTTTTTGTAATGAAATTTTGGTTGGTAATCCCATATGCTTGTGTAATATAAAGAATGCTGAGTTGGCACCTTATGATTTGTAGTTATGCATTTTTTTAAATGATAGCAGCTATATGATCACATTGTATATGTTTTATAATTAGACACTATCACTATTGTTTGGGGCAAAGCTTTCTTAAATACTCTAACTCAACTGCCTGATATTGAGTGTGTCCTGGAAACACTTATTTTTAAAGAGGAAAGGCCTCTATTTTCAATGAGTTGCCACATCCCCATTTTTCTTCAAAGCCTATTACCATGGCATCAGAAAGCCACTGATATAAAGGTAATATATTGATCAGTATGACTCTAAGGAGCCCCAAATAATTCACACACCTTTAAAACTGGCATGAGAAATATCTAAAAAAAAAACAATTTGTACTTGTTTCCTGTTTCCTTCTGGGAAATACTTGGGTATCGTAGTTCCCAGGATCAATGGAGGAATCTAGGTATGACTTATAAGTGTGAAAAATTGGCACAAGCATATGACATTTTGCTGTATTTTCCATCATTTATGAAATTGTACTTAATGTACTTTTAAAAAATATATCATGCTTTAAATAGCTTCATCTCATATTGGGCATAAAGTGCAAAATAGTGCATCTGACATTGTAGAAACAATTTGCCTATTTTTCAGTTATTTATTTGTATTGGAAAACAGGTCCTACATATTGCTGTACTGGAAAGGTGAACTGCTTCCACATTTATTCTAAATATAGATATATAAAAATAGTAACAAAGTAATTTAGGTTGAGAAAAATAGTTTAGTCCATCCACCTCAACATATTCAGATCTCCTCTGATAAATGGTTTTATATGGAATATGAATTATTCCAGAGTATGGTAAGACAAAAAAACAATTAAAGCATTACCAATTGTCTCATTTGGGGACAAAGTAAGTTTATTTTGCATCAAAAACTGTCAAATAATGGATCAACAATTTACCTAGTGTATGCTAATTGATAACCCTACCCTTTTTAAAGTTATCTGTTGAATATGTTTTTATATCTCTTTTGACAGAGCCACAGTCTGACTGTACTTGTGTGAATAAACCTTTTCTTTCGTTAAGGTGAAATTTCTCTTTCCAATTTTAAACTTATTTTCATAATCCGACAAAAAATAATACAGACCATAAATGTATTTAGAAGGTAATCATATCACCCTGTAACCATGGCAGAATGCTGCAGCACTTCTTAAAGGGACAGGAAAACAATGCAAGACAATGCAAAAGCATGCTAAATCATGACAAATTAAGGATTCACACTGCTAGTGGCACATATGAGCAATAGAAAACTAATTAATACTCAGTGACTTATCAGACCTATGGAAACAGGAAATATCAGCTGAAAGCTGCAGAAATCTCTTAAAAACACAGCACAATCAGAAATAGCCTCAGAAAGTATACAATTATACAACTCCATTACAAATAAAATCTCACAGTAACAGAGACACAAATGTGAAGAAGTACAACCATATATATATATATATATCAATAAGTGTCATCTACAAATGGAAATATCACACCTCCACATAACATGTACAGGAGAACATAGGTACAGTATGCAACAGATTATTAACAATCAGCAAACACACATGGACCACAGCAGATGCTATCAAGCACTCACCATTAAGGGATCCACACACCACAAACAATACTCAGCAACTGTACTAATCAGCACCACAGCAAAGTACTCTCAGAGATCATCTATGGGAAGGTATGGCAGCTACACATTAACATGGGGTCCCATACACTGAGGGGGGTGGGGGGAGATATGTCAACATGGGAAGCAGGAGGCCTGAAACAGAGGACTGCCTGACAATGATTTTGGATAAATTGGGGAGGGGATCATCACTGGATCTTCACATGGAGCATCTAAGGAAGAGGGTGTCATAGGCACAGTGACATGGCCATCAGAAAAAACACTAATATAAAGGTAATGTATTAAAAGGGGGATTTTGAACATCTCCAGAAGCTCTACATGAAGGCCTAAAAAAAGCACAAAAGGAGGCTACGGAGAAGCACATGAATCACCACAAACTTTACCTCCATCAACAGAAATCATGGCTACTCCTGTCCTGGCAGCAAGTCCCACACCATTGATGATGTGCAAGGGCCAATATCTACACCAAGACTCATCACATGACAAAAAGTGATAGTTTCAATGTATCAATTAATCATATATTACTAATGTTGTATGTTTAACAACTCTTCAGTGGAATGGTGAGGCTCAGCAGTGTCACAATGTATATGTATCACAATATTAACTCACACTAATCACTATTCATGTTCAGGTAAGATGTCGTCACGCTTTGCGTGGTTTGTATGACTTAGGCGATGAGCGCGAAGCGAGCAGTGGAGGCAATGAAACATGTGGGACTTAGCCTACAAACACTTAGGAAACGCGTGATCCCCTTACAGCCTTATTAAATTCCGATTCGCCCCATTGAATAGGGCTCTATATAAGCACATAGCATCTTTTTTAAATACCGTATTTTTCGCCGTATAAGACGCACTTTTTCTTCCCCAAAACTGGGGGAGGAAAGTTGGTGCGTCTTATACGGCGAATATACCTTTTCAAACTGCCTCTGTCCTCTTGATCTCACCCCAGCGCTTCCTACCAGCATCGCGTCGGCCGGTGCGTCCTAGTGACGTCACACACGCAACGCTGCAGTACACGAGGAGTGCTGGTAGGAAGCGCTGGGGTGAGATCAAGATGGCAGAGATCAGAAGAAAGGTGAGGATCAGGAGGGTCAGGGAGGGACAGGGAGGGTCAAGGGCTCCCAAATGCTCCCAAATGCTGCAGTATATGTATGTGTGTATGTGTGCATGTATGTGCATGTATGTGTGTGTATGTATGTATGTATATGTATGTATATTTATGTGTGTATGTATATGTATGTATGTGTATCTATCTATCTATATATATATATATATATATATATATATATATATGTATATTTATGTGTGTATGTATATGTATGTATGTGTATCTATATATATATATATATATATATATATATATATATATATTTGTGTGTAATGTAGGTGTGTAAAGTGTATTTGTGTTTGATTCAGATTTTTATTTCTTGTTTTCCTCCTCTAAAAACTAGGTGCGTCTTATCTGCCGGTGCGTCTTATAGGGCGAAAAATACGGTAAGTTTTTAGTTACTGAATAGCTTGCTTTTGGATAGAACTTCACCAACTAAACACTTTTGTAAAAGAAAATATGCTATGTGCATACAGTATATAGAGCCCTATTCAATTGCCCCATTCACAATTTAATAAGGCTGATAGGCTGCAAGCAGTTGAAGAACATGCGACTTAGAAAAAAAAAATATTAAATGAAATAAAATACAAGACGCAGGACTTCGGAAAAAAAATACGAGGTAAGAAAAATAAAAAGTTAACGGCGAAACTCAAAAATCAAAATGCACAAAAAACACAACCCCCCCCCCAAAAAAAGAAAACATCACATACAGCATGGGGGAACAGCCAGGACGTCTGGAAGTGAGGTGGAACAGAAATTTAAGTTGATCTTAAAGAGTTTTGGCACTCGTAAATCTGCTAAGTGAGAAAAAAATGGCGTCCCTGAACCGCACAACACACCGCCAACCACTTTCACACAGGAACGTACGAGGTACAAAATACACTACTACAAAGGACGCCAAATACTCGCGAACTGCAAAGCACATACACAAACAACGCTACTTTACACTCCGAACTTCCAAATCACAACATTATGTATCTACAATCATCTACTAGTGCTTTACATAAATAAAACAATGTTTCCCCTCGCGCATGCAGCCTACTTCTAATGCACAGTGGGGACATTAAAAAACTATCTCCACAGGCCAGTAACAGTACAGTACTATTTCCTATTGGGACACATTGCCATCGCAACTCTTAACAAATCACAGCCCCTGTAATAGCCATGTAAAATGCTATCCAGAGCATGGTTTTAGTTAATGTTTGTATTGTAATAGTACAAATACATAAAATATGTTACATGACATTGCAAGAGCTTAGAGAAGCAGTTGTGACAGAACCTACATGATAAACTTCCTGAGGTCACAAAAAGTTAGACCCAACTAAATGATTTAATTCAGGAAGTGGATGACTCATTCAATCTGTACAATGTTTTATGTATTATGTAATTTATTCCTTTATGTTTTTTGGGTTGGCCTAGCATGACATGATAGTGGCATGAATAAAAATCCCGCACTTACATTCTCCTCCATTACAAACCCTTTATTTAGTCAGTCAGTTCCTTTCATTCATTACTACTTTAGTAGTGATTTCTGCACAATCCCATGTCCCTATCTCCTTCTCTACATAGTTGATGTCTTGTGATCTATCTTCAATGCTTTTTACAGTGTACGATAGAACAAAATGAACGTATAGCAATCATGCCTCACTTCCATTTTACTATAATAGTTGAATATTTCAGACAAGTAATTTCTTAAAGGTCCCAAAAAATCCCCTATATGTGCTCTGCACCATTTAATAGAGGGTGAAAAAGCATGCAGAAAAAAGGGTTTTCATTTTTAAAATTTATGCTGATTTCACAGAGTTAGGATCAGTTGAAGTCAGGCTATCTCAGTGTGTTAACGAACTCTGTACCATGCAGAACAATGAATAATGAATTAGAATCAGGTGTAGAAGCTTTGAATGAAGCAGTGGCTGAGTCACTGTTACTACTTTATTATATTATAGCAGATAATATAACAGCTGAGACTGTTTCTTTCTTTGATAGAGATGTTACTGGCTTTGATCGCTAGCAAGAGTGATTTTTTCTTTACTGTTTAAAAATCATAAATATGAGGTAACTGTGTTGATTTTTGTTTATTTAAAAAAAAATGAATAATAATATTATAAAATAACTATAATATTATTATAATAATATTATAAAATAACCTCCAAGCCCGTAACTCGTTATTCAAGCCTGTCGGACTTTGGACATAATTTAAACGTGAAATCAAGTATTGTATTTTGGCGATGTGCTAGCCTGAGAATGTTGTACCTTTAATCCTCATACCACCCATTGTATATCCCATCATTCACAGTGCTTTACAGTATTGTCTTGAATTTATATTTGCATTTACATTTCAACAATGTTTGCGGGATTGAAACACGATTTACGGCCTGATTCTGTTCAAGCACGTAAGTGCTTGCTGCCGATAGCATGGTTTGCGATTGGCCATAAAGGGGACCTTCTTGCTCCGCTGCACAACTTAATAGCAGCGTAGACGTAGTGCTCCGTGGGGCCATAAATTATTTATGCAGTCTCTTGTGGGACGGCTTCAAGGGCTAAACTAAAACGATAATGTCTAAACACATTTTTCACATGATTTTCCAACCTCTAACTGATGGTGAAGAACACAAATGGTGACTTCTGTGGTCCTTTAAAGAAAATTGGCATTAGTATGAGATTATGAGATTGTTAAGTAAGTAATGAAGTCATTCCATGGAACTACAGATATACTGGTGTATTAACCAGCAGGCAATGTTTGTGATAATCTGGCCATTTTGTATGGTAAAATGTTTTTGAATCTATATCTAAGTCTTGATACCTATATTATGGGGTGTGTATATATATTTTTATTTTATGAATTATTTACTAGATACAGGCACGCATTGCTAAAAAACATGTGTACACTTCATAAAAAATAACCATATAGTAATTTTTTAAGTATTTAAGTATGTATATTAGAAATATTTTAACCTTTTTCGTTTGATTGCATAGTTTTTAATAAAGTGATAAAATAAATCTTAGCAATATGGAAGTTGCACTAAACAGATTAGTGCATGTGAACTATGTGATTGCCCTAGATGCAAAATTACCAAAAATACATATCATATCAATATGATGAAGTATGAGGAGAGGATCCTCTGTGCTAGCTGTATATAGTTTGAAGAGGAGCAGGAGACTCATCCTTTAGTGGATCTCCTAGGCACGCTTAGTTGATTGGCCTATATAAGAAGCTGTGGTCAGAGAAACAGTCCAGGAGGCAGAAGGCTCATCAGCTGGTTGAGGCTTAGGCAGTACCAGAATATCTTTACAGCAATGCCTGGGAGGACCCACCTAGCTACCTGTCATGTGAAGGCTGGAGATCACCCCTCACGAGTATCCATTGAAGTGAAGGTGGACCATGAGGAGAAGTTAGACATTTTTGTTATTAAGAGGTTCCATAGCTCCTGGGCATCCCCTTTAGTGCTAGTACCCAAAATGGAAAATACTATTAGATTTGCTTTCCTATAATGCACACAATCGAATAACTGAATAGATGAATAGCTTGACCTGTTAGCTAGTGCCCAGTACCTCATTAGTATGGATCTCAGTAGGGGTTATTGGCAGATCCCAGAAGCGCAAAGCATCCAGCGTTCATTAATCCCTTTGGGTTATATTAGTTTCAGGTGATGCTCTTTGGAATGAAGAATGGCCTTGCCACCTTTTAGGAGGTTAGTGACTCAGTTACTGGATGGCCGAGAGGGTCAAGGCTAACAACTGGACTTATGGAGTGTATCAAATGCAGTTAAATGTTCTTAATTCTGCCCTTTTCAATTCATCAGTGCTGCATCCGATATGGAATCAAGATAGTAATCTCATACATTTATGCAGGAGGCCACTAAGTATTGATACCACAAGAATGGCATTAGGATGTAGGCAGTTACAATATAGTTTTGTTTCCATTCCCAAATCTGGTTTGTTATTCACCCACCCATTTTTTCTCTAACCCATGGTCTGCCTCCAACCTGCTGATTTGTATAAGCCACACCTGGTTACTCACCCTCTATTCTAACATGTATATAAAAAACTGCTGTTTCCTGAATACATTTAGTGTTCTGGTTCTAAAGTAGTGCAATATTTTGACTAGGTCGTTATACCTCCTTTTATAGCAGCAAAAATGCATATTGTTGGCCATTTTTTCCATGAAAGTTACAGATTGAGGCCAATTTTCAATTTTGCTGTGAATATTAAAGATGCTATTTTGTCTATGGGCATGAAAAATGAAAGTAGTTATTGATATTGGATTCATCCATCATTTTGTTTCACATAGATGCCAAAAAAGGTGAAAAAAGTGATTGTTTGATAGTTTTCATCCCAAAATAACATATTAACACATAAATATTCACACGGCTCGTGCTGGAGCTGACGGAACAATAGCAATGCTGTAAGGAAATATAAAATGATGAGATATACGTACATGTTGACTTAAAAATTAGGTCTTATTTTATAATCTTTTCAACAAGGGAGGGGGTTGTAGGCCAGCAACTCATCAGCTCTCACATAAAAAATCATAAAAAATGCATTAGCCATTTGATTTCTAGCTTACACATATCAGTCCGTCATTTTGTCCATGAAAATTACAGATTAAGGCCAATAAAAGTATTTTTTACTATCCTCCAAGTTGTCTATGGATATTAAAGTTGAATCCCATTATTGACTACTGAACCATATTGTCTATGGACATTACAAATCAAAGCATTTAATAGCTATTGGCCCCATCCACCATTTTGTTAACTGATATTTTAGGTTGAGGCCATTTATGTAAATCTTACCCATCATATCATTCACAAATGGAAGCTGTTAATGGCTATTAGATCTACCAACCATTTTGCCAAAGGATATTACAAATGGCTGTCATTTACCATTTTGTTTATGAATACTAGAGATAAAGACCATTACAGAAGATGTCCATTTACAGCAATTGCATCCATCCTCCATTTTATCTATGTACACTACAAATAGAGATAAACACCAGCAAACTAATAATTTGAATATCACAAGTAGAACTCTGAGTACTAACCATACATGTATATATATATATATATATATATATATATATATATATATATATATATATATATATATATATATCATAGCTATTTTTAAACATTGTTTTAAACTGCTGTGAACAACTTTGAAGCTCAAATACTCATAGAACTGGCTCATACCTATATACAATGAGCTGTAAAATATTCCAAATGTAATACAATGAGTCATAAGGGGTAAAGATATTAACAATTTAGAGACCTGTTCTTTTGTAGTATTTGTTAGGAAATTGTATGCAAAATTAAAAAGTAAATAATAGTAAGGGGTGTAATTAAAAAGAATTGTTAGGGAAGGAGTTACATGGTCTAACAATATATTGATGTATGTATACTCTTGCCATTTCTCTTGAAATAATCTGTATTGGAAATAATTTGGAAAAATATATGTGAAAATTATAAATATATGTTGTACATAAAGGAGGGGTTATTTAGAGAGCAGTAAGTGGAGGGAGTTTCAACTTACAATACTACTGTTTATCTAGTATGTGTATTTTAAGAGATCCATGAATCAGTAAGTCAGACTGTTTTTAGTAGCCCATGATGCACCTCAGTAGTCATTTCTATGACAGCCCTCCATGCTTACTTTGTAGCCTCAGTCTCCTCTCTATCAGAACTATAATGAAAGCTAAAAACAATGAGGTATCTGGTGTGTGCATAAGAGGAAGTGGTCAATGTGAGGCTGTTGGGAAGTGAGTGGTTATACAAACAGTTATTGGAGGAGTTATGGGAGTGCATATAGGAGTTGGAGAAGAGCTATAATGCATAAAGAAACAGACAGGAATGTACATGTAGGGAGAAGTTAAGGCCACAATATAGGGAGTAATTAGGGTAGGAGATTTGGGGGACTAATTATATGAATGTGTTCTATAAAATAGTCAAGGGAGGAGTGGATGGGGGCAGTTAAGAGGAGTTACAGAGAATGAGTTAAAAGAAGGATAGGAGGTGAAACCACATTACTGAATTATAGTTGATATATTTGATCTTAAGGAGGGGCCAAATAGGGCATGTAACTCAGGTCATCTATTTACCTGTTTATAATCAAATTTATAATTATATAATATTAAGAAACCTATTGGTTACTAAAACTCAAAGGGACTTAAAAACTTTTTGGAAAATGAATCTTGAAAAAGAAACTTGACAGAATCTTTTCTCAATCAATCATGAATGTTTTTTCTGGTCAGCCAATCGTGACCAGTATGCCTGTAGATGGGCTATGCATGTTCATTTAAGCAGGGCTTTCAGTGAGGTCGACTATTTGGCTCCATGATACTGTCTTTTTCACTTATTTATCATTGTTCTCTTGTCTGTTTGAAAGCTTATGAACAAAAAAATACAGTGTGGTGGCTCAGGTATAAAGTTTAAGACCCAAATGCAAATGTGTAGATTAGGGTGCACCTTAGGACAAATTGATAAAGCCAAGAAGAGAGAAAAGATCCTATTTTAGGGCACACCTAATAATCTCTGTCTTAGAACGAAGAGGATAAACTATACAGTAAAACTTAGCTTTTAATAATAATAATTAAAATCCATATTAAAATATATACACATAGGTGGCTGAGAGATGGCAGAGCTATGAGATTAGTGGAGATAATGTATCTAAATAGAGAAATCTGTCCTTGGTGTACTGGCCATATACAAAAACAGTGTTAGTGTCGTCACAAAAAAAAGGTGACTGTTGTGCAAATAAAGTGCTGAATATATAAAGTGCAAAGTGCTATAATAGGTATAGTATACAGTTGTATGCTATACACTGATAAGTGCAAAGAGAGTATGTTGCATATGGCAAGTAATATAGGTACTGAGGATTCTATTATCCTGTATGATAGATTTCTAAAGGAACACAGTGACACATATTGAGTGCTTCAATATTGCTGTGACTTTGAGTAGCACCCCCCTGTATTGTATATAAAATGCACTGTGCTTAAGGGACTGCAGTATACGTTAATAAAATAATGCCTAAATAGGTCTCAATTATTACTGCATAAGTCACCTATATCCATCTATAGATGCCTAAGACTTCCTTCAATGTTAGAGTGTGCTGAATAGCATAACTCTTAAAATCAATGGAGGGACTTTAGTCTATGGGCCTGAAATGAGAACCGTTATAACTCCACCAAAAATAGCCTCAATATTATCCCAATGATATCGGGCGAATCTTGTCAGAATCCTTCTATAGGTAGCTATGCCTTCCTAAATATTGGCTAGATAGCTTCTATCTGAAGCACAAGGAAGGGGCTTTAATCTATGGGTCTGAGAAGAAGAAAACGCCTGCTCTCTGCCTCACACGCCGCGGTCTAGAGTGAAAGAAGGAATAAACTTGTAAAAAAAGAATCACTAGAAGTTAATTCTCTTACTTAATGCTCTTATCTTACTAAGTTCTTTTTTTCTTTCTTTTCTCTTTTTTCTCTTTTTCTCTTTTTCACTCTTTACCATCCTTTCCTACATGCACATGTTGTCACTTTATTACTTACCTTGGCTGACATCAGTTCAAAGACTGTCACTAGTAACACCTTGCCAGCAGTAAAGAAAATGTAAAATAATACTACACATGTTTAAATATTACTGGATTGAACAAGTTGATTTAGGAAAATAATAAATCAAGTTCCACTTGAGTTATTATTGCTCACGTTTACTGTGTTATATTCACAGAAAATATTGTAATACACAATGCATTTTTTCTTCTAACAAAACTTGAAAGTGAAAAAATAACTTGTTGGTCAATCAATCTTGAATTATCTATTGACCTAACAATTTTATATACAATTTTAACCAACCTGCCTGTTTTGCCTTTCCTGATCTTTGCTCACATTTACATTGAAAGTAACACGGTATTACATAACTAACCAGACATCTAGGTCTTATACACAGATTCTGGAGTATTATATTATTTGTTGCTGCATAAAATATTGTCTTTAATTTTATTGCTGTAAGAATTGTTAGATCATTTTTACCACTTGACAGACACCATTACAAGATAAGAAGATTGTATTCAATAATAAATAATTCAATTATTGAATATGCTGACAATATATCAGCATATAGTGTACCTGATATCAGCAATAGCTGTAAAAGAGGGAATCACATATATAGTTGTCGTAATTGCGGGCTTGCCAAAAGTTGTTGGTAACACTATGTTAAAAAAGCAAGAGCCGCAGTTGCGCGCCGCAACTGCACTGTGGCCCTGCAATGAGCACCAAAGGGGCTCATTGCACTGGTGAAGATGAGCGCCGCAGGCGCTCATACAAACGACACGGAGGACTTAGACAATGAGAGCCGAAGGCGGGACTTAGCCAAGGGCGCTCATTCCAACGAGACGCAGGACTTGGGCAATCGCGGAAAGGATGCAAAATTAAGGGATGTACTACTTAGTACCCTAAACACATGGGGCCTCATTCTATTAGCGGCCGTAAATCGGCCGTAAGGCTGCGATTCCTTGCGGGGGTTCAGTTAACTCGCGATTCTATTATACGGCCCCGCAAGGATCTCCTTTTACGGCCGGCCGCATATCTTGGAACCGGCCGTAATCTCAGAAACCTAAAAATTTAAAAATAAATTCAAGCCTGCACTGTACAGCTCTGTAAATGCTAGGGATCATATTGGGGGACATGAGGATTAAAAGGAACCCACTCTCAATCTTGCACATCTGCCCAAACCCGAGTTCAAATTAACTGTTTATTTTCCGGCTGCGGTGTGGGTGTGTCTGAGGTGCTCCAAGCACTCTGGACTTTTTACATGGATATTTTGCGGATATTAAAAATAAAATATTTTACGGATTTGAGTACAGGATAATTATGTGCTATTTTTTCTAACACCTAAAATCCCTTTATAGTCTTCTCAAAGTGCAGGATGGCTTTATTTGAGCTATTTTATGTGCTTAATTGGTGCTAGCGAGACCTCTTTCCTGCAAGTAAGCTGCGGCTCGCTTTTAGCCTTGCAGAGAGGTTTCCCGGAGCAATTGAATTGCAAAACTCTTGCGGCCGTTTTAGATCAAAGGCTTTCCTCTGGCGCGAGCGGCCGCAAGAGATAGCAAGGCACCGGCCGCAAGCCTGCCGGAGCCTCCGGCCGTAAGGGAATAGAATAGCCGAATAGCTTGCGGCCGGTCCTTGCGGCCCCGCAACGGCTGCGGCCGCTAATAGAATGAGGCCCATGGACTGCACGGCCAAACCGCCAAATTGGAAAGACCTGAAAAAAAGAACACAAATATGACTCAAGTTAACTTACACACACAGCACAGTGGGAGAGAGCCAGGGAGCCTGTAAGTGATGTTTCAAGTTAATTTGAGTCATATTTTGCATCTTTTCGCAATCAAAAATCTTGGAAGCGAGAAAAAAATATTGCGGGTGAAAAAAATGAAACAAGACGAAAACGAGGCCAAAAGACATAAAAAGCAGCCGAAGGACGTAAAAAGAGGCCGAAGGGTATAAATACGAGCCCTAAGCACTAAGGCTTAACGCAAACCAGTAAAACTTAATACAAGGCAGTAACATTTAACTCAATCCAGTAACACTTAACCCAAGGCAGAAGGCCCCTAAACTACAAAGGCCTATAAAGTACACAGGGGGAGAGGCTCGCAATGAGCGACCCAAGAGATGAGCAGCAAAGGCGCTCATTGTGGGGATCACAAAGAGCGCCGAAGGGGATCATTGCAAAGCAGGAAAGGTGCGGCTTGCCAAATACTTCAATGAGTGGCGAAGCCGCTCATTGCAGGGCTCGCCATGAGCACCGAAGTAGATGTAAAGTAGATGGGAGAAGAGGCTCGCAATGAGCGCCAAATGCGCTCATTGCAAGACACGCAATGAGCATCGAAGGCACACAGCGTGGGGCTCGCGATGAGTGCCGAAGATGCTCAGAGGGACATAGCCTCGCATTGAGTGGCAAACAACATTGACTGGCTTAAAATTTTATTGCTGTCATTTTTGACGGGCAAGTCGCTAGTCAGTTGCATAATAATGTAAATAAAAACATATATATATATATATATATATATATATATATATATATACATTATGAATATATATATTCATTATAAGTGTGAGTATATTCATTAATCGATATAATAATATATAGATACATTATAAGAATTGAATAATTCACATATACAAGCGCACTACACACATACAAACACACTGCTCTCTGTATAACACACAGTATAAAAATACTGTTCACCAGCTGGTCAGTCTTCTTGACAATTTGAGTGAGCGTCATATCTGCTGCGGACTTCATTTTAGAAAATTACAAAAGCAATTATAAATTTAGTATAGCTCCCACAATTCAATGCTATCATTAAAAAAGTGTAATTTCATCAAAAATAGCCCAGTTAAATAGATAACCACGTTGACTAAATGGGGGCAGCAGCCATTTTGTTTATTTGTTTAAAAATGTAGGTGGTATGTCATATAAATGGACTCAGATGGATAACAGTGTGATGTCGCGAAATGGCCCAACTGTGAGGAATTGACTCTGCTGGGTTTTGAACCTTGTCCCCAGGCTGCTGAACCTCTTCCCTACCACTGCGCCAGCCTGGCTTTCTGAATTTCCTTGAGATCTGATAAACCTTGACTCTGCTAGCAATAGTATCAGTGACTAGTCTCTTCAGCTGTGTATGGTCCTTGGCCTATATAAGGCACTTCCTGTCTATGTACCTTGCCAGATTATTGTGGTTCCAGATCCCTTCAATAAAGCTTGTTCCTGTTTCACCTACAAGTTGCTGAATTGGATCATTGCTGACCTAGGCTGCTGGTCTCCAAAACCTTGTGATTCCTATATCATTACAGAATAATCTAGCCCTTTCATGGACACCGCCGGTTCAGATTCTGCATTGGCCCAGCAGGTTGTTTTTACTGCAAGAACTGTGCAGACCCAGGCACAGACCATTCAAGTGCTGCAGGACCAGGTAGCTGAACTGCAAAATACAGTTCAGTTAATGCACAGTGAGTATACCAGCTACAGGGCATGTGATGTTGCGGCTGCTACTGTTACACCTGCACAAGATGCCTGTTTGCCCCTACCAGAAAAGTTTGGAGGAGATCGCAAAAGATTTAGGGGTTTCCTAAATCAATGTCGTTTGCACTTCATGATGTTACTTCACCGTTTTCCATCTGAAAGAGAGAAGGTGGGATGTATTTTCTCCCTGTTCAAAGATAAAGCCCTGTCTTGGGGCTCCCCTCTTCTGGAACAGGACAGTCCAGTCTTGGGTAATTTAAATGACTCAAGGCCATGTGCCTAGTTTTTGATGACCCCAATCGATGTGCTACAGCAGAAGCCACTCTCCTTCATTTGCATCAAGGGAGGCGCTCTGTGGCTGAATATGCTGCTGAATTCAGACAGTGGGTTGCTAATACTACCTGGAACCAATCAGCCCAGAGGTTCCACTTCAGAAAAGGTCTCTCAGAAGCTATAAAAGATGAGCTAGCTCGTGTTGATCTTCCTGCTGACTTTGGTGCATTTGTGTGTTTGGCTATCCGTATTGATCGGAGACTTTCTGAAAGAAGATTGGAAAGACAGGGCTCTTTTAGACCAAGTGCTACTCCTATTTCCTATTCAGCAAATTCTACTCCGATCCCACAAACACCTACAGACTCTAAGCCAGAGGCTATGCAGGTAAATCTAATAAGAGGGCCATTATCCAATGGAGAAAAACGAGTGGCGACGCACTCACAATTTAAGCTTGTATTGTGGTAGTGCAGGGCACTATGCCATCAATTGCCCTAGCAAATCCAAAAGAACAATAGCTATGGCGGCTGAGGTTGCACAGATTCGACACCAATCCCAGATTTCAGATCAACTGGATTCTGTCACACAACCCTTGTTTTCTCTGGCTCATGGTGAAGAGGGTATGTTGACTCAACATCCTCATTTTGTGGTGCCTATCACGTTGCAATGTGGTGATTGTAAAATTTCAACTACAGCTATGATAGATTCTGGAGCAGGCGGAAACTTTATGGACATCAAATTTGCAGCAGGAAATAGAATTCAGTCTATCCCTAATTCTTCACCTGTGTTAATGGAGACAGTAGACGGTTCTCCACTTACGTCAGGCCCAGTTACACATGAGACAGTGCCCTTAAAGTTGACTCTGGAAGTGAATCACCATGAGGCTATATCTTTCCACCTAATTTCCTCAACACAGTTTCCAGTGATTTTGGGGGTACCTTGGTTTGCTCTGCATAACCCACGGATTGATTGGAAGACCAGAACTTTGTCCTTTCCTTTAGAACACTGCTTAATGAATTGTCAACCCTCTAAGGTAACACTTGTTGCCACAATACTTAATGAAATGGTTGCTACAAACTTGACTAAGCTTCCTCTACAATATCGGGATTTTGCAGATGTCTGTGATAAGAAGAATGCTGATCAGCTTCCACCCCACAGGCCTTATGATTGCTCAATAGAGCTGTTACCTGGGGCTGCTATCCCATTTGGCCGTATATATTCCCTTTCTGAGCCTGAATTGAAAGCTCTTTGTGAATACATACAAGAAAATCTTGCCAAAGGCTTTATTCGACCATCTACTTCTCTAGCAGGAGCTCCTATATTCTTTGTAGAAAAGAAAGATGGCAGCTTACGGCCATGCGTTGACTACATGGACATTAACAGCATCACTGTTAAAAAACGCTACCCCTTGCCTGTCATTCCTGAACTTTTGGAGAGACTTCGCTCAGCTAAAATATTTACAAAGCTTGATCTTCGGGGGGCATATGATCTGGTTCGCATAAGACCAAATGATGAATGGAAAACAGCTTTCAGAACCAGGTACGGGCATTACGAATATCTAGTAATGCCATTTGGGCTTTGTAATGCCCATGCAACTTTCCAGCATCTTATCAATGATGTACTACGAGATCTCCTGGATCAGTTTGTTGTGGCATATTTGGATGTTATCCTAATATTTTCTGATAATCTTGAAAACCACAGAAAACAGGTCCGTATAGTTCTGGAGCGCCTTCGTACCCACCACCTATACATTAAACTGGAAAAATGTGAGTTTGAACAAACAGAAATTCAATTCCTGGGGTATGTAATAACTCCTAAAGGTTTAAGTATGGCCGCAAGTAAAATTAAAGCTGTGCTGGACTGGCCCATCCCCAAGAATGAAAAAGATATTCAGAGATTTGTGGGGTTTGCCAATTTTTACAGGCATTTCATTAAGAATTTCTCTGCTGTTATTACACCGATCACTGAACTTACACGTAAAGGGACTCCTTTTTCAGTGGTGCCTTCTATTCCCGCCAGATGGTGCCAGCAGAAAGAAACTATGACATAGGGAATAAAGAACTATTGGCAATAAAAGCTGCCTTCACCGAATGGAGACATCTCTTGGAGGGAGCTACCCATCCAATTACTGTCCTCACAGATCACAAAAATCTGGAATGTATTCGATCAGCTAAGAGACTGTCAGCCAGACAAGCACGCTGGTCCCTATTCTCAAGGTTTATTTTTTGTTGACATACCGTCCTGGCTCCAAGAATGGCAAGGCGGCTGCCTTGTCTAGAATAGCTGACCCCCTCCATACTACCATAACCAAGACCACCATCTTGCCGGAGGATATATTTATAGGGGTTACATTTCCTTCTGACCTGATGTCTCGCATTAAAAAGGGCTACGCTGAAGATCCAGTTCTTCGTGATCCTCCTCGTGATCTCCATATGACGATGCTTAATGGGTTTTGGATTTTTCAACAACGTCCGGAGTCAGTGCGACTGGACCTTTTACGTCTCTACCATGACTCAAAACCAGCAGGTCATCCAGGAATCCGAAAGACACAAGAGTTACTTGCCCGATCCTTTTGGTGGCCGAAGTATTATGAGGATGTTAAGAAGTATGTGTCCTCTGGCGATGTATGTGCCAGACATAAGACTCCTCGCTCATCCCCTGTTGGCTTGCTTCAGCCTCTTCCGATTCCTCATCGTCCCTGGAGATCTATATCCATGGACTTTATTGTGGAACTACCTCCTTCTAAGGAACACATTACCATTCTTGTTGTTGTGGACAGGTTAACTAAGATGGGTCATTTCATATCAGCTCGTGGTCTCCCTTCAGCTAAACAGACGGCTGACCTGGTTATTCGGGAAATATTTCGCTTGCATGGAGTGCCTGATGAAGTAGTTTCTGACAGGGGAGTGCAGTTTACATCTCGTTTTTGGAAACATTTTTGTTCTAATCTAGGTATTAATGTAAATCTGTTGTCAGCTTTTCATCCACAAAGAAATGGACACACTGAGCGAACCAATAAGACTTTAGAGCAATATTTGCGGTGCTATATTAGTTACCTGCAGGATGACTGGCTGGATTTTCTACCCACGGCAGAGTTTGCCTATAACAATGCCCAACACTGCTCCACTTCTTTGAGCCCATTTTTTGCCAACTATGGTTACCATCCAACCTTTCTAGTGAGTCTCCCAATTACTACTTCGATTCCTGCAGTCACTGATCGGCTAACCACCTAAGAGATTCCCAAGACCTGTTGAAGGAGACTCTCTCGGAGGCTCAGGAATGTTACAGGTGGCATAGAACGGAGGCCCCAGTTTATCATGTTGGTGACAAGGTTTGGCTGTCAACAAGGAATCTTAAGCTTAGGGTTCCTTCTCATAAATTGGGTCAGAGGTTCATGGGACCTTTTGAGATCATTGCTCAGATCAATGCTGTCACTTTTCATTTGCAACTTCCAGATTCCATGAGAATACATCCGGTGTTTCACGTTGCACTGCTGAAACCTTTCCATGACAACACTTTCCCTGGCCGAGCCCTACCTGCCCCACCTCCAGTCCTCGAGGATGGTGAGGATGAATACGAGGTGGAGAAAATTCTGTATTCCAGGATCTTCCACAACAAGCTTCAGTATCTGGTTCGTTGGAAAGGCTATGGTGAGGAGGATAGTTTGTGGGAACCAGTGGACAATATTCACGCTCCTGATCTTCTTCGGTCTTTTCATGTGCAGTACCCTGTTAAACCGGGTAATAGGGCATCCAGAGGCTGCACCTATAGAGGTGGTAATGTGAGGAATTGACTCTGCTGGGTTTTGAACCCTGGTCCCCAGGCTGCTGAACCTCTTCCCTACCACTGCGCCAGCCTGCCTTTCTGAATTTCCTTGAGATCTGATAAACCTTGACTCTGCTAGCAATAGTATCAGTGACTAGTCTCTTCAGCTGTGTCTGGTCAGGTGTCTGGTCCTTGGCCTATATAAGGCACTTCCTGTCTATGAACCTTGCCAGATTATTGTGGTTCCTGTTCCCTTCAATAAAGCTTGTTCCTGTTTCACCTACAAGTTGCTGAATTGGATCATTGCTGACCTAGGCTGCTGGTCTCCAAAACCTTGTGATTCCTATATCATTACACCAACTGTATTACACCATTAACTAACGGAAGACAGCAGCCATTTTTGTTTCTATGTTTCTAAATTAAAGATTGGTATTATCTAAAATGGACTAATATGATTATAATACATAGATTGATCGATCGATCTTTCAATGGTATACTGTGTCACGACCCAGGGGTTATGGGGAAAAGGTACACCCCAAACCCTCCTGCTTTCTGCTGACAGGAAAACGCCTGGATGGTGATGATCTGGGTATATCCAGCCAGCTTAGTCATTCCAGGAACAGCAATGCACAGGAGCAGATATTTTATATAGGGCAAGCAGAAACACATCACACACAGGCTTGGCAAAATAATAAAAGCTTTCCCCTCTAACATGACAGATACACCATGTTTATGTATCATCAAACAGCAAACTTTATTAACTGAAAATTCACATGACAGTTACTGATTACATCTCACAATTATAACTGTCAGTTTAATTATTTATGTTATGGTTCACTTCAAAATATTTACTCTGGGCTAATACCACTTAAAAAGAATGAGCAACACCAATATTTAAATATCTAATGAATAGGTGTAAAAGCTGTTAACTCACATTTGCCAATCACAACATTTGCCAATCACAACAGAAACAACTAAACATGTAATATATGGCAAACAGAAATATACATAAAAATACAAATATTTATTACAGTAGTATTAACCAATATCAACCCGCTCTCCAACAAGAAGAGCCAATGCCCCCTGGGAATGACAGAGATCCATGGTATTAATCCCATACAAAATTGTATAGTCCCAAATGAATTCAGCCCTATGTGAGTGGGCTTTTGACCAGGCATGGCGAAAGTGAGGTCCAAAAGTCTGAGTCTACTTGTAACATACTGCTATACTATTTAAAGGATGTATAACTCTTTTTTGAGAGTAAGTCGCCTAGTCTTGTTTTTCGCCTATCTGTATGGTGCAAAAATGCAATTTATATCATAAGAGTATAGCTAAAACTATTTAGTATTATAATTTATTGATATCATTCATACATACATCAAATAAAGCTGGTTTGAATGACAGTATCTGTAAAAAATAAGAATCTGGATTGGAAAGAACAGATATTGGCTAACAATATTCTCCATAAACCCAAAAAGAAACTCACTATGCAGACATCACACTCGTGTACTGGACATTACATTACTACTCCTATAACATCATACCACAATATACACAACCCTCTCCATACTTAGCCGAGTTGTTCTAGTCCTCCTTCCTAGCACAGACCCCTCTTTAGATGCCAATCTTCCCACTGCGCAGCAGAGATCAAATAACTCAGTGCTGGCTCAGACATGGGGACTTATAGCTAGGTTGTGGTGATGTCACAGTAGTTAGAAGTGACATCACTGGAATAAAGGCCTCTGGTGTAACCATGGTACCCAAGCAGCTGCCATCAGACTTTCTAGATGACTTTAAGACATTGAGATAAACATACAAATATCTACTCTCTTGCTTATTTCTCTACACCTATATAACTAGAAGTAGAAGTTAGAAGTAAAAAGGTTCCACCTTAAAGAAAAAAAAGGCTTATTCACAGTAAGGGTGGTTAATCTGTGGAATTCTCTACCACAGGAGGTGGTGACATCAGACTCGATAGATAACTTTAAAAAGGGAAGGGATTTATTTTTCATTAAAAAAGGCATTCAGGGTTATCTTGGTTAATTAGAGAGAGAGTATTGAGCCCGGGATGCATCTGATCGCCAGTATCTGGGGTCAGGGAGGCAACTTGATCGACTAAAAGTATTTTTTCAACCTCAATTACTAGGTAACTATGTAGCTAGAAATATCCATCCTTGGATCTGTTGCATTATGTAGCTGCACAGAGTGCGAGTGCTGCAGTTGCACACTGCACCAGGCTAAAAACTATTCTCCCCCCCGACGTGGCGCAACTCAATGGTGCTGAATTGACAGCGAGGCCATCAGTATGTTTGGCGCAGGAACCCGGCCCTCAAGGGCCTCGGGCGCGCCTGTCATACCTTAAGGCCTCTTCTGTTGGCGCGCCTTATGCCCCTCATTGGGGAAATAAAATTTTGCTGCACTACCTCTTTGTGGCGCAGGGTTCAGACTGTGTTGGGCTAAAAAAATTTGTGATAGGAACCATCTCTGCCTTATTCTCTGTTCTCTCCTGCTCTCCCTTTCAAACTTCACCATTTGGTTGCCAGGTGTCAAGTTTGTAAACGAATAGCCTGTCATTTAGGGGGTCTGGATGGTCAGAATTTTATTTCTGATATGGACACAAATAGAGGAGAGAAAGAGTAAGATTTTTTTTATACTGGGATTTAGCATATTTGTGGCGATCTGCTTTCTTCAGTTAAGCTTGGTAAGACTTTTATGGCCAAACCCACCCACCAAACCTTTCAGGTTCTTTTGATCCCTTCACCAAGACAGCTGGTGTCTTTAAAATACCCTTACTCAGATGCAGCATTAAAAAATATGAATGCAGCAGGCTAAAGCAACATAAACATCAGAAACTGCTTTAATTGTTGTTGTAATTCATAACAGATTCAATAGATGCATACTTAAACTTGAGCTAATAACATTATGTAACAGTTTGTGTGTCTTCTGAATTTTTTATAATTTACTATTAATAAGTTTTCATCTGCAAGGCATCATAACATCCACTTCATTAATATCTTATCTGGGAATGCTGACATATACATATATCTTCTAAATAGATTTCCTCCCCTTTTATTAGGAGCATATACAGACTTCAATAATTCTACAGGTTCAGGGCAGCCATTTTCTCTGACACATATATATCTTCCAGATATCTTTTTCCATATATATATGAATCCTATCTTCACTATGGATTCTGATACACATATATCTTCAAGATATCTTATTCCATATATATATATATATATATATATATATATATATATATATATAGTAATTTAGTAATTATTAATCCATATATAGATTAATAATGAGTATTGCAATATAATTTGATACCTTTTATACTGGACAAACGTCTTATTTATAATGATGAGCTTTCGAGAGCCCCTCAGTTTGAATAACAGCAGATGCAGATAGAGTAGAGACAGCATCTGACATCATCAGGTAAATACATATATGGGGAATAAACACAACTACAGTGCTCTGCTTTTTCATGTATATATTGATGATGAGCATGTAGAAAAATAAATGCGACATCTTCACAAGAAACAACAACATGAATTTATAAGAAATAAAAATAAAAAACTCAGCTGCCTCTTCCAGCAAAACAACATACAACATACAGCGAAAGGAAGAGAAAAGAAACGACCCAAATTGAGCCCTGAATTCTACTAACAACACACAAACCTACCAACTCAAACAATTATTTTTTCTGAAAAATATACAGAACACACAGGAATTATAAATCTCTCAGACCATCAACTATAACAAGCAGAGACCTCTGTTCTCTCCAAAGGATTGTATTTCTTTCCAGACATAAAACTAGATAATATACAACTATACTCGGACATAAAATAATTCTTCAGGAGATAAAGACTAGCAGAACTATTCCACAACAAGAGACATACCACAACATCATTAGACTATAACAAGAAAAAAAAACATATTTCAACCCACAACCTGGTCGTAACATCAAACTGGACAGTTATATAGAAAGCTTTAGTCTGAGAACTACTTCCATTATAACAACACAATATAAAAGAGACTTGCACAATCTTACTCCATCTGAAAGAGTCGCCATGGTTTTATTGCTGTTTGCCTTCCTCTGGATCAATTAACAATTAATAATAAATAGTCCACATTAAAAAGATCAATAGAGATCTAAAAAGGTTGAACTTGATGGACTAACTCTTTATTCATCCTCCAATACTATACTATTAATAATTATTTAATCAACAAATTAATTAATAAATAATCTGCATATTGCAGATCAGAGGAGATCTTAACAGGTTGAACTTGATGGACTGAAAGTATTTTTTCAACCGTAAATACTATGTAACTATGTAACTATGTAACCCCAACATCACCATCAAACCGGCAGACAAAGGAGGTGCAGTTGTTATCATGAATATTCAGGACTACATAAATGAAGCCAACAGACAACTGTCAGACAACACCTACTACAAGAAATTGAACCAGGACCCTACAGAAAAATATACTCTTCAACTTAAGAAACTCATCAAAACATTCCCTAAAAATATACATCAGGAATTAGAACAACTCACCACTGCCAATCCTACAACTGGGACTTTCTACCTACTGCCAAAAATCCCCAAAGCAGGAAACCCATGGAGACCAATTGTTACATGGACGCGTATGGACACACTGACTGAACAGATATCTGGTTTTGTTGAAAACATCCTTAAACCATTATTTAGTAACACCAGTAGCTATATACTAGACACCACTGACTTTCTCAACAAAATCAGATTAAAGACCTACCTGCTAACACACTACTTGTTAGCATGGATGTATATTGATGTATATGTGTATATAATATGTGTATATATGTTTCCTTTGCTATATTGTGTTTATTCCCAATATATGTATTTACCTGATGATGTCAGATGCTATCTGCATCTGCTGTTTTTAATATTCAAACTGAGGGTTCCATCTCATGTTAGTATTGCTTGAGACTTGATAAAGAGAGGTTAAACCTCTCGAAAGCTCGTCATTATAAATAAGACATTTGTCCAATACAAAAGGTATCAAATTATATTGCAATACTCATTATTAATCTACCGCATATACTCGAGTATAAGCCGACCCAAGTATAAGCCGAGGCACCTATTTTACCACAAAATACTGGGAATACTTAGTGACTTGAGTATAAGCTATACTTATAAGCTATAATGTGCTGCCCCCTGTGACCCTCGTGTGCCCTATGTGTCCCCCTCTCTCTCCCCTATGTCTCTTCCCTCCTCTACCTCCCCTGTGTCTCTCCCCCCAATCTCCCTCCCCTGTGTCTCTTCCCCCAATCTCCCTCCCTTGTGTCTCTCCCTTCCGTGTCTCTTCCCCCTCTCCCTCCTGTCTCTTCCCCCTCCCTACCTCCCCTGTGTCTTTCCCCCTCCCCTGTGTCTCTTCCCCCTTCCTCCCTCCCATGTGTCTCTTCCCCCTCTCCCTTCCCTGTGTCTCTTTCCCCCTCTCCCTCGTGCCTCTTTCCCTCTCCCTTATCATTCTCCCTCCTCAACAGCCCTCCTCATCCTCCCTTCTCATCCTCAACCTCCTCCTCATCCTCTCTCCTCAACCCCCCTCCTCATCCTCAAACCCCCTCCTCATCCCCCCTCCTCAACCCCCCTCCTCATCCTCCCTCCTCAACCCCCCTCCTCATCCTTAACCCCCCTCCTCAACCCCCCTCCTCATCCTCAACCCCCCTCATCAACCTCAACCCCCCTCCTCAACCTCAACCCACCTCCTCAACCTCAAACCCCTCCTTATCCTCCCTCCTCAACCCCCCTCCTCACTTTACCCCTATAATTACCTCCCCCTCTCCCTTTCCCCTCACTTACCTTCCATCAGCTGCTCCTCATCTCCTCTGTGCATCTTCCAGAACTTAGTCGGGACCCGGCCAATGCTAATGACGTGAAGCGCATGTGACGTCACGTCATTAGCATATGCCGGGTCCCGACACAGCCGGAAGACGTGCGCAGGAGCCGAGGAGCAGCTGCTGATGGAAGGTAAGTGAGGAGAAATGGAGAGGGGGAGGTAATTAGAGAGGGGTAAAGTGAGGAGGGGGGTTGAGGAGGGAGGATGAGGAGGGGGGTTGAGGTTGAGGAGGGGGTTGAGGAAGGGGGTTGAGGATGTGGAGGGGGTTTGAGGAGGGGGTTGAGGATGAGGAGGGGGGTTAAGGAGGGGGGTTGAGGAGGGAGGATGAGGAGGATGATAAGGTAGGGGGAGGGAAAGAGACACGAGGGAGAGAGGGTGAAAGAGTGAAAGAGACACAGGGGAGGGGGAGAGACACGGGGGGGGGAGAGAGACACAGGGTGACTCAAGTATAAGCCAAGGGGGCCTTTTTCAGCCTTAAAAAAAGGTCCAAAAAACTCAGTTTATACTCAAGTAATTACTAAACTACTAGATTACTCTTCAATTATATATATATATATATATATATATATATATATATATATATATATATTAAGCTTCATAGAGTCACTGATAGCTAGGTTACCTCACTTCTCTCCTGTCAGAGACATCACAGACTGCCTTCAAACGGGCTTCTTCTCAGAGACATATGACTAACTGAGTATATGGCTCTCAACTGGCAGTTACTGGCGACCTCATAACATTCTAACTGTCAGTTAACTCCTTATACACTGGACACAATTAAACATACAGTAATCAATATAACATAACACAGCATAGCATAACATACAGTAATTAACATACATATGATAATCAACTTAATCTAACATTAAATAACTATAAAACAGACTTAGCTCAGTCCCACAACCGCATATTCCGTGGAGGCAGTCCTGATAGGAATCTTTAAACAGCCAGGGTAATGGCCATCGTCAAAATCCTAATCATCCAGGGCAGATCATATTAGTCCCAAGGACTGGTGGTCAGTAGGATCATGAAAATATTGATTTATATTTATTATTTAAATAAGATTTATTCTAATTTTATTCTGTAGACTTCTGAGATTTATACTAGTCTGTTTTTAATGCTGTTTTTATTGCTCAGTTAATGTCTAGGAATCTGGGCTGCCAAATGCTTTTTCGCCTTTTGCCGTGCTATGTTATGTATTTATTAATTAGGTATTCAAAAGTCTTATACTTTATCTTTGGTATGTCTGCAAATACTTGCTGAGACATTTTGCTACTTAATTAACACATATGCAGCCCTATTAAATTCCCTCAACGTGTAAAACCGGAGCCCATAACGGAGCCCGCAAGACTTACCGCTATTAAATTGGCCTCTCAAAGCTACCCGCAAACGACTAGCCGGTTAGGTAGGAAAGAACCCTACGGGATGTAAAAATTTTAACTCAAAGGCCGCAAATCCTTTGTTCTGTCAAGCCCGTAACGTTCCCAATTTCGCTATTAAATTGCAACTACCGTATATACTCGAGTATAAGCCGAGTTTTTCAGCCCTTTTTTAAAGGCTAAAAAGGGCCCCCTCGGGTTATACTCGAGTCACTCTCCCCCCGTGTCTCTCTAACCCCCCTGTGTCTCTCTAATCCCCCCCCGTGTCTCTCTACCCCCCCAGTGTCTCTCTACCCCCCCCCCCGTGTCTCTCTTACCCCCCGTGTCTCTTTCCCTCCCCCCTCCTCATCCTCAACCCCCTCTCATTTTAAACCCCCCACCTCATTCTAACCCCCCCTCCTCATTCTACCTCTCCCTTACCTGCATCTGAAGCTCCTGCTCCGGCCTCCCCTCCTTCCGGCATCTTGACGTGGCGAGCATGTGACGTCACGGCATTAGCATTAGCATATACCGGCACCCGGTATATGCTAATGCCGTGTCATCACATGCACGCCACGTCAAGATGCCGGAAGCAGCGGAGTCCGGAGCAGGAGCTTCAGATGCAGATAAGTGAGGGGAAAGGGAGAGGGAGGGGTAGAATGAGGGGGGGTTAAAATGAGGAGGGGGGGTTGAGGATGAGGAGGGAGGATGAGGAGGGAGGTTGAGGAGGGGGGTTGAGGTTAAGGAGGGGGGTTGAGGATGGGGGGGTTGAGGTTGAGGAGGGGGGTTGAGGAGGGAGGTTGAGGATGAGGAGGGAGGATGAGGAGGGGGGTTGAGGATGGGGGGTTGAGGTTGAGGAGGGGGTTGAGGATGAGGAGGGAGGCTGAGGATGAGGAGGGCGGTCGAGGATGAGGAGGGAGGTTGAGGATGAGGAGGGAGGTTGAGGAGGGAGGTTGAGGATGAGGAGGGGGGTTGAGGTTGAGGAGGGGGTTGAGGATTGGGGGATTGAGGATGAGGGTGGGGGTTGAGGAGGGAGGTTGAGGAGGGGGATTGAGGAGGGGGTTGAGGAGGAGGGGGTTAAGCATGAGGGGGGAGGTTGAGGATGAGGAGTTGGGTTGAGGAGAAAGGTTGAGAATGAGGAGGTGGGAAAGAGACACAGGGAAGGGAGAGGGGGGAAGAGACACAGGGAAGGTAGAGGGGGGAAGAGACACAGCGAAGGAGAGGGGGGCACAAGAGGGGGAAACAGAGGGCACAAGAGGGACACAGGGGGCAGCACATTTCCCGCCCTTGGCTTATACTCGAGTAACTCATTTTACCCAGTATTTTGTGGTAAAATAGGTGCCGCGGCTTATACTCGGGTTGGCTTATACTCGAGTATATACGGTAATTCACTGGCATTCAAGCCTGTAATCTGCAAATGGAGCCAAACAGCCGACAGGTACTAGAGAGGACCAGCAGGGGGTTAAAGTACTATCCGTAGCACTGTAAATGCAAATAAAAACACACTACTGTACTAATAAAGAAATGAAAGTGATGTTAGGTATTACAATTAATAGCACAACATTCTCAAGCTTGCAAATCTGCAATATAAAATACTTTTATTTCTGTATAATTTGCGTGTTATAGCCATCCCGGCAATCAATGTGTTAATACATATAACACACAGACTTAAATATCATATTTACTGATTAATTCATATTTCATTATTTCTGGAATGCGGGTGCGATCGTAACCTGTAATTGAAACACGTAAGGCTTTAAAATCTAACCTCCTTTTTTCAGTCACGTAATGATGACGATCTCATTTGCCATTGACTCCGTCTAAACCGGTAACTATGGCACATCCAACTGCACAAGAATGGTTTACGGGCTTGCATCTCCGGCCCATAACTCGCAGGATGGTGGAATTTAATAGCTCTGTAACGCAGCCGAATTTCAAGCCTGCAGCCTTTGAGGGTTTGCCGATGCCGCTACAGGCTTCGAATTTAATAGGGCTCTGGGCAACTGTCAGAAATGTTTGGCTAAGTACAAATGTAAAAGACAAACAGCCCTATTAAATTCAATGCTCGTAGCGGCATTCGCAAGCCCGCTATCTGGCACATTTATCCACATGTGGTTTTATATATATATATATATATATATATATATATATATATATATATATATATATACACAGTATATATAACATGTATGTCTATATGCCATGTTATTATATATATAACAAAGAAATGATCAGTCTATAATTTTAATGGTAAGTGTATTTAACAGTGAGAATAAAAATAAAAAAAGAAATAGAAAAATGCAAGTCAAAAAAGTTATACATTGATTTGTAAGTCAATAAGGGAAATAAGTATTTGACCCCTTCAACTTAGTACTTGGTGACAAAACCCTTGTTGGCAATCACAGAGGTCAGACGTTTCTTGTAGTTGGCCACCAGGTTTGCACACATCTCAGGAGGGATTTTGTCCCACTCCTCTTTGTAGATCCACTCTAAGTCTAAGTCGGAGCTGATGTTTAGCAACTCGAACATTCAGCTCCCTCCACATATTTTCTATGGGATTAAGGTCTGGAGACTGGTTAGGCCACTCCAGGACCTTAATGTGCTTCTTCTTGAGCCTCTCTTTTGTTGCTTTGGCTGTGTGTTTTGGGTCATTGCTGGAATATCCATCCACAACCCTTTTGTAATGCCCTGGCTGAGGGAAGGAGGTTATCACCCAAGATTTGACGATACATGGCCCCGTCCATCGTCCCTTTCATACGGTGCAATTGTTCTGTCTACTTAGCAGAAAAACACCCCCAAAGTATAATGTTTCCACCTCCATGTTTGATGGTGGGGATAGTGTTCTTGGGGTTATAGGCAGCATTCCCCCTCATCAAAACACTGTGAGTTGAGTTGATGCAAAAGAGCTTGATTTTGATCTCATCTGACCACAACACTTTCACTCAGTTCTCCTCTGAATCATTCAAATGTTCATTGGTAAACTTAAGACGGGCCTGTACATGTGCTTTCTTGAGCAGAGGGGCCTTGCGGGTGCTACAGGATTTCAGTCGTTCACGGCACAGTGTGTTACCAATTGTTTTCTTGGTGACTATGGTCCCAGCTGCCTTGAGATTATTAACAAGATCCTCCCGTGAAGTTCTGGGATGATTCCTCTTAATCATTGAAACGCCCCGAGGTGAGATCTTGCATGGAGCATCTGACCAAGGGAGACTGCCAGTTATTTTGTTTCTTCCATTTACGAATAATCGTACCAACTGTTGTCACCTTCTCACCAAGGTGCTTGGAGATGGTCTTGTAGCCCATTCCAGCCTTGTATAGGTCTGCAATCTTGTCCCTGACATCCTTGGACAGCTCTTTGGTCTTAACCATGGTGGAGAGTTTGGAATCTGATTGATTGATTGCTTTTGTGTACATGTGTCTTTTATACAGGTAAAAAGCTGAGATTAGGAGCACTCCCTTTAAGAGAGTGCTCTTAATCTCAGGTTGTTACCTGTATAAAAGACACCTGGGAGAAATAAATCTTGCTGATTGATAGGGGATCAAATACTTATCTCCCTCACTGGCCTGCAAATCAATTTAAAACTTTTTTGACATGCATTTTCTTGTTCTTTTTTTTGTTATTCTGTCTCTCACTGTTAAAATACGCCTACCATTAAAATTATAGACTGTCAGTGGACAAACGTTCAAAATCAGCAGGGGATCAAATACTTTGATAAATAATTGGTCAATGCTTTCATGGAAAAGACATACTGCTCCATAGAGCAAAACTATTAAGGCCCCTTGGCATTATTCGTGTTTTGTTGCCTGGAATTACCATGGATTGTTTGAGGATTTGCATCATTTAATTTACAGAACATGCCCACAACTTTGAAGATGTTTTTTTTTTTTTATTGTGAAGCAAACAACAAATAGTACAAAATAACTGAAAAAGTCAATGTGTATAACTATCCACCCACCTAAAGTCAATACTTTGTAGAGCCACCTTTTGCGGCAATCACAGCTCTTAGTCACTTTGGATATGTCTCTATGAGCATGCCACATCTTACCACTGGGATTTTTGACAATTCCTCCTTGCAAAACTGCTCCAGCTCATTCAAGTTGGATGGTTTGCTCTTGTGAACAGCAATCTTTAAGCCTGACCACAGATTTTCTATTGGATTGAGGTCTGGACTTTGACTAGGCTATTCCAACATTTACATGTTTCCCCTTAAATCACTCAAGTGTTGCTTTAGCAGTGTGTTTGGGGTCATTGTCCTGCTGGAAGGTGAACCTCCGTCATAGCCTCAAATCACGCACAGAGTGGTACAGGTTTTGCAGAAGAATATCCCTGTATTTAGCACCATCCATCTTTCCCTCAACTCTTTCCAGTTTCCCAGTCCCGGATGCTGAAAAACATAGCGTTTTTTTTGATGGCCAAAAAGTTACATTTTTGTCTCATCAGACCAGAGCACCTTCCTCCATACAATTTGGGATGCATTTTGCCTTTTCGCCAACTCAAAACGTGCCATTTTGTTTTTTGCTGAAAGTAATGGCTTTCTTCTGGCCACTCTGCCATAAAGCCCAACTCTATGGAGCGTACGGCTTATTGTCGTCCTATGTACAGATACTCCAGTCTCTGCTGTGAAACTCTGCAGCTCCTCCAGGGTTACCATAGGTCTCTGTGCAGATTAAGAAAACATTGAACGTAAGGCTGTAATGTAACAAAATAGGTAAAAAGTCAAGGGGGTGAATACTTTTGCAAGGCACTGTATCTTCTTCAATCACTTTACATTGCTCATTGTAGAATGTATCCTTGTCTCTTTTTGCTATCCTCTGGAATTCTGCATTCAGTTGGACAAATTGTTTCTCATCTCCACTACCTTTCACTTTGCTTCTTTCCTGGGCTACTTTTAAAGCCTCATTAGACAGTCAATTTGATTTCTTCCTTTTTTTCTTTTAGTGATATTCTTTGCTGCTGTTTCCTGGATTATGTCCAAAGTTCTTCAGGCATTCTGTCTTTCATGTCTAGGTCCTTAAATCTATACTTTACTTCAACTGCATATTGACAAGGGATATTATTTATTTTGTATCTACTTGGTCTGATGGTTTTCCCTCTTTTCTTCAGTTTAATGTTCAACTTTGCAATAAGAAGCTCATGGTCTGAGCCACAGTCAGCTCCAGGTCTTGTTTTTGCTAACTGTATAGAGCTCCGCCATCTTTGGCTGCAAAGTATCTAGTCGTCTTGGGTTGCAACCGAGCACTGCTTTGGCCACTCTTTGATTGACTAGGATGGCTGCTCCATTTCTTCTGCGAAATTCTTGACTACAGTAGAAGATCGGGTGGTTGTCTGATGTGAAATGTCCCTTTCCAATGTTTAACCTTGTCATTTCATTCTGGACCACATCTAGTTTGCCTTGGTTCATAGTTCTAACATTCCAAGTTCCTATTCTGAATTGATCTTTGCAGCATCAGACTTTCCTTTCCTTTACAGACACATCCGCAGCTGGGTGTCCCTTCGGCTTTGGCCCAACCACTTCATTAGATCTGGTGTTACTTGTACTTGCCCTCTGCTCTTCCTCAGTAATGTGGTAGGCACCTTCTGACTTGAGGGGCTCATCTTCTGGTGCCATATCATTATGTCTCTGGTTGTGCCTGTCCATAAAGTTTTCTTAGCGGGTTGCCAGTTCCTTCTATGAGTACCCCCGAGGATGGGGTTAGCTGAATAGATGGGAGGGGTGGTTAATATTAGCTGCAGGATGTCAGGACTCCCTGCAACAGACGGCTTAATTTTATGCAGCATGGGGGGTTCATTTTATGTGTAAGGTGGGGTTCTTTTAGAACCCCCCTAGCAGGGGCTAACTGTTTAGTTATTTAGATGAGGAGATCGGGGGTAGGGTATTCCGAGGAATTCCTTCCAGTGTGGATGTAAATGGAAGGAATCCCCAGGATATGATGTTTTTTTTTTTCTATTGTCTCCTAGAGGCTTAGGGCCTCATTCTATTATCGGCCGCAGCCGCTGCGGGGCCGCAAGGACCGGCCGCAAGCTATTCTGCTATTCTATTCCCTTACGGCCGTAGGCTCCGGCAGGCTTGCGGTCGGTGCCTTGCTATCTCTTGCGGCCGATCGCGCCGGAGGAAAGCCTTTGATCTAAAACGGCCGCAAGAGATTTGCAATTCAATTGCTCCGGGAAACCTCTCTGCAAGGCTAAAAACGAGCCGCAGTTACTTGCAGGAAAAAGGTCTCGCTAGCACCAATTAAGCACATAAAATAGCTCAAATAAAGCCATCCTGCACTTTGAGAAGACTATAAAGGGATTTTAGGTGTTAGAAAAAATAGCACATAATTATCCTGTACTCAAATCCGTAAAATATTTCATTTTTAATATCCGTAAAATATACATGTAAAAAGTCCAGAGTGCTTGGAGCACCTCAGACACGCCCACGCCGCAGCCGGAAAATAAACAGTTAATTTGAACTCGGGTTTGGGCAGATGTGCAAGCTTGAGAGTGGGTTCCTTTTATTCCTCATGTCCCCCAATATGATCCCTAGCATTTACAGAGCTGTACAGTGCAGGCTTGAATTTATTTTTGAGTTTTTATATTTCACAGTTTACGGCCGGTTCCAAGATATGCGGCCGGCCGTAAGATGAGATCCTTGCGGGGCCGTATAATAGAATCGCGAGTTAACTGAACCCCCGCAAGGAATCGCAGCCTTACGGCCGATTTACGGCCGATAATAGAATGAGGCCCTTAGTTTGGGTACCTCCTACACTGGAAACTCTTGCCGAAAAAGTAAGGATTTATGGATGTGGGCTGAGTGCCCTAAATCATCCGATTTATGGCAGTGCCCTAAATTAGAGCACTTGATTTACATGGAGGCCATAGTTCTGAGGATGAATGTACCCCTTAAAAGTCTAAAGAGTAAAAAGCATTGTCCCGTAAATAGAAGAACTCCAGTATAATACATTACTTAAGACTATTTGTATAAAATAAATTGGGATCTCATCAGTCAGTACATATATTGCAAGTTAGGCCACAATATCTTGCAATCATTTTTAATAGTTCAGGGTTTATTTTTATTTCATATTCTATTTCAGTGTCCACAGTTCCTCTGGGCCCCTGCCTCGCTCCCTCTGATACTGCAACCATACACACTCACTGGAAGCCTCTCTGAATTGTCCACAATACCTCTGGGCCCCTGCCTCGCTCCCTCTGATACTGCAACCATACACACTCACTGGAAGCCTTTCTGAATTGTCCACAATACCTCTGGGCCCCTGCCTCGCTCCCTCTGATACTGCAACCTTACACACTCACTGGAAGCCTTTCTGAATTGTCCACAATACCTATGGGTCCATGTCTCTCTCCCTCTGATACTGCAACCATACACACTCACTGGAAGCCTCTCTTAAGTGTCCACAATTCCTCTGGGCCTCTGTCTCTCTCCCTCTGATACTGCAACCATACACACTCACTGGAAGCCTCTCTGAAGGTATCTTAATACACTGTGGAGCCAACTTAAACTTTACTTATGCAATTTAAAAATCAATATTTCTCTGCTATATTTTAGGTGATAGAAATTTTCACTAAGCAAATCTGTACCCATGCTTTTGTCGGAAAACCCCTTATCCTGCTTGCTTACCCACCCCAAAGCCTGGTTTTATTGCTTCTTATCTGTGAAATAACAGTGCCCGTCCTTCTCATATTCTATTTCAATTTCCACAATTTCTTTGGGTTTCTGTCTCTTTCCCTCTGATACTGCAACCTTACACACTCACTGGAAGCCTCTCTGAAGTGTCCACAATTCCTCTGGGCCTCTGTCTCTCTCCCTCTGATACTGCAACCAAACACACTCACTGGAAGCCTCTCTGAAGGTATCTGAATACACTGTGGAGCCAACTTAACATTTACTTATGCAATTTACTATCAATATTTCTATGACTTTCTCTGATATGATATTTTAGGTGATATACATTTTCACTAAGCAAATCTGTACCCATGCTTTTGTCTGAAACCCCCCTTATCCTGCTTGCTTACCCACCCCCAAAGCCTGGTTTTATTGCTTCTTATCTGTGAAATAACAGTGCCCGTCCTTCTCATATTCTATTTCAGTGTCCACAATTCCTCTGAGTCTCTCTCCCTCTGATACTGCAACCACTTACTGATCTTCTGAAAGAGAGCGAAGATTGGACACATAAGTTAAAAACAAAGTCCAAATGTATTTCCCATCTAGTATCTGCCCACAAATTGACATTAAAACTGAATTGTTACCAATGATCTGAAGACATTTTTTGACTATCCATGCTTCTAATCTCACACTAGGTGAAAAAAAATCGATTGATGAGAGTAATACTTGGTCAGACATAGTAGTGAAACTGTCTGATAAAGGAAGACATTGTACTCTGGCTTGTGAAAGATTACTTCAAAGAGGCCTTGAGACAGCTAGCTGATAAACAATGTGACAAAAGACTTTTGGGTGACCCGACTGGTGAATCTGTGATCAGTATATATTAATGACCATCAATGGAGCTAAAGTTAACAATCTCATTTCACAAAAGGAATTTTCTATTTTTAAAAATTGCAAACCCGCGAGTGGCAATAATGCATCTGCTCTCCAAGGTTCACAAAAGCAAGAAGACACCACCTGGCAATTAAGGTCTTTGCAAATATGCGATCAGATATACACATACTAGATTGCAATAATTTGTAACAAGTCTTCCATCTTGTGTCCATGATACAATGGAAACTTGAAGGAAGTGGATGGAATAACATTGAGTGACACCACTTACATGGCAACATGTGATGTTGAGTCACTCTACGCATCTATTGAACATCAGGTGGGAGAAAATCAGTTATTTACTTCCTTGAGTTGGAGGCTAAAATAAGTAAATTGTAGAACTATTCAACTTGGTTTTCACCTATGATTACTTTGTTTTCAATGATACATTTTATCTCTAGATCAGGGGGGTGGCCATTGGCCCTGCCTGGGCTCCCACCTAAGCAAATCTTTATTTGGGATGATGGGAGAGTGAGCTCATCTCCTCAGATGAGCAGGAGATGTATACTGACCATGTGCTGTTATTGTTTCTGTATATTGGTGATTTGTTTTTCTTATGGGCTGGACCTAAACAACTGTTCACAGAGTTTATTTTTAAACTCAATGTAAATAATTTCAATTTGAAACTAACACACAGTATAGACCATGACAAAATCAATTTCATTAATGTAAGTCTCAGCAGAGGGGAGAATAGAGCCATTTGCACATATTTATACATGAAATATACCAAGACAAATAGCATCCTACAATAGCTACACATTTACCTGCTACAAAGGTAGCAATTCCAGTGGGTGAGTTTTTGAGATTAAGGAGGAATTGGTTGGACTTTAATATTTTTTAAACGTGTGCTGCTGAACTAAGAATGAGACTCAAGGAAGGAGGTTACAGCAATCCAGTCACCAAGAAAATGTATCATAGAGCCTTGTACACTAAATTTTATGGTTTGTTGGTTCCTTAAATTAGAAAGCAAAGGGATGATCAGATCATGTTCATCTGAAAATTTAAAGGACATTAGAAACAAATTTTGGACGTTCTTAATAGACATACCAATGTCTTAAGAACAGATGAAGACCTGAATAAATGGCTGGCCTGTGGGATTAGTGCCAGTTGGAGAAGACCACCCACATTAATAGACATCTTGGTCAAAAGCCACTTTTAAAGGAACATTAAGACTACTAAAAAGGTAACAAAGGTGGACACTGTAAATTTTGTCTGCATATCAAGAATGTCAGTGAATTTCAAGACAGCATGTGAAAGACCCACACAAGCAAAAATGTGTACAATAGGATCTCCAATGGAGTAATCTATTTTCTAGAGTGCTTATGTGACAAGAAATACGTGGGCATGACTTGCTGGGAACTCCGTCGGAGACTAGGAGAACATCTTACCAATATCAGGAATGGAATAAAGAATCAGCTAAGGGCAATATTTTGAGTGTGATATGAAATGTTGATCTATATTCCTCAGGGGACAAAAACTGTGGTCTTGATATACAGCTATCATTAAAGATGACATCATCACACACCATCTGTTGGATCTGATGAAACCAATTTGAATATTACTATCATATCACCCACATGGACTGATGAGGAAGGCCAATAGGGACAATTTATACCTTTTGATGTCATGGTCCTCATCATATAATTACTCATATCTAACTGTGTGGATAGGTTAACTTGAGGCAATACTTTAGGATAGTTATATACTGATATTCAATGTCAGCTGAGAAAGTAATATGTAAGATACCAGAAGATGTGGTCTCTACTTTATTATTGTACTAGCGAATTGCCCGTCAAAAAATTACGGCAATGAAATTGTAAGTGAGCTAATGCTGTTTAGTGTATAATATTCAAAATTTTTGCGAGGTCGAAATGGGTGGTAACGTGTCTCGTATGTTGTTTGCCTTACAGCGTAAAGTTTGCGAGGGTCGCAGTTGCTTCGCGAGCCCGCAAGAGTTAGCAACAACTCGTATGCTCACAACTATATATGTGATCATTATTTTCTTATATGAATTATCAGATATATATTTATATAAATCATGCTTATTTTATTCACAATATATGTTATTAGAACACATGTTAGAAGTGTAAAAATAAATAGGTTATTTTCTTCGGTATACACAAGGGAGGTACCAGTGTTTACAAGGAGGTACAAGGGAGGTACCACTGCAATATAATGGGACTACACTACCTTCACTAAATAATTGATTAACGCAGGAAGAAATCCAGAAGAGGTTGGAAAAAATAAATGTTAATAAAGCCCCAGGTCCTGATGGAATATATGCAAGGGAACTGGGTTCTGTAATAGCCAAACCATTATATTTAATTTTTCAAGATTCGCTCAACACAGGGTCGCTACCAGATGACTGGCAAAAAGCCGAGGTGATACCTATATTTAAGAAAGGAGCAAGAGCAAAATCTGGGGGATTATAGACCAGTGAGCCTTACTTCTGTAGTGGGAAAGCATTTGGAAGGGTTAATAATGGATAATATACAAGAATATGTCTATTTGAACAGGATTATAAGTAGGAGTCAACGTGGATTTATGAGGAATTGGTCATGTCAAACAAATCTAATTAGTTTCTATGAGGAGGTTATTAGGAACCTGGATCAAGGCAACTCAGTGGATGTAGTCTTTTTGGATTTTGCAAAGGCTTTTTATACAGTGCCACATGGAAGACTATTGTGCAAACTAAGGGATACAGGAATTGCATTAAATAACTGCTCATGGATCAAGAGCTGGCTAAAAGACAGGAAGCAAAGGGTTGGGGTAAATGGAACATACTCCGATTGGACTAATGTGGTAAGTGGGGTTCCTCAGGGTTCAGTATTAGGTACTATTTACCGTATTTATTAATAACTTAGAGTTGGGACTCGAAAGAAGTGTCTCCATATTTGCTGATGACAAAAAGTTGTGCAAGGTAATTAGATCAGATAATGATGTACTTTCCCTCCAAAGGGATTTCACATAAATTAGAGGAAATTTGGCAGATAAGATTTAATACAAATAAATGTAAAGTTAAGCATCTGGGAAGGAAACTAGCCATTCAATTTATAATCTTAAAGGAGCAAATATAGGGGTATCAGATATTGAAAGGTATTTGGGAGTACTTATAGACAACCACCTAGGTAACAGTGCTCAATGCCAAGCAGCAGCTGCAAATGCAAACAAAATATTAGTATTAAGAAGGTTTAGAAGCAAGGGAAGCAAATATAATTCTGTCACTATACAAATTCCTAGTACGCCCTCATTTGGAATATGGAGTACAATTTTGGAAACCACTTCATAAAAAGGACATTTTAGAGCTGGAAAAGCTACAGAGACGGCTACAAAACTAATAAGGGGGATGGAGGGGCTAAGTTATGAAGAAAGACTAAACAAATTAAACTTATTTTATCTAGAAAAAAGGCATCTAAGAGGAGATATGATTACATTATATAAATACATCCAGAGTCAGTATATAGCTTTGTCAAGTGAGCTTTTTGTGCCAAGAGGTTTTCAACTGACAAGAGGACATCCCTTGAGGTTTGAAGTAAAAAGATTCCACCTTAAAGAAAGAAAAGGGTTCTTCACAGTAAGGGTGGTTAATCTGTGGAATTCTCTACCAAAGGAGGTGGTGACAGCGGATTTGATTGATAGCTTTAAAAGGGGACTGGATATATTTTTAATTAAAAAAGGTATTAAGGGTTATCCAGGTTAATTAGAGAGAGAGTATTGATCCAGGCAGGAGTCCAATCGCCAGTATCTGGGGTCATGAAGGAATTCATTTTTGTTTCCCTTTTGAGCTGATTGGCTAAGTTTTACTTGTTTGTTTTTTTCTTTTGGCCTTCCTCTGGATCAATTAACAACTAATCTGCATATTGCAGATCAGAGGAGATCTTAAAAGGTTAAACTTGATGGACCATAAGCCTTGTTCAACCTCAATTACTATGTAACTATGTAACTTCAGTATTAGGGAAATGAGAGAACTAGTGTTGATAAATTGATGAAAGTAGATTTGAACACTTTTTACTCAAAGTGACAATATTAAAAACTCCTTTAATCAACTTATTGTGGAGCTAGCCTGTCTTCACACAGGAATATATTATAATTATAATATATTATGACCATTTCATAGGATTCTCCCAATGTAAAACATACACTACTTCATCTCTCATATGTGATTTCATCTCTCTCTTATGACCAATAAAGGACAACTGAGATATCGACCCCTCTTTTACGATCAATGTCCAATGAGAGAACTAATCTTGTAAAACTGATCACTAAAATTGTCAGTAAATTGGTGAATACATAAGTAAATTTCACAGAGACCTAGTATACATTACAAAAGTGGCCTGTGATACCATAGGACATTATCAGCCTTATTAAACTGTGATTCAGTCAATTGAAAATGTCTCCATATAAGCACATAGCATATTTTTTTTTACAGATGTTTTTAGTTAGTGAACTTCTATCCAAAAGCAAGGTCTTCACTAACTTAAAACTTCTGTAAAAAAATATGCTCTGTGCTCATATAGAGCCCTATTCAATTGGCCGAATCACAATTTAATAAGGCTGTATATGTCCATATTCTAAGTGTTAGTCATCAGTGATTTTGTGTTTATGTGACTACTCATCATAACTCTGCTGTTGAAGGTTAATATACTAAATATGAGCAAATTGGTGATCATATAGGTGAATGTCAGCATGCCACATACACATAAAGTTCTATCCAGTTGAATAATTTACTGTGTCCATAAATACACATATATGGGAGACATACCCACTTGTGAAGATCTTATATCAATATTTATATGGATCTTCTGGATCAGTGGGTTTGCTGCTTTGGGAACACTTTTACTGAATTAATGTCATAGTGGCCAGTAATAAAATATTGTACATTTACATCTACATATTTGTATTTCCCCTTTATAATGGTTTCTTAATAAAGATGTTATTTTAATCACACAATTTGTTTAATTATATTCCGCATTTACTTGTACCTTATTAGAGACATCATCAGGTTATAAGTTGCCCCTTTTCTCTTCTTTCTTGCCTTTGTACAGTGGGGGAAAACAATATGTGATCCCCTGCTGATTTTGAACATTTGTCCACTGACAAAGAAATTATCTGTCTATAATTTTAATGGTAGGTGTATTTTTGTACAGTGAGAGACAGAATAACAAAACAAAACAAAAAACAAGAACAATGCTTTTTAAAAAAGTTATAAATTGATTTGCAGGTCAGTAAAGGAAATAAATATTTGATCCCCTATCAATCAGCAAGATTTCTAGCTCCCAGGTGTCTTTTATACAGGTAACGAGCTGAGATTAGAAGCACTCTCTTAAAGGGATTGCTCCTAATCTCAGTTTGTTACCTGTATAAAAGACACCTGACCACAAAAGCAATCAATCAAACAGATTCCAAACTCTCCACCATGGCCAAGACCAAAGAGCTGTCCAAGGATGCCAGGGACAAGATTGTATACCTACACAAGGCTGGAATGGGCTACAAGAACAGCTGATGCGATTATTCGCAAATAGAAGAAACACAAAAAAACTACCAGTCTCCCTAGGTTTGATGCTCCAGGCAAGATCTCACCTCGTGGAGTTTCAATGATCATGAGAACGGTGAGGAATCAGCCCAGAACTACACGGGAGGATCTAGTTAATGATCTCAAGGCAGCTGGAACCATAGTCACCAAGAAAACAATTGGTAACATACTAGTTTGCCAATGAACGTCTGAATGATTCAGAGGAGAACTGGGTAAAAGTGTTGTGGTCAGATGAGACCAAAATCAAGCTCTTTGGCAACATTTCAACTTGCCGTGTTTGGAGGAGGAGGAATGCTGCCTATAACCCCAAGAACACCATCCCCACCGTTAAACATGGAGGTGGAAACATTATGCTTTGGGGGTGTTTTTCTGCTAAGGGGACATGACAACTGCACCACATCAAAGGGAGGATGTACCGTCAAATCTTGGGTGAGAACCTCCTTCCCTCAGCCTCAAAACCTTAATGACTTGGAGAGGATCTACAAAGAGGTGTGGGACAAAATCCCTCCTGAGATGTGTGCAAACCTGGTGGCCAACTACAAGAAACGTCGGACCTCTCTGATTGCCACCAAGTGCTAAGGGGTCAAATACCTATTTCCCTCATTGACTTGCCAATCAATTTATAACTTTTTTGAAATGTGTATGTCTTGTTTTTTTGTTGTTGTTGTTATTCTGTCTCTCACTCATCATTTCTTTGTCAGTGGACAAACGTTCAAAATCAAATACTTTTCCCCCCACTGTATGTCATTAGCAACTTTTGTTGCTTCCTTTAATTCACCATTGTGACCATTGTGACACCAATCTCCCAGACGGCGCAGATGGGACCGTGGTCTCTGCGCCCACAGCCTGTCCAGATCCCCAACTACCCTCACTGGGACAACCGGAGGAGGGGGTAAGTACAAATCCCCCTCCCCAGCTAACTCCTAATGTGGCCCCAGGGTTAACAGAGGAAATGTTAACCCCCACTGACCTCCAAGAGCTGACAGCAGGGCAGAGTGCAGTCGGCCTCTGCCCTCCCTTTGTCCCTTGTACAGAGCAGGATGTCCTGCAGGTTATACCAGCAGAAGAGCTGGCATCAGGGCAGAGTGCCGCTGGCCTCTGCCCCTCAAGTCCCCTCAGCGTGTTGCCTCATCACCACAGCGAAATATCCAGGTGCCGTAACTGTTTGTTGTGGGTGGGCTGCTCTTGCACTTTGTTGTTGTGGGGGGGCTGCTCTAGCACTGGTTTATTGTGGGTTGGTGGATCGTCTAACGGAGGCACTGACTGGCAGAAGGTCAGGTGCCTGGTTAGACTTCCCCCCAAAGGGGAGATGTGTGACGAATTGCCCTTCGCCACTTTGTCTTGGAGAGGACTGTTTGCCAGCCTCCTGCCCTGCGACTATGGCCCGGGGACATATTGCCCTTTAAACACAGTATTCGGCCATACCAGAGTGTATGTCACTCATTCTGGCCCTTTACATACATGGGGGTCATTCGGTACTTGCCCTGAACCATGATACCACAGATAGATATACCATGGAGCCCATTCATATAATGAAAGACTATGGGAAAGACTATAGCTCCATGGCAATTGAACTGTGTGAAGAGGATCTGAGCGCTATTCAGTAGTTTTGTGCGCTCAGACCCCAGCTGTAACGGAACCCATCACTGTTTTACCCTTTTTTATGGTTATTTAATTCTTGGTTAAAATATGATCCTACTGTTATATTATATGTATGTTGGTTTTTGCTCTGCAGAATATTAGCCCAGACTTTTGCAGACCTAGGCTAATAGATAATCCTATTACAGAGACTCCAGAGATAAGGGAGTCGATTGTATAAAGTGTTTTCATTCTCAGATAAGAACAAAGAAGGCTGATTTAATCAATGTCTGATTATATCAAAGTTGACAGGGAGCCTCAGGGAGGGGTGACCACACCTATTGTCCCTCTATGTGTATTGTGTGGCCAACTATGGGGGATGTGGATTGCCATGCTGCCAGTAAGATACTTTTACTAACTTTTGAACCCCTGGTCTGATTTATGCCATTTTTTTATATGTTGTTCCCCTGGGTGAGAGTTATTGAACGGTGCTGGACTTAAAGGTGTACCCCCCGTTTTTGGGGTACATCCAGAATGTGGTTAAAATTGTGTCTGTTTTAATTGTGTTACCTGTTATCTGAGGGGAGGAGACGTGGGGGTTGAACCATGTATATAATTGGCTGTGATAATTATGTGGGTGTAGCCCTTCAGAGGGCACCATTGCATAAAAGGAGATCCCCTGTCATTAAAGTTCAAGTTCTTCTTGACCCTTCAAAACGTAGCCTCGTCTCGTTATTGGAGGGGATGGCTCTATCATACTGGGGATTGCTATGCTTTTGCATACTCCCTTGAGCTGTAACTTCTGAACGCTTGTTCCTGATGTGTCCTCCTTGGAGAAAAGGTCTTCCCCACACGGTCCTGGATGCTGGAGATTCATACAGGGTGGAAGGAAGACGGCGCGGCTCCAGCTAAACTACGGCGGTTGTGGAGTCTGTGGTGGTTGAGGTGTCCGGTGCGGTGCTTGTAGGCCTCGACGCAAGCTAGGACGCGTCCATCAATGGAGGTACCCGGTCGGGGTGCCAGTAGATCCGTTACATTGGTGGCAGCGGTGGGATGGCGTCCTAGTAAGAGGAAAAGCAGCACGGAGACATTGGTAACGTTTGGAGTTACAAATTGAGGGCAACGCTAGTATCCGTACAGCGCCCCTGGCTACAGCAGGATGGAACCGGCTAGTTTTCGGACAGCGTTCCATGATGAGGATGAGGAGGAGGCCGCGGACTACAGGGATGCAGACAGAAAGGAACTCTGGTATGATGCCCTGGAAGATGCCCAATGGCGGCGAGGTGAGAGTCTCCCCAGTGATGAGCAGCGGCTACAGAAGCGTGTGGCGATGCGGATGTATCTATTGGGAGAGCAGCCCCTGGATGAGTGGGTGACAAGACTAGAGACCCTGGTACGGCGAGAGATCTGGCTAGACAACGCATACCAGGCCCTCTGGTGGCATACCGTTCGACTTACCCCCTGGACGGCTGAACACGACTTACCGGAGTGTGATGATTATGATGGCCCGGGATTATTATGGGATGCCTTGGAGGACGACATTGATCTTGGCAGCATGGAGGGATCTAGGTTTTGGGACATCTTCGACTACCGGATGGGCATGTATGACGTCTGGGATGACGAAGGCGAGGTGAGCAAAGATATGACCCACCTGGTAACGAGAGAGTGGGAGCTGGAGCAGGACTACCAACACCTGCTCAGCTTCGTGCAGCCCCAACCTACTCGCCAAGCAGAACCAGACTTCATTGACTGGTCCTGGGATGACCTCCAGATGGCAGGTAGAGATGGGACCGAGGTCTCTCTACCGGCCCTACAGGGAGCAGAAGGTGTCGTCCTTCCCCCCCAGCGGCAGTGTGAACCCCAGGGGGCAGAAGGTGTCATCCATCCCCCCCAGCGGCAGTGTGAACCCCAGGGGGCAGAAGGTGCCGTCCTTCCCCCCCAGCGGCAGTGTGAACCCCAGGGGGCAGAAGGTGTCGTCCTTCCCCCCCAGCGGCAGTGTGAACCCCAGGGGGCAGAAGGTGTCGTCCTTCCCCCCCAGCGGCAGTGTGAACCCCAGGGGGCAGAAGGTGTCGTCCATCCCTCCCAGCGGCAGTGTGAACCCCAGGGGGCAGAAAGTGTCGTCCTTCCCCCCCAGCGGCAGTGTGAACCACAGGGGGCAGAAGGTGTCGTCCTTCCCCCCCAGCGGCAGTGTGAACCCCAGGGGGCAGAGGGTGTCGTCCTTCCCCCCCCAGTGGCAGTGTGAACCCCAGGGGGCAGAAGGTGTCGTCCTTCCCCCCCAGCGGCAGTGTGAACCCCAGGGGGCAGAAGGTGTCGTCCTTCCCCCCCAGCGGCAGTGTGAACCCCAGGGGGCAGAAGGTGTCGTCCTTCCCCCCCAGCGGCAGTGTGGACCCCAGGGGGCAGAAGGTGTCATCCTTCCCCCCCAGCGGCAGTGTGAACCCCAGGGGGCAGAAGGTGTCGTCCTTCCCCCCCAGCGGCAGTGTGAACCACAGGGGGCAGAAGGTGTCGTCCTTCCCCCCCAGCGACAGTTTACCCTAACCAAGGGAGACACCAATCTCCCAGACGGCGCAGATGGGACCGTGGTCTCTGCGCCCACAGCCTGTCCAGATCCCCAACTACCCTCACTGGGACAACCGGAGAAGGGGGTAAGTACAAATTCCCCTCCCCAGCTAACTCCTAATGTGGCCCCAGGGTTAGCAGAGGAAATGTTAACCCCCACTGACCTCCACCTTTCCCTGGCTACTGAGCCGGAATATGTCCCAAGTACCCCAACAGAAAAGCTGACAGCAGGGCAGAGTGCAGTCGGCCTCTGCCCTCCCTTTGTCCCTTGTACAGAGCAGGATGTCCTGCAGGTTATACCAGCAGAAGAGCTGGCATCAGGGCAGAGTGCCGCTAGCCTCTGCCCCTCAAGTCCCCTCAGCGTGTTGCCCCATCACCACAGCGAAATATCCAGGTGCCGTAACTGTTTGTTGTGGGTGGGCTGCTCTTGCACTTTGTTGTTGTGGGGGGGCTGCTCTAGCACTGGTTTATTGTGGGTTGGTGGATCGTCTAACGGAGGCACTGACCGGCAGAAGGTCAGGTGCCTGGTTAGACTTCCCCCCAAAGGGGAGATGTGTGACGAAGTGCCCTTCGCCACTTTGTCTTGGAGAGGACTGTTTGCCAGCCTCCTGCCCTGGGACTATGGCCCGGGGACATATTGCCCTTTAAACACAGTATTCGGCCATACCAGAGTGTATGTCACTCATTCTGGCCCTTTACATACAGGGGGGTAATTCGGTACTTGCCCTGTGTGAACCATGATACCACAGATAGATATATCATGGAGCCCATTCATATAATGAAAGACTATGGGAAAGACTTTAGCTCCATGGCAATTGAACTGTGTGAAGAGGATCTGAGCGCTATTCGGTAGTTTTGTGCGCTCAGACCCCAGCTGTAACGGAACCCATCACTGTTTTACCCTGTTTTATGGTTATTTAATTCTTGGTTAAAATATGATCCTACTGTTATATTATATGTATGTTGGTTTATGCTCTGCAGAATATTAGCCCAGACTTTTGCAGACCTAGGCTAATAGATAATCCTATTACAGAGACTCCAGAGATAAGGGAGTCGATTGTATAAAGTGTTTTCATTCTCAGATAAGAACAAAGAAGGCTGATTTAATCAATGTCTGATTATATCAAAGTTGCCAGGGAGCCTCAGGGAGGGGTGACCACACCTATTGTCCCTCTATGTGTATTGTGTGGCCAACAATGGGGGATGTGGATTGCCATGCTGCCAGTAAGATACTTTTACTAACTTTTGAACCCCTGGTCTGATTCATGCCATTTTTTTTATATGTTGTTCCCCTGGGTGAGAGCTATCGAACGGTGCTGGACTTAAAGGTGTACCCCCTGTTTTTGGGGTACATCCAGAATGTGGTTAAAATTGTGTCTGTTTTAATTGTGTTACCTGTTATCTGAGGGGAGGAGACGTGGGGGTTGAACCATGTATATAATTGGCTGTGATAATTATGTGGGTGTAGCCCTTCAGAGGGCACCATTGCATAAAAGGAGATCCCCTGTCATTAAAGTTCAAGTTCTTCTTGACCCTTCAAAACGTAGCCTCGTCTCGTTATTGGAGGGGATGGCTTTATCATACTGGGGATTGCTATGCTTTTGCATACTCCCTTGAGCTGTAACTACTGAACGCTTGTTCCTGATGTGTCCTCCTTGGAGGAGAGGTCTTCCCCACACGGTCCTGGATGCTGGAGATTTATACAGGGTGGAAGGAAGACGGCGTGGCTCCAGCTAAACTACGGCGGTTGTGGAGTCTGTGTTAGTTAAGGTGTCCGGTGCGGTGCTTGTAGGCCTCGACGCAAGCTAGGACGCGTCCATCAACGGAGGTACCCCGGTCGGGGTGCCAGTAGATCCGTTACAACCATATTTAGTGATGAACCGATACACATATTGGATATAATATTTTAAAACAGATGACATATAAGGTACTAGTACAGGGGTTACCGTTTCTTCTAACGTTGGAATCATTATAGCTATTTATGATCGCATTCTTGGTAAATCCCTAATTTGCTGTCCAGGAAACTAGGTCTGTCAAATATTTTAGCCGTTCCAGCAAGACAGAATAAAATGATGGACGAGGTGGTGAAGGCATTCTCCAATTTAGATTGTGTATTACCGCACAATGAAATAGACTGGCAAACTCTCAAATCTGATGCACAAGTAACTACACTCATTTTGGAACAGGAATGTTTGATATGTATATAGCTAGGCATATCATCCCTAGAGGACTTAGAGTTAGAGATTTTCCATCTTTTGCATTTTACCCTGAATCTTACAGGGAAAGGAGGGAACAGGCTTCAATGTTGTGTTCTGAGTCCCCCTTGCAATCTTGTCAGACTATGAAAGTGACATAATGAAGGACCTTGATAGAGAGATCATGGAACTGAGTAAAGAACTAATAGATGAATTCCAGAACACCTATAGAGAAATTAGTACAGAACTGGATAGAAAACAGACAAATCATTCTATATAAACAGAATGAGCTGAACACAATTGTTAAGAATTTTGCAAACAGCAAAGTGTTCAAATGGGATCAGAGAGATCTACTGTAAAAATTGGATCAAACTGTTATTAATGTAGGACCCTGCCTAGCCCTATGGATAGATTACAACCATTTGCATTTTCAAATTCCTATCACTCAGCATTAAGAGCAAGGTCAGTTGAGACAGTGAAGTATCTGGATCAAGATCTTCACTATGCACAAGTTTTTGAGAATCTAACTTACTGGACACAGAGAGGATGCAAATGATCAACCAATACATATATTAAATAGAATACTTTACAAAAGGTGACATATAAGGTGCACAGGTTACTGTTATCTCCTAATTTTGTATTGCTTGTCCATGCCATGTGTGGCGCCAGACAAGAGAAGCTTTTAGTATGGGGATTTCACAAGCAGTTTACTGCTCCTTTATACTATTGTTGCTGTGTATGACCTTAAAGTGAGTGGTGTGCAGTGTACATTGACTCATGACAGGGTTTAGTTATTAAGAAAACAAAAGGGAATGGGTGGAAAGATGCGCCAAGAAATCTTGATGGTGCAGATCAATACAATTTAATTAAAAAAAATGACAGTAATAGAGTAATTCACACTCACATTTAGAGTCCTCAACAAGTAAGAGGTATGTAAAATATGCATAAAAAATTGATCATAAGCGCACATGTGTAGGTCTCTTTCATCGATATGCACACAGCAGATTCTATTGATGCTGACTGTAATAGTGGAACATCTTCCAAACCTTCCATAAAAAAAGATTCCAGGTGAAGAAAAAGCTGTATTCCCTATAGGATAAACTTCATAGAATAGGTATATGGCAAACAGTATAAACTCAAGGGGTAGTTGCTAAAAGACCCTCTCCTAATGCCAGCAAACACTAAGAGCCAAAGGCCCTAACAGTGTAAAAGACTAGGAGATAATGAGTAATACAACTACTGTATAGATAAGCTGTGGGTATATACCATAGATGAACAGAGGTGCAGCTATCACCATGTAGTAATGTATGGATCACAGAGTGTACACACAGGCAAAAAACAAATACATAATAACTAATAAAACAAATGAATAGTGCATATAAAATAGAGATAAAGCAGAGATAAAGGTGTCAAGACTGAACTCCTAATCTTTCCACCCACTACTACAGCTTCCACTCCTCGAATATCTCTCACTGTTGACAACACCATCATCACTCCCACCTCCCAGGCCCGTTGTCTTGGGGTTCTACTGGATCCCGCCCTCTCTTTTATTCCTCACATCCAATCAATAACAAAATCTTGTCAGTTTCACCTAAAAAACATCTCCAAAATGTGTCATTATCTTACAGAAGACACAGCAAAAATTCTAATACACTCTCTCATCATATCTCGACTCGACTACTGCAATTCCCTCCTTGCTGGCCTACCCATCTCTCGTCTGTCTCCCCTCCACGCCATAATGAACGCCTCCTCTAGACTCTTTAATACCAAATGATCAGTGTCTTCAGCTCCTCTCTGTCAATCACTCCACTGGCTTCCCATAGCTTCCTCAATCAAATTTAAAATCATGACCCTAACATGTAAAGCCCTCAACAACAGTGCACCCCCCTATATCTCTGCTCTTGTTTCAAAATACTCTCCCAACCGTCCCCTTCGTTCTACTAACGACCTTCTTCTTTCCTCCTCTCTCATCACCTCCTCTCACTCCCATCTTCAAGACTTTTCTCGTGCTGCCCGTACTACTTGGAACTCCTTGCCCGCTCCATTAGACTATCTTCCTGCCACAAAACCTTTAAAAAAAATCACTAAAAACACACCTGTCTTATCACCTTCAGCCTTAACACGTACAATTGAACATTCCACAGCTTAATAACACTTACACCCACAATCTACAGTACCACACACAGACACCTCCACTTGACTAAACAAATTGCTTTCACACTGCCATCTTGCATTTGTCACCCTCTTGTATCACACCTAAACCCTTAGATTGTAAGGTTTTGAGTTTTCAGGCTTGTGTCAGTGCCTTGGAAACAAGCTCTGTGTACATTTGATTTTATGCTCAAAAACAGGGCCCTCCGTTCTTTACAGGGTGTTAAGTTTGTTTTTTGCCATGTACTAGCCCCCTGTACAGCGCTACGGAATATGTTGGAGCAATATAAATAAAGATAATAAAAATAATAATAATAAACGTGTTTCGAGTATAACAGTCTTTCTCAATGACATATAATAAGTATAGAAGGCACAGGATAATATAACTATACCTTCCAATCCAATAAAGAGCAGTGCTTCTTATTTGGATTGGAAGGCATAATTATATTATCCTGTACCTTCTATACTTATTATATGTCATTAAGAAAGATTTTGACACCTTTATCTCTGCTTATCTATACAATAGTTTTATTACTCACTAGTGACTTGCCCATCAAAAAATTACGGCAATAAGATTGTAAGGCAGGTAATGGTGTTTGGTTGACACATTCATTTTGTTGGTGTTCCGAGCTCCTTCGGCACTCATTGCGAGGCTGTTGATTGTTTGTGTGCTATGAGCAGCGTTGGCAGTCGTTTTTTGTATGCTAATGAAATAATTAATAAATTAATATACTTTACCTTTTTTAAAGTAATATATGCAGGAAGCATTGTGTTTAGGAGCTGACAATCTGTTTTGATGTTGCTGCAGCATACAATGTCAGTTTGCACTGTTGTGGAGCTGCTGTGTAAGTGTCAGCAATGTGTGCAGTGTGTAGTGTAAATAGTGTGTGTGCGCAAGGAATATCCGTTAGGGTAGCTGTGTACTTCCGCATTGTGTTGTAAAATGGCGGCTAATGTGTATGTGGTATGTGGTATGCGGCTGTGGATGATTTAGCCTCCTTGTTAATAGTGTATCTTGAACCTCGTACAGCTTTTTTGGAAAATCTGTATGTTCCGTGGTGTTTTGCGTGTTTAGGGTCCTGTAGCCTCGTTTTCGTTTTTTTTCATCGGCCATTTTTTCTCTTGCTTAGGGGATTTTAGTGTGTGTAAACTCTTGAATTTGGACTTAAATTGAGGTGTAACTTAACTTGCAGAGGTCCTGGGTGCCCCCCCCCCCCCCCTTGCTGTGGGTACGCTTTTTATGTGTTTGTTGTGTGTATTTATTGTGTTTTTAATGTTTTCATGTGCGCGTGGTTCGAGTGCTAAGGTCGTATTTTTGCGAGCTCCTAATGCTTTTTTTTCTAAGTCCCGCGGCTCGTATTTGTGTGAGGCTAAGTCCGTAAATGTTGCGGTGTAAGTCCCGCTTCGCGAGGGCGCAGCATTAGCAACAACTTTTGTCAACCCGCACTGCTGACAACTATATATGTGACTAGCGAATTGCCCGTCAAAAAATTACGGCAATGACATTGTAAGTGAGCTAATGCTGTTTGGTGTATAATAATAAAATAAATAATACATTACTAAAGTAATATACTTTACCTATTTTCAAGTAATATATGGAGGAAGCATTCTGTTGAAGAGCTGGCAGTCTGTTTTGATGTTGCTGCAGCATTAGTGCTGTGGAGCTGCTGTGTAAGCGTGATGCATGTGTGTAGCGTAATAGTGTGCGTGCGCGAGACAAAACCGTTAGCGTAGCTGTGTGCTTCCGCATTGTATAAGTTATTGTTCTAAAATGGCGGCTAATGTGTGGTATGCGGCTGTGGCGGAATATCCGTAGCTGTTTTGTAATGTTTTGCGTGTTTCTGGTGGTGTTTTGCATGTTTAGAGTCCTGTAGCCTTGTTTTCGTTTTGTTCGGCGGCCATTTTTTCTCTCGCTTAGAGAATTTTTTAGTGTCTAAACTCTTTTATTTTGAGGTAAATTGAGGTGCAACTTCATTTTTGAGGTCCTGGATGCCCCCTCTTCCTGTAGGTAATCTTTTTATGTATGTGTTGTGTGTATTTATTGTGTATTTTATTTTTTCATGTCCGCGGGTTGCAGATGATTTTTGCGAGGGTGTAACTTGTGTTTTTTGCGAGGGCCGCCTTTGGAGCTCCATGCCAGCAACTGCGGCCCTCGCGAAGCTACGCGAGCCTGCAAGCGTTAGCAACAACTCGCATGCTCACAACTATATATGTGATTGTCTCCTAGTGTTTTACACTGTTAGGAGATTTGGCTCTTAGTGTCTGCTGGCATTAAGAGACGGTTTTTTAGCCACTACCCCTTGAGTTTATACTGTTTGCCATATACCTATTCTATGAGGTTTATCCATTAGGGAATACAGCTTTTACTTCACCTGGAAGCTTTTTTATTAAAGTTTTGGAAGATATTCCACTATTACAGTCAGCATCAATAGAATCTGCTGTGTGTATATCGATGAAAGAGACCTACACATGTGAGCCTATGATCAATTTTTTATACGTTTTTTACATACCTCTTACTTATTGAGGACTCTAAATGTGAGTGTGAAGTACTCTATTACTGTCATTTTTTTCTAATAAAATTGTATTGATCTGCACCATCAAGATTTCTTGGTGCTTCTCTCCCCCCACCCCCCATTCCTTCTTGTTTTCTATACATTGAGACCACACTAGTGAACAGTGTTGGTTTATGAGAAGCAGCCGAAATCTATACACAGATAAAGAGAAATTACTACTATTTTTAATATTGTGCTGACTCCTATTTTTATCTTCTGTTGACATCCATTATTTATTTGTCTTTTTTTTTCCATCTTCAACTATTTATTTTTTTAAATATATTTATAACTACAAAATTGCCCGTCAAAATGTGATGATTTTGCCCCTCTGAGCACCTTTGGCACTCATTGTGAGCCCCGCGCGGAGCGCCTTCGGAGCTCATCACGTGGCTCGCAATGAGCGCCTTCGGCTTACGTGCTACTGCCTTGGGTTAAATGTTACTGGCTTGCGTTTAAGTGTTACTGCCGTCGGGCTGTTTTTTACTTCAGCCTCATTTTCATCCTGTTATGTTTTTTCAGGTGCCCTTTTTTTTCTCGCTTGTGGGATTTTCTTGCATGGAAAAAACGCAAATATGCCTCAAATTAACTTGTAACCTCACTCACAGGCTCCCTGGCTCTCCGACCTGTGCTGTGTGTGAGTGTGTAAGTATGAATTTGAGGCATAGTTGTGTTTTTTTGGTGGTCTTTCCAGTTGCATGGTTCGGGCGTTTTACATGCTTCGGTCCTAAGTCCTATGGGGTTTGCGATTCCAGTTGCGTGGTTCGGGTGCATGAGTGCAGAGAGGCCTGCCTGAGTGCTGCCCGCACTGGGGAGCTACAGGTCATTGACGGAACCATGAATGCCAACATGTACTGTGACATACTAAAGCAGAGCATGATCCCGTCCCTTCGGAGACTGGGCCGCAGGGCAGTATTCCAACATAATAAAGACCCCAAACACACCTCCAAGACGACCACTGACTTGCTAAAGAAGCTGAAGGTAAAGGTGATGGACTGTCTCAAGACCTAAACACTATTGAGCATCTGTTGGGCATCCTCAAACGTAAGGTGGGAGAGTGCAAGGTCTTTAACATCCGCGAGCTCCGTGATGTCATCATGGAGGAGTGGAAGAGGACTCCAGTGGCAACCTGTGAAGCTCTGGTGAACTCCATGCCCATGAGGGTTAAGGCAATGCTGGAAAATAATGGTGGCCACAAAAAATATTGACACTTTGGACCCAATTTGGACATTTCCACTTAGGGGTATGCTCACTTTTGTTGCCAACGGTTTATACATTATTGGTTGTGTGTTGAGTTATTTTGAAGGGACAGCAAATTTACACTGTTATACAGGCTGTACACTTACTACTTTACATTGTAGCAGAGTGTCATTTCTTCAGTGTTGTCACAAGAAAAGATATGACAGAAATGTGAGGGGTGTACTCACTTTTGTAAGCTACTGTACATGCATTAAACCAAAGCAGATCACAGTCCCTGTAGTGCTTAGGTAATCTCCCTCATGAAAAAAATACTAGAAACTACAAATCTGCTATACTGATTTATAAATATAGGACGTTTCTACAAACTCACATTTAAATGATGTTTTCTTCCAAATAAAATCTTCTCCAGAAGTGATTTTGATTTTTTGTTTTCTATAAAATAATAATGTAAATATATTGTGAATGACACATCCATGGGAAATTATAGATGGATACAAAGCAGTATAGTAAGTTTTAATATAGTATGCAGTCTAAACTAATTTCTAAACTGGGCTTAAAGGATCAAAATGATCAATTCAATAAATAAGTCCATTGTATGTGAGTTTAGCAGATCTCTATACTTGTCCTGTGTGCATGGAAGGGTCTTATAAACGTGAGTTGTCAGAAATCTCAGTGACACATTAAACAGGTTATGCTGGGTATACTCTTTAATAGGCAGAAGTTCTGTGTTGCTAATGGTAGTGGCTCAACAACCTATAGAGAACAAATGAAATAGTAAAATAGCATGACCACCTGATACAATCTTTGTAAACCATGCAGAATATGTAAACTTCCCTTAATTATCTACAGCAATGCTTCAGCAGATATTTTACAGCAAGGAAATTTGACTGCAGTTTAAAGAAAATGGGCAAATCAAGAAAGAGCACAACAGCTCATAACATCCCAGAACATTTTAAGGCAGCTACGGCTAGTCAATCTCTGCAATATGATTCTAATTCAGGCCCTCCAACACCTCTGACATGGAGGGTGACCATGGGAGCCCACAACAAGACATGGACTTGTCCGAGAGGTCAATGTCTAAAACTGTAAAAACTCAGCTTGCGCTAGCAGTTAAAGACTTTAAAACAGAGATTTTAGAATTGCAGCAAAGAACCCTCGCCCTGGAAACATCCACAGACAAAACCCTTGACGCACAAATACAGGATAATCCAGAAACCACCATGAACTCCTCAAGGATCTCTGCGCTAGAAACTAAACTAGAAGACATGGAAAATCGGTCACGCTGAAACAATATCCGCTTCTGTGGAATTTCTAGGAACATTTTGGACCTCACTCCTTATATAGAAACCTTCATAAAAACCTTTTCACCAGAAGCCATTCTTAAAGACCTTGAAATTGAGAGAGCACATAGAGCACTGGGGCGGCAGCAAATCCAAACCTCCAAAGAGATGTAATTGTCCGCTTTCTCCGCCAAAAGACAAGGGACCAAATACTATTTGCTTCCAGAAAGGTGACCAAAATTATAAGCCCAGACGGCTCACAAATAAAAATATTTGCTGACTTGGCGCCATATACCTTAGCCAAAAGGAGGAAGATGAAGCCAGCACTAGATATCCTGCTGAAGCATAACATTTCCTAAAAGTGGGAATTCCCCCTTTCCGTAATTTTTTAAGCAAATGGAATAAGTCACACAGCTCACTCTTTAGAACAGGGTTGTCCAAACTACCGCCAGCAGGCCAACTGCGGCCCACGATACATTTTTAAATGGCCCGTAGCAAATTCAAAAAATATACCAGAATATGGCCTGCACAGGAAACCTGGCGGTATTGCATTTTTTGGTTTTAACTCTAGGTTGATCAAGGCAGTTCCTCTGCAAAACAAAATTAAGGAAAGAAAAATTTTGCCACACCGCACTGAAAATGACAACACCACAGAAACGCAAGATAGCAAGTGACTGTAGAAAATTTCAGACACAGTGGGAAAATTAATACTTTTTTATGGAAGTCAAGGGGAAGTGTGTGTGTTTGATTTGTAATGAGAATGTCGCAGTGATGAAGGAGTACAATGTAAGACGACACTACGAAACCAAACATCAGACCTACATGTCCTACACTGGTGTGGAACGAGAATAGAAAGTTAAGAAGATGACAACTATCTTGCTAGCTCAACAACAGTATTTTTTTCTGTGCCAAAAAAACTCAAGAAAATGCAACATTAGCCAGCTATGAGGTGACTTAACTCATTGCCCAGTATAGGAAAGGCTTTTTCAGATTAATTCATAAAACAGTGCCTCACTAAAGTCACAGGAACAATGTGACCCCCAAAAAAGTCAAGAATTCAACAGTGTTAGCCTATCAAGAAACACAGTTGTTCAGTGAATCGAAGACTTGTCAGCCAACATAAAACATCACACAAAACATGTGCTTTTGATTTCTACTCCATTGCATGTGATGAGAGCCCAGACACCCCAGATACCGCACAGTTATGTCTTTTTTTGCTGGGAGTTGACAATAACGTTTGCGTTACGGAGGAGCTGCTTGATCTCAGCAGTCTAAATACCACAACAATGGGTAAATACATTTTTGAAGATGTGTCAAATGCAACTGACAAGATAGGAATTAAATGGAACAAGTTGTGCGTTACAACGGATGGAGCTCCAGCTATGACAGGCGAGCGCAAAGGAATGGCCTCTATGGTGATCGCCAAGATGCAGGGGAGCGGAGGTGAGGCAGTTAAAATGCACTGTATCATCCACCAAGAAGCACTCTGTGCCAAGACAGTACAGCTGTGAAAACGGTAAACATAATTAGAGTATGAGCACTCTACCACAGAGAATTTCAAACTTTCTTAACTGACGTTGATGCTGAATATGGGGACCTGCTCTACCATTCATAAGTGCGCTGGCTTAGTCGCAGCTCCGTGCTTTGGCGGTTTTATTCTCTGAGATCAGAGATCGACCAGTTTTTGAAAGAAAAGGACCGACCTCTTCACAAGCTGAGTGACCCTCTATGGTTGGCAGACCTGGCTTTTTTAGTTGATCTCACTGAACACCTCAACATACTCAACAAAAAACTACAAGGCAAAGACCAAGTCGTACCGCAGCTTCACGCACACATGAAAGCATTCTGTGTGAAGCTCCGACTGTTTGAGGCACAGTTGCGCACCTTCAATATCTTGCACTTCCCCACACTGTCTGAAATCAGATCTGCGTTTCCAAAGGCCGATCTCGCTGATAAAAAAGGGAAATATGTGTCTGTGATCAGAATTTTCTCAATGCTTCCAAGATTTTTCTACCATTGAGAACGATATCAAGCTGTTCGCGACTCCCTTCATGATAAATGCAGAAGAAGTGGAAGAGAGTCTGCAATTAGAACTTATAGAAATGCAGTGTGATGATTGTCTGAAGAATCAACATCAATTTCTCTCCTTACCAGACTTCTACCGGAGCTTGGAAGAATCCACGTTTCCTCTGATGAGATGAGATCACATAAAAAGAATGATGAGTCCATTCGGATCAACATAAATATGTGAACAAACATTTTCTCTGATGATGCTGAACAAAAGCAGATTGAGAACCAAAATGACCAACGACCATCTCTCTGACGTCCTTAGCATCTCAACCACAAAACTGGCTCCAGACCTGCCAGCAATCCTGCAGGCCAAAGCGCAACTTCAATGTTCCCACTGAGCGCAACTGTGTTCCCCTGAGTTAAAAATATATTACACGTTCCATGTGTTATTAAGCCCTATTACTTAATAAATGTAATACTTTTATGTTGATAGCATTTTTAAAACAAATATTAGTTAAACTGTTAACAATCCAAACTTATTTGCATAACAAGCTTCAAATATAGTATATCATTTATTTTATATCCCCACCCCCCCAAGTCTGTCAGGAAGGACCACCATCCAGAAGCAATCAGAGGCAGCTGTTTTGAGAATAATCTGCCAACCTTTTTTGTTCTAAAAAAAAAAATCCCATTCATGAAAAGCAGTGTTGTAGGCTGATTGATCTAGTTTACTCAAATAAACCAGGTGAGGCAATACGTACTTCACCTCGAGTGAGTGGTCAGACCATTCTATGGTTAAGGCAGTTATAAACTTAGGTTTAGAGTATCGTCCACAATACACGTGGCAAATTAATTAAATGCATCTAGCCAATCCGACTTATAGGCATCCGGTTTCCCAGGACCTGGAAACCTATTTTGGGACAAATCTTATTGCAGATGCAGATATCGGTTGGGGTTGGGTCAAGCACAAATCGTACATTACAGGTACCTGCATTAGGATTGCAGCTAACTTAAAAAAACAACAGAAATTTTAAGAGAAATAATAAAACAAGCAGTTATGAGAACTAGAAATACTCAACCAAAAAAAATCAGACAACAAATTGATAAAGTCTGGACCAAATTAGATGTAATATTATCAGACCAAGCTGAAAAAGTCCTGAGATGGACACAATATTTTTTTTTTTATAAAGCTAACAAACCAGGCTCACTTTTAGCTAGAAAATTGAACGCTAAAAAGATGCAAACTAGAATTCATAAAATAAAAACCACGACAGGTCAGGTCACTGCAGACCGAGATAAAATTCAGGAAACTTTTTAAAAATTCTATAAGAAATTATATACAACTTCTGAACAGTTGAATAAGCACAAAATGATCAAAATATTACAACATTTGTATGCGTGTAAATACACACACATACACAATACAAAATTGGAACTGAATCCTGAATATAAATAAAGATATGAAAAGCGAAGAGATAAGAATACTCTGTAGTAGTTAACAAAATTAGGGGCAGAGCAAAAAAGATGACTGAAACCAAGTTTTAATAAAACATAACTTTTAATAAGTATATATTATAAAAACAAAAAACAGAGCAATAAGAATACATTTAAATTGTTAAATGATTGAAATAACAATTGCTGGCTGGGTGCTTGGCGATGGATGCTTTTTATAATTTCAACAAATGTATTGAAATTGACAAGAAACTGAATAATGGTGATATTTCCCATAAATTGGAGGTAATAGCAATAAACCCACAAAGTCAAGGGAACAGCGCTATTCTCCTTTGGATCAGCACTGTTGAAATGGTGCTAGAACAGACTCAAATTAGCGAAGATGAGGATGATAATAGATAATCACTGGAATAGTTATACACCAGATTCCTTAACACATGTCTGAATTTTAAGACAAATTGAAAGAAAAAGCTATCAAAAGTGCAAACTAACCTATGTCTGTTGCATTGGAATCATGCACAAACATGCAGAAGTCAGTATAAAGTCAGGTGTCTTAGCACACAATGCTCCCTAGGCATAAATCCCAAACATGTGGCCCCAGGTAGTTAAAGTACAATCTCCATCTAATCAGAGAGAGATAATGATAGCTCATGGAAGGTGTAATATCTTGATAGGCTCAGTAATAAGTCATTAAAGTGGATGACAGAGAATCAGAATTCAATAAGATGCATTTCATTCCTTCCATGTCATTCATACACTTATCATATGCATATACAGTGGTGTTACTAAAGGTATATCCTCAACAGTGTAATATCCCGAATCAAATCAGAATGGAATACTTATAATTCATAATAAGTGTAATTTCTTGACAAACTCAGTAACAAATCATTGGAGTACATAACCAAGGGTTATGTACCATAAGATGCCTTTCATTCCTTCCATGAGAGTCATACACTTATCATATGCATATATGGTAGTATTCTTTAAGCTATATACTCAGCAATGTAACTTATATCTATAAAATGGTTACAGTCTGGAGCTTTATATGCCTAAATATACTACCATCGGTAAGACTCTAAGTAAGCAGCTGCTGGAAATAAGTTGACTTAAATACGGAGCCAACCATAAATCTCTATTCCCAAAACATCCAAATGTCCGCTTCCCCCACTACTAAATCTAAATGACAGTATGGGTACACAAAATAAAAAAAATGATTGGCCGACTAGAGGCTCTTCGGGACAGCCCTTTGACAGGTGCCCTATACCTTACTCTATCTGCTAGTAGGTCTAGTATTCAGTGAAAACATCTAGTAGGGAGAGATCAATTCCGTGGGAGCATCCAAAGTCGCACACCCAGCCTAGCGGTCAGCCCGACAAGCGATTCACCGTCCTTCTGACGGATTCCTCAGGGGAAGATTTGTGGGATAGGAGAACTTCTGGCCCTCTTTATAGCATCCACTATTGCTTAGCGTCATCCTAAGGGTGCCGTTCTGGCGTCCGCTATTGATTACGTCACCAGAGATGCACCACTCGTGTGCGCCTCTGACCACTTCGGTCATCTTTAATCATAGAGTACAGAAGAAAATCAGATTCCCAATTTTAATATAGTGCCACTCCACTATAGTAGTGGTATAAGGAATTACAGTTGTATCTAATTTATAATTATCTATCAAGGCTTCAGGGAGTTTTATCTCTGAGCCACTCAAAACTAGCTTATCTGATATAGGTGGATTTTGACCCGGAGTTGTCACAATAATTATATAGATAAGTAAGTTAGAGAACTGTGGATTAATTGTGTGCAGCTAAAGTGAAAACTTAAAGAGGCCATCACATATAATAATTGTCAAACTGCCAGATGTAACGCTTTGCGGCCCTCGCGAAGCAAGGCCCTCAGTTGCTGGACGACAACTGGCCGTTTGATAACTCCCCCTGCCCCACTGATGTTCTCGATGAGCGCTGTAGGCGCTCATACCAAGGCCCGCAGTACACCGGGCCACGTCATCCCCCGGCTGCAATTCATTCATGGCTCTGACTGCTGTGGCGAAGGAGGGAGAGGAGGGGGGTAGAGAGACACAGGGGAGGGAGAGGAGGAGGGGAAGAGACACAGGGGAGTGAGAGGAGGGGGAAGAAAGACACAGGGGAGGGAGGGAGGAGGGGAGAAGAGACACAATGAGCGTCTCCTGTCAAGTAGAGGGTGGGAGAGGTAGAGGGGCGGAGTGGCTCACATTGAGTGTTGAAGGCGCTCATTGCAAGGCCCATGATGAGCGCCAAAGGTGTTCATCGAGAGGCCAGTAAAGTAGAGGGGGAAGAGGCTCGCAATGAACAATTAAGGCACTCAATGTGAGGCTTGAAATAGCTGCCGAAGGCGCTCATTGATAGGCCTGCGAGGCAGGCAGGTTGGGGGGGGGAGCCTCGCAATGCGTGGCAAACACTATTGCCAGGTTTCAAATTTTATTGCCGTCAAGTCGCAAGTACCTTATAAAAAAAAACTCAATTAAAACAATGTACTTAAACACAATATCTAGCCATAATGTTTTGGCTTCAGAAAAATTAGTAATTAAAATTGATTGCTATTGCATACTCTACAGAAAGCAGAAATGACCCACTTATAGTTATACTTCTTACAATTATGGAATGCCCTATTCAATATCTAGATTTATACTGGATAACTATAATTTCTCAGAGCAGCAAATACACTATAAGGTCTACTATAATACCACCCTGAAATATTTTATATAGATGATTAGGTACATAACTGTACCAGAACAATCTTGGTACTTAAATTGAATGCCATTTTCTCAATTCAGATATAGTTAAGTTCAATGCGCAACAAAAGATTATGGCAGATTGCATCTCCAACTTTTTACCCAATTTAATCCACAACGATCAGGTGGGATTTATTCCACATCGACAGGCAGTAGGATAACATAAGGAAAGTTCTAAATGTAATACACCACACTAGGAATTCCCAAAACCCAGCCTGTCTTCTAGCCTTAGATGTGGAAAAAGCTTTCGACTCCCTGGAATGGCCCTAGCTTCATGCCACCTGTGGCGGTCTGCTTTCTTCAGTTGGGCTTGATAAGGCTGTTATGGCTAAACCTACCCAGCAGGTACACCAGGTTCTTTTAACCCCTTCACCAAGACAACTGATGTTTCTAAAAAGTCCTTACTCAGATGCAGTATTTAAAAATATAAACACAGGCTCAGCTTTATAAAATCCTATGAGTCCCAAGAACTGGCAGTCAGTATGGCTTTGAAAGGCCAAGTTATTAATTTGATAAAAACATACTATAAAAAGCCTGAAAGCAATATTAAAACTCCCAGGACGGGTGAAACCCTCAATCCCAATACAAAGGGGCACAAGACAGGGTTTCCCATTATCACCTCTTCTTTTCGCAATAGCGATGGAACCCCTAGCACAGATGATAAGAATTAATGAATAAACCAAGGCATACAGATTGGCCTTCAGCAATTTAAAATGATCCTGGATGACCTCTTATGCACGTTCTAAGACCGGACCTGCTCCATCCCAGACTGGACCTGCTACATCCCAGCTCTAATGCAAACTATAGAAGATTTTAGTAGCTTTTCAGCACTTAAAATAAATCTGGAAAAACGGAAGCCCTTGCCATTGAACTCTCAAATATAGATAAAAGTACACTTAGTGAAACACATAAACTTAATTGGTCTAATAGACATATGAAATACCTTGGAATTAACTTGATGACCAAAATTTAAGATTTATGAGTGTGCAACAAATTTGAAAGGGAAGGTTGCGCAACTTGTATCAGAAATATTTCATATCCTGGTTAGTCAAACTATAGAATTGTGCTTGCTAGGGTATTCCCATAAGAACCTATCAACTCCACAAAACAGGTTGCTACAATTTTTAACATTGGAAACCAAAAGCTACATTGCAAAACATTGGAAATCTAAAAGGAGATTTAGAATAAGATTACGTTTTTTGCAATTAATGATAGACTGTCATTTATATTAGCAGACACTACGCATAAATATATGAAAAATTTAGGTCTTTGGATAAAGCTCAATGGAAATACTGCACTCTAATGACCACCGGGAGCGGTATTTTAACACAGAGAATAGGGAGACAGGGTAACAAGGAAGAAGGGGGAGGGTACGGAGTGTGGACGGGAAAGCCCAGAGGTGGAAGGAGGGAAATAAAGGAGCAGATGACTTACTCAAGTGAAATGGATTCATCAATGAACAAAGGTTTTAAAATTGTTTATTTTGTTTATTAATGTTTAGAATTTGAGTAACATACTTAAGTTTGGAAGATAACATGTACATGTATATGTGTGTAGGCAAGTATACATCAATACCTATCAAAAGATATTTTAGAACATATAACAATGGATAAGAAAAAGAAGGAAAACTAGACAAATGGTGGAGAGCATAGAAGAATGACACAATGTATTGGAATTTAGCAAATTTTTATCTCAGTTGCTAGGGGTTTCTACATCACATTCAGCACATTTTTTTATTTTATGCAAAACATTTTTGCATTTTTTCATGCAAACATTATTTGCTAGGTGGGTTATGGTGCATTCTACAGGACGCATTCATAACCCACCTTACTTTGAAATATTTTTAATAAACAAAATCATAAATAATATTATCCCAGGAATCCTGAGCTGCTCCATCCCCAGGATATATAAATGCGGACAGGACATTCTACACATTCACAGCACTGATGGAGTTAGACCCTCAACAAGCACCTGGAAGTCATGTTGGCTTCAGATCACGTCTCTATCAGTGGGAGGTGTTTTACTTGTGTATCATTATCCTCATAAGAAACTCTTTTTGTAATAGCTTTTATAATTGTCCCTGTGTAACAAGAGAACATGTCTGCTGTTCTGCTGAGCAATAACTTGTAGACACTCCCCTTATTCAATTTGCAGGTCTTTTTTTTTTCATCAAGTTGCATAAAACCTTAAAATTCCTTCCTCCACCCGCAAAGGTTTTTTTCTGATGACATCATCAATAACATTAGGTGACATCATTCATGATATCACATATAGTATGAAAAAATGACATGATTCATGATTTTACTGATAACATCACACTAAACCCCCTATGATGTTGCTTAATGCATTTAATATTGTACACTTAGTTAAGATGTTAACTTTGAAGGTTTAAACATTTTCAAATGGAGCTGATTATATAAATAATATTTGGAAATAATATTTTTCTTAAAGACATCATCGCTAATTGTTAAAAATATATATTTATATATTTGCTTGTCTAAAGCCCATTAATTCAAGTTCTATTTTTGTTTTAATTATTGCACACTTCTTAGGTTTACAGGTAATATCCTTTCATCAAAGAATCAAATCTAAATGTAAAATTGTGTTTCATATGGTGTATATATATTTAGTGCATTCTGTCTAGTAGTGGTTCCAAAATGTCTTCTTAAAGCCAGACAGGACAAGATTTAGGTTTAACACAGTTTAAGTAAGATTATTAATATTCAGCAAGCTGTGGACCCCGTATTTGTCTCATTTATATCTACACAGCATGACACCTAACTGATATTCAGCCTTATTAAATTGTGATTCAGCCAATTAAATAGGGCGCTATATAAGCACAGAGCATATTTTTTTACAGAAGTTTTTAGTTAGTGAAGACCTTGCTTTTGGATAGAAGTTCACTAACTAAAAACTTCTGTAAAAAAATATGCTCTGTGCTTATACAGAGCCCTATTCAATTGGCCAAATCGCTATTTAATAAGGCTGATTATGTCTGGTGGGCCTTGAGGAGAGGGCTGTGAATCAGTGCTCTATAGTTAGAAGGTTAGCAGCAGGTTTTGAGTCGATCATTATATGTGACACAGTTAGCCATTAATATGTATCATCTCCATCAAATTGATTTATTTTCTTCCACGGCTAACACAATTCCACAACTTGTCTAACTCAAAACTCTATTATATTTATTTTTATTATTTTTTTTTCCCTTATGTACATTATCACTAGTTTCACATATCCATCTTTTAATTATTTTTTGTTATAAATAAAACATAATTTATGATACTAATTACAATTACCGTAAGTAATTTTTCATATACCGTATATACAATGCCGTTTCTATCATTTATATCATTATGTATATAATTCCAAAACACTATAAATAAATGGTTATACACATACTGTGTGTATGTGTATATATATATATATATATATATATATATATATATATATATATACTGTATATATATATATATATAGATATATGTATACACACACACAAACAATGCTTTAGCACAAACCACAACATGACAGATTTAATGATAGCCTGTAGTGTGTACATGTATATAGAGCCATAATATAGTGTCATTTCACCATGGCATCGAGTGTAAATAGTTTGCATCTATCTATGTGCATGCAAACTAGTTGGTCAGCAGCTAAGGAATGCTGATATTATAAATGTATATATATAGAGTTTCAATACAGAACATGCAGATTATTTTTTTACCTCAGTTAGTTGGAACTTTATTGTGCGGACCTTATCTTCTGAACATGTTTTGGAGGTTAGGTAAAATCAGTTACACAGGAAAAATAAACAACTGCCATCTTAGATATGGGCAGACATCCTATACTGATGTATTGGGAAACCATCTTGTATAAGGGAAGATCTTGTTAGCTAATGGCTATTTTTGATGAGGACAGAAATCTGACAGGGCCATGATGTCTATAAGGCGGCCATATTGATTTGGAGCCACCTTAGTAAATGACTAGAAAAGGGTGAACTAATACAGTACAATTGAGTGATTCTTATATTGAGCCTGTAAATAATGACTTTTAGCATCTTGTAATCTCTTAAAGCCATATAGATAATTTATCCAAAATACTTATGATGACCAAAAACTTTAATACTATGTTGCTGAACTACACCTGAAAATATTCAGCATGCTTTTAAGTTGGTAAAAAATCAAATACTACTTCTAATTTATTACCTTTTTTGTGCTATTATGCAGCTGTGGGATCTATCATTTTAGTTTTATCAGATCATCTTTATGGGGTGGGAGGAAGTTCCTGTATTAGTTTACAAGAACAAACCCTCCTGAGAAATTAACAGACAGCAGCACTTAAGAAAACCAAAACTTCAGTAAAGAATAATGACATATACCAGTTGTAAAATATGTATAGAAACAAATCTGACTATAGAGGTCCTATAAAAGACCACTCATTTAGTATTTACTCTTCTGAAAAACCTGAAAAAGCACAAAAGAGTGTTCAAACATAATAAGAGTTTTTAATTTATATGTAATTTTGCTTAAAGGGGACAGTCAATTTTAGGTTAAACAGATGTGTCATTTTGGATGGGACCCTGGATGCAGATAACATGTTTATTAGGTTGTATACATAGGGCTATAATTGTTTGCAAACTATCATAGTAAATAATAGATCCCAAAATGAGAAAATGATGATATGGGGCACTCGTGTCTTCTAAATATCTTCTAAGGTGGCAAATTTATAGCATCTTTTTTGGGACTGCCCATAACCATTTCCACCACGAATTGGCTGCTTCCACGTGATAAACAATATTTCAAAACAGGCTGTAGTGCTCATTCTGATAATTAATACATGTAATTTATTATTCCAAATAGACTGGGCAAAGACACAAATATAGAAAGAAAAACAAATATTTTTTAAAGTCCTATAGCTCCTATATATTATATAGAAACTTGAGACAATGAATTAATAAAAAGGGTTTCACTGTACTTCTTGGTATGCCCAATTATTTTATTTTTTTATAAATCTTTTTTTACTTTCTGTTATATTTTTCTGTTATTTTTTTTTACATATATTACAGTAGGTAGTTTAGGGGGATACTCTTAGGGACTCTGGGGTCCTTCATTCATGTTGTTATTTATTAAGACCTTACCTGCCATGATATGATAGATACAGTAGATAGATAGATAGATAGATAGATAGATAGATAGATAGATAGATAGATAAATGAATAGGGATATCGGTGGGAGTATGTTATGTCTAGTATAGCTTGTTCATATTAGATAGTGAGTATCATTGCTATGGATACTACTGGGTATATGTTATTCAGATTGTGAGAAAACATTTGAGCTAGATACCTACGTACAATGCAATTAAATTTCACTGGATTTCCTTTGCAGCAGTGATGTAATAAATGGGCAAACTTGCTGGTAAAAAGCCCTTATGGGAGTCCCTACAGGAGCCATGATATCAAGTCATTGGTCAGTAATGCTAATGTTGACTTCTGTATACTCAGGGATCAAAAAACCCTGTTTTTAAGAACACTCTTCATTTACAACATGTATATGGGCTTTACAGCTACAAAATGGCAGTATCAAATAGGGATACAATGCCTGTGCCCTATTTTTGCATTAAACTGAGTAAAAAGTCTATAGACAGATTTCTGTTTTTCTAAGCAGTAGTTGTTTTTGAGTGGTTGTAGCTCGATGGAGGAACTGAGGGGAGATATTAATTGGATTGAGCATAATTGAGCATAAGTTAAAAAATACAGTTAGTCCCTGGAGACATATGGTTGTGTCTGCCTCTGTGAGGGGAAAGGTGTGGTGTCAATTTCAAACTTATACAGTTACCTTAACAAAGGCTCTCTGTTCCCACATTTCTTTCCAAAACACACACCCTTGTGTTCAGTTGTGAGGAAGTGATGTAATAGACACAAAATGGATTCCTGTACTCATAAACACAGTCTTCAAAAATTCAGATTCCCCCCCCCCCCCCAAAAAAAAAATTATGTCAATTTCTTACACAACTTCTGATATTGTTAGTTTGGTATAAATTTGATAAACACATATCTTCTTTCTAGAACTGCAGTGGGGATTTAAAGGGACTTTTTAGTTGTAAAAAAAGGCATGCCCCTTATTATATATGCTTAGATATAAATACTGTTTACTAATTTCACAGAAACAAATATTGTCAGGTTTAGGATACAAGCTTTGGCAGAATTTCTTAACCTTTGTGAAAAAAATTCTCGGAGACATGCAGCTCCCTCCTCTGCCCCTTTCAACTACCAGCTTTTCAACTAAGACATGAGGCTAAGGCTGATCATATTAAGAGTAAAATTGATACATTCAGAGAGGAAATCACCACCACTCCATACATTTTCCACATCAGCTATTAGACTCCAGGTACAGTGGATAAGATGTATGCACTCCTATCAGCATTACATGTTTTAAATTGTCCACTAGGCCCTCAACTCATAACCTATTCTGTATCTCTAAAATATTGTTAAAAATGCTACAATTACAAAAATTATGTTAAACCCAAGGTTTTTAATCCTTTGGGGTTTTTTGACATCCAGCAAATTATTAAAGGTTTGTTTAGGTTTTATTTTTGTTGTTATTATATTATTTGCATTGATCCCAGCTTTTTTGTTTAATTACTTTATTATGCTCCAGTCAATCAAATATTTTGTTTTTCAATTCAACTGTATTTGTGTTTTATTTCTGATTATTTTTCCTTGATCAAATCCTTATCAGGTACCCATATTTTTTATTTACATAAGATAGAATTTTTTTAGAACCTTTTATCTGTTTATAGTTTTGTTTATTCATACAGCACTTCACTTGAGTATATGCTTTAGGTGCCTTTATGTTTCTTTTGTGTTAATCCTTTACCCTCTTTATTTATGTTAATTTCAGGATTCTGTTACTTAAAGTGCATCTTAAATAAAATTGTGCTTATCAAAGCTGTTATCTTAAAGTGCTTGTGCTATTGTGACTTAGTGCTAGTTTATTCTTATATTGTTGAATTAACCTTTTACCTCGTGACTGCTAGTTTGTCACTACCTTCTGACAATGAAATATGTGATACCTCCTCTAAAAAAAGAACTAATATTAATAGAAATGAGGCAAGTTTTATATCCAAAGGAACCAAAAGAAAGAACAACCAAATGCCACTCAGAGAACCAAAAGACAGGAGAATTTGGAATCATCAACAACCACAATAAAGACTAATCAAAATTAGAACTTACAAGTATATAATTTGTCTAAATCTCCCCTAAATAAACAACAAATAAGAGTATTAAGACTAGGCCTAACATTCTGACCAACAGCGAGATTTCAACTCTTTGAACAAGTAAAATATCTTAATCTATTTGCCCGAAAACTGGCAATTCACAAATATCACAATTCAACAAGACAGAAACACCTAAGTCAAAAAGGTTTAACAAACAGAAAACAAGAATGCCTAAAAGACTTTGGAAAACAGCAAAGAGAAAACGAAGAGGAAAAAAGGACAGTATATATACCTAGTAAGTTTACACCAAACGTCTCACTCTGTCCACCTCTAGAAATCTTTGTGGAACAAGTAACAAAATAACTTAAAAGAATTGTATAAAAATATTCCTAAATATACATCAAGTAATAATTTGAGTAGAAAAGAACATCAAGCATTCAAAGAATTACAGAAAAATGAAAAGATCAATATAAAGCCTTCAGATAAAGGAGGCAATATAGTGGTATTAAATACCACAGACTATATGGCAACTACTCATAAATTACTAGATGATAAAAAATGCTATCTGAAATGTATGGAGGATCCAACAGATGAATGTATAAAAAGGTTAGAAAGAATAGTGGAAGAAGCAAAAGAAATAGATTTAATAACAACAGAAATTACATTTCTTATAAACAGAAGACCAACGATACCCATGTTCTATTCTATACCTAAAATACACAAAAGCCTAACAACCCCCCCCCCCCCCCCCCCCCCCTGGAAGACTCATTGTGTCAGGGATAAACATCATAACCCAAAATTCAAGTGTATATATAGATGAAATTCTAAAGCAATATGTAACAACTTTGCCATCATTTGTTAAAGGCACAAAAGACACATTGAGGAGAATAGATGGAATAACAATACAAAACAATTATCTATTGGTAACAATGGATGTAGAATCACTCTACACAAGCATTAAACATGAACATGGATTACTAGCAGTAAAAGCATACTTAGATTCTAAAGGAGTGGATTATGAAAACCAAAATAAATTTACAATAAAATTATTGGAATTTGTTTTGGATAACAATTGTTTTATCTTCAACAAACACTGGTATAAACAGGTTAGGGGCACGGCACGGCAATGGGGACGCCGTATGCTCCTAACTATGCAAATTTATATTTAGGCCACTGGGAAAATAATATAGTATTCTCAGAAAACAATGAATCTTATACACAAAAAATAAAACTATGGATAAGATTCATTGATGATATACTAGTCATATGGTCAGGCTCTGAAGAACAACTCAAAGAGTTCATAACATTTTTTAACAATAATGACCAAACTTTTAAATTAACATATGAGTTCAATAAAGAAATAGTGACATTCCTACATTTAAGCATCTATGTAAATTCCAAAAAAGAACTAGCAACAAGAACCTATAGAAAAACAACTGCAACATATTTACGTATTTACGTATAAAAAGAAACTGTAGCAGCCAACAAGAATTCAAAATACAATCTAAAGAACTACAGGAAAGATTCATTCAAAGAGGATACACAAAAAAGTGTTGAAGAAAGCATACCATAGGGCCTTAACACAGGATGGAAATCAACTATTGGTTGAAAATAAAAGAGACAATAAACAACAACCTATAAGATTCATCACAAACTTTTCTAGTCAATCTCAACAAATAAGATCTATATTGCAAAAACACTGGAACATCTAGAAATTAGACAGAGATCTGGATGAAGTACTTACAAAGCAAAGTACCATCCCATACAGAAGAGCAACAAACCTAATAGACCTTTTGGTACATAGCCATTATGAAGAAAAGAAAAATAAGAAGAACTGGCTAATAGAAGGCCAAAAAGTCTGTAAAGCATGCAGCAAATGTAAAGCATGTCAATTTTGTATTAAAAACCACATAATTTCAAGATGCAACAGGATTAAAGAATTCTAAGATAAGACACAATATAAATTGTCTATCTGAAGGTGTTATCTACCAAATAAGTTGCTCATGTAATAAAAAATACACAGGCAAAACCAAAAGACAGTTAAGATGCTGTGTATTAGAACATGTAAATTATGTTTTAAATGTAAAAGATACCCCAACAGCAAAACATGTACATTATCATCACAACAATAATCCCTACAGTTTGAAATTCATAGGTATTGATCATATACCAAAAACAGTAAGAAGAGGAGATTGGGATAAACACCTAGGGCCTCATTCTATTAACGGCCATAGGAGATGCGGGGCCGCAAGGACCGGCCGCAAGCTATTCTGCTATTCTATTCCCCTCCGGCTGGGGATTCCGGCAGGCTTGCTGCCGGCGCCTTGCTATCCCTTGCGGCCGCTTTCGCCGGATGAAAGCCTTTGATCTAAAACGGCCGCAAGAGTTTCGGCCGCAAGAAAAGCCTGGTTGCTATTCTATTACTCGGGGAACCCTCTCTGCAAGGCTAAAAGCGAGCAGCAGCTTACTTGCAGGAAAAAGGTCCCGCTAGCACCAATTAAGCACATTATAAAGCCAAAATAAAGCCATCCTGCACTCTGAGGAGACTATAAAGTGATTGCAGGTGTTATCAAAAATAGCACAACATTCCCCTACACTCAAACCCGTAAAAAAAATATTTTTTAATTTATGTCAAAAATCCATGTAAAAAGTCCCGAGGGCTTGGAGCACCTCAGACCCGCCCAAGCTGCGGCCGGAAAATAAACAGTTAATGTAAACTCGGATTTGGGCTGATGTGCAAGCTTGAGAGGGGGGTGCTATTAATCCTCATGTCCCCCAATATGATCCCTAGCATTTACAGAGCTGTACAGTGCCGTCTTGAATTTATTTTTGCGTTTTAAGTTTTCTGAGCTTATGGCCGGTTGCAAGATATACGGCCGGCCGTAAGGGGAGATCCTTGCGTATAATGGAATTGAATTCCAAGATAACGGAACCCCCGCAAGGAATCGCAGCCTTGCGGCCATTTTACAGCCGATAATAGAATGAGGCCCCTACTGTGTCAAGAGGCAAAATGGATATTTCAATTGGATACAAAAAACCACAGGGTTTAAATGAAGAATTTACATATACAGCATTCATTTGAAAGAACCTCTTATGAAACAAAATATACAATTAAAAACCTTTATTTAATATATGAAAAGGATACAAAAAAAACAAAAGATTTAAATGAAGAATTTATAAATACAATGTTCATTTGAAAAAACCTCTGATAAAACAAAATACAGGATAAAAAACTTTTATTCAAAATTATTAAAAATTAAAAGAAGTAATTAGAATACCATCTTTATCTATAAAATGTATTAATACAATAATAAATATAAAACATAAATATGTATAAATAAGTAAACAAATAATATATGCAAACTAAAAATGAAATATAAATAAATAAAAAGAATATAGATACAGAAAAACAAATAAGAATCCCGATTAAATAAAAAATAAATTAACATGATATGCAAAATAATTATAATTTAAAATCAATAAACATGTTTAGAGAACAAAGTTTTAATAAAATAATACAAAGGTCTACTAATGCTAGCAAGTTAAAAGTATCACTTTGAAAGTAATTTCACTATTATTTCAAATCAATGCACATAACTAAATAATATGAACACAATATAGTAATAGCAGAAAATAAATATAATAAAAAAGAAAGTCAAAAGCAACATTGAAAATAAAGTGGAACATAAAGAGAATTCTGGAACATAAAGAGTTAACTAATTGCCATAGAAACTATACATAGCTCTACAGAGAAGACAGCACTGTGCCCCTGTTGAGTGAGAGACTGATACAGCCTCACAAAACTCACGTCGGGAGATTGTGAAGTCATCAGTAAGCGCGATCACAGCGCAGACCACACCAACATAGCGTGGAGCATGATAGCTATAGCTCTATAGCTCCAGTACTAACTTAAAAGAAAGATAGGTAGCCAATACTTTCACCACAAATTTACAACATAGAAACAACAGAGTAATATACGAGAATAAGAAAATAGAAAAGCAAGAAAACGAAAAAAGGACCTCCTTTAAAAAAACTAATAGACAGATAGCATTAATGAAACATACAGTTCAAGATCCTTCCCCTACTCCCGACGGTCCGTTTTGCCCCTGTATTGGACATACTCATGGGCTAGGGAATAGGTAAAGTTGTGGCCTTTTTAAGGCCTGAGCACTTCCGGGTCTCTCTTCCTGGTATGCGCGTCACGTTGGTCACGTGACGCGTGTTGACGTATGACGTCATCGCGTCTATTGAATCGGACAAGCTTTATTTACAAAACTGGGCAGACAGCAAGTTCTACATATAGGATGATATACCCTGAACTTTACTATGTGTATATATGAGAATGTAATGTATACTGTCAACAGTTAGGACTATATACAAGACAGGGAACATGCTAGTTTGTTCCCTGTGGAAATATATATATGTATATCTATTTGCAATAGTATGTTACTCTCTCAGCGTGTTAATTACTATAAAGTGAAATAAATGTAAATATAACTGTAATATATGTGGGGAGACTAAAAGGATAATGAAATAAAGTGAGATAAAATTAAATAGAGTAGAGTAAACAACTCTTTAAACTATATGGATAAGTGAAATAAAACAAAAAAAGAAAGGATGTGTGATAATGAAAAACTATTTAGTATCTTAGTAAGTAAATGTAATGTGAATTATATATATATCAATTTAAAATTAGTTTAATTAATCATAATAATGATTAACAATCTTAAGTGTGTGAGTGTTGAATGAAAAACATTTAGTAATTTCTAATTTATAATGAGGTGAAGTGATAGGGGTTATTATATATTACTTGGTAAGTGCAAGAGCTAATTAATTAATGTGTAATTAAATAATGGGCATTTTTTGATTGAAAAAGCAGTGTATGATAAGAGGGGATTTAAATATTAATTGAAGAAACTTTAAAGTTTTGGATGTGTGTGGAAGTGTTTGAGTGTTTGATAAAAAAGTGTCTAACATGAAAGGAATTATTAAAATAAAAATAAAATTGCAACTTAAAAGAAGGTAAATAAACCATAAATACAGTATACCTAACAACAAAATTATCTAGTATATTTCAAATTGTCCTTAGATCATAATCATCTTGGGTGTTGACCTAATAAACAGCAGACAAATTGGACCTATATAATATTAAGATTTACTGTAGTGTAATATAATGTAAGAACAAACTCATAAAAATGCTGAGTATGAGAAACCCTCATTTATGCCATTTGGATATTGTGAATTTAAAGTAAATATCCATTTACTTTCTAACTGTAAAAGTTGTTTGTTTAAGTCTCCTCCTCTAGGTTTTTTGCAAAGGTGGTCAATCACATAAAATTTCATTGTTGAAAGTTTATTAGCATGTACCATATGGAAGTGTCTAGAGACAGGGGTGTCCATTTGGTTTTTGACTGTGTAGGTATGTTCAAGTATACGACGGCGTAATTGCCTTATCGTTTTACCTACATATAGCTTTGGTCACGGGCAGACGAGAACGTATATACATGTGTACTTTTACACGTGATGAAATTTCTTAAAGGATATTTATTGGATGTAATTGGATAGGTAAAGTACTGACCCGGCTGTACATATGGACAGGCCTTACATGCTCCACATCTAAAGAGACCTCTTGTCGGTTCAAGCCAAGTGGTCTTTATCTTGTCCTCCTCTTTTGATTTGAAGAAACTTCTAACAATGTGATCACCTATACTTTTACTTTTCCGATATGTGATTTGTGGCTCTTGAGGAAGATATCTTTGAAAGTCAGGATCATGCAATAGAATATGCCAATGTTCTCTTAGAACGTTTTTTATCTGCTTCCAGTCATTATCATATGTCATTATGCATTGTATGGATTTTTCTTCCTTTTCATCCAAGGCTTCATTTTCGATTTCTGTACGGCCATATAAAAGTGTATTCCTATTGGCTTGAAGGGCACGTTTATAGGCTCTTTTGAGGATCCTATTTGGATAACCTCTGTCTTTAAGTCACATTTTTAGATCTTTTGCCTGTTCATTAAATTGTTCAATGGTATTACAGTTTCTCTTAAGGTGTAGATATTGAAAATATGGGTTTCCAGATTTCTGTGCAAAAGGGTGTTGACTGGACCATTTTCATAGTGCATTTGTGGCTGTTGGTTTTCTATATACAGATGTGTGTATTGCATCAGATTCATCTCTCTTTAGTCTAAGATCTAAAAAGTCAACCTGATCTTTGTCAATATTATATGTAAACTTGAGATTCATGTTGTTCAGATTTAATTCTTCAATAAAGTGTTGAAATTCTTGTAGGGTGCCTCCCCAGATTACTATTATATTATATCATCGATATATCGTTTCCACAAGATGATATTATCAAAAGAAGAATTCATTACATCAGCAAACACTCTAGTCCTTTCCCATAGTAAAAGATATAGATTGGCATAGCTTGGAGCACAAGCTGTGCCCATAGCCGTTCCTTGTACCTGTTGGTACCATATATTATTAAAGAGAAAGAAATTCTTTGTGAGAATAAATCTCAACAGTTCAAGGTTGAATTCATTAAATTTGGTATGGGTGTTATCCTTTTCTGCAAGGAATAAGACAACTGCCTCTACACACAGCAATATGTATTCCATCTAGATGTCTCAGGATGTCCAAAGTATCTTTTAGATAGGCAGGTAAAGTTTCCACCATGTCTTTGATGTAATCATCTACATAGGTGCTTATATTTTCTGTTAAGTTGTTATTACCTGACACGATTGGTTGACCTGGTACTGGTTTTACTTTTTTATGTACCTTAGGTAAGGCATAAAATGTAGCAATCATGGGGAATTTAGGGCAGAGATACTCATATGTGTCCTGATCAATTAATTTATTATCTCTTGCTTTTTTAAGGATTTCTTGCAGCTCTTTGCTAAAAGTCGGCAGTGGGTTATTTCTTAGTGTGATATAAGTATGTTTATTCAAGAGCAACTTTTCACACCTAGATATGTAGTCATGTTCATCTTGTAATACAATGTTACCACCTTTGTCTGTTGGCTTTGTTTGTGTTTCATTCCTATATACTTCAATAAAACTGTTTTGTTGCATACCAATGATTAGCAAATATTTTGCATATGATGCCTGCATAAATGTATCATAGATACTATTGATACTACTACTATACTAATAATAGGCGCAAACTTTACAACAACAACTATTTATTATATTCACCTGTCAAGCCAAGGTGGCCACTATTTATATCCCAGAATATTGTCGGACAGTGACACCCTTTGACATTTACTTTAAAATCTTAGGAATGACACACTTTCCTTTTTTATATCTATGGCGTCTCATCCTGGATTGTATTTAATATTCCCTAATTTCCCATTCAAGTTTTACCCATTCAAGTTTCTAGATCCCAGTTGTGATTAAGGTCCCTTTCCCAAAGGTTGGTATATTTTGAGCAATGTGATGTGGGGTCTGAGTTAAATTTATCATATAAAGGACCAATGATTGGTTGGTGGGAAAGTCTGTGATTGGGATAAATGCACATTGTGCGATTATGTAATAAAGCATAAAATTAAGGCAGGATAAACCTCCTTTGGACATAAGAAGATTTGGAGATTCTGTAATTTTTTTTTTGCCATATAAATTTAAATACCTGGCATTGGAATTTTTCAAGGTCCTTATAGTAAAGAGTAATTGGAAGTGAACAAAATAGGTACATGAGACGTGGGAGAAGATTAATTTTTACTTAATGTATGCAACCAAGTCAAGAGATTTGGCATTTAGACCAGGTAGTCATATTTTGGCCTAGAGTTTTGTAGAGGGCTGTGTAATTAGCCTTATGGAGTTTTGAAGTATTGCTTTGTAATTCTGAAATTCCTCTAGCGTGTTTAGAAGGATGGGGACTGAGCTGGTAGGTTCTAAAGGGGACATAATAGGTCACCGGCGAAAAGGCAACATTTGAGATGGTAGTGGTTAATATTAATCCCTTTGATATTAGAGCTGAATCTCATACTTTGGGCTAGGGGTTCTATTGTTAGTGCAAATAGTAGTGGAAAGAGCGGGCACCCCTGCCTGGTTCCACGTTGAATATCAAGAGAAACCCTTGATTCCCTGGGTAATTTTAATATTGCTTTAGGGGATTGATAATAGGTATCCATCATGTTCATAAATGGGCCTGAAAAGCCAAATTTTATTAAAATTGCTTGGAGATATGGCCATTCCAGGGAATCAAAGGCTTTCTCTACATCCAGGGCCAGGAGGCAAGTGGGGGTGTGATTGTGACGTGCCCAGTACAAAGTGTGTAGGACTCGCCTAATGTTCTCCTCTGCTTGTCAAAAGGGTATATAACCCACTTGATCCTTATGAATTAATCTGGGGAGGAAGTTAGCAATTCTATCTGCCATGAGCGTTGTGAGAATTTTTACAGTATGTCTCTATTCAACAGGGAGATTGGCCTGTAATTCTTAACTTTGAGTGGGTCTAGACCCTCTTTAGGAAAGAATATCAGGTCTGCCTGATTAAGTTCTGGATGGCCCTCCAGGATTTTGTTATAGAGATTTGTTAAATGGGGACCAGAATATCCACATATTTTTTATAGTAGAGGTTTAAGAATCTGTCTAGTCCCAGACTTCTTGTTGGGAAACCTTAGACATTAGAGTCTCTTTTTACTGGTTTGAGAGGAGGCAGAGGTCACAGGACCCCAGGAAAGAAACCATCTGGGAATCTAACAGCCCCATTAAATTCCCCCAATGTGTAAAGCCGGAGCCTGCAAGACTTACGGGTATTATATTGGCTCCTATTTACTGATTTATTAATATTGCATTATTTCTGGAATGTGGGTCAGATCGAAACTCGTAATTGAAACCCGTAAGGCTTTGAAATCTAACCTCCATTTTTCAGTGACGTAATGATGACAATCTCTTTTCCCATTGGCTCCATCAAAACCTGTAACTACGGGTTTGACTAATTGATTATGTTCACATGCAAGGTGCTCAAGAATGGTTTACGAGATTGCGTCCCTGGCCCGTTGGTTGCGGCATGTTTGATAGTAATAACTCTGTAAAGTAGCAGAATTTCAAGCCCGCAGGCTTTGTGGGTGTGCCGTTGCCACTATGGGCTTGGGATTCAATGGGGCTGTATGGTTTTGGGAGAAGAGGAGTATAGCTTTTGGAAAACGCTGGAGAACGTTTTCTACATGACATTGGGATAGTAGAAATATCTCCTGTGGGGGGTTTGATCTGAAAGATTTTAGATTGGGTCAGTTTCCCTTTTAGTTTTCTGGCTAGGAGAGTATCAGTTTGTTAGCCTTTGAGTAAAATTTGTGATATGTGCATCTCAATGCTTTTTCAGTGTGTATAGTATTAAATCTAACTCTGAACAGAGTTTGTCAATCATCAGGCGGAGGCTAATGGTAGGGTTTCTTTCGTTTTTCTAGCTCATTCAAGCTTTTTCTCACAAAATTTTCCTTTAGTCTTTGTTGTTTTTTATGTGCAGAGGTCAGTTTGATACAAGAGCCACTGATAAACGCTTTATAAGCCACCCAGACCCATCCTACATCCGAGTCTGGGGTAACATTTTCAGAAAAGTAAAGATTAATATTTTTGGTCTCAATTTGGTCTCTGAATGTTGGATTGGAGATAAGCATATCATCAAGTTTCCAGGAGTAGAGGGGCCTGATGTTAGTGCCAATATTTAGAGACATGCTGACGAATGAGTGGTTGGACCAGGGACACAGATGGATCTCAATGTTATCAACACCATCAGACAGGGTGGAATCTAGGAGGATTGTATAAATTTTAGAGTTTGACCTTTGCACTGGTGAATAAAAAGTATATTCTCTCTCAGTTGAGTGTCAGGTGTCAATTAGATGCAGTTAATTTAGTAGAGTATTAATTTGTTTGGTTTTATTGGAAAATCTATCGTTCTGGCTCTTGCTTGATCTGTCTAATAAGGGATTCAAGGCAAGGTTAAAGTTGCCTCCCATAATGATTTTGCCAAGGTCTAGGGACCTGAGATGTTTTAGTAGTTTGATAAGCGTTTTATGAGGCATGTTTGCAACCCTTGATTTCGCCTAGTTTGAGGAACAAAAGCTAAGAGCGTCAATCTCTAGCTCAATATGTTTAACCAACAATACAAGAAAACCAATTAAACTCTGAAGTAAGTTCAGTCAACAGCTATTGCCACTTACAGTGCGATATATAGGGTCTTTGAGAGATGTTAGGGAGTCCGTTTAGGAAGCTGTGGAAGCTGCAGTTGAATTTGGAGTGGGTGTATGTCGTCTGGGGAACAGGTCCAGCTGTGTACAGTATATAAGTACGGGTCATCTCGTAGTTACAGTACATGAAGAGTGTATATGGCACCCTTCCTTAGTAGTGTCTTTGAAAGTCTCTAGCGAATCTGATGATTCAAAAGTTCTTCATGTCTGCAAGCTTCCAGTGTATTTCCAGATTGGATGTAATCTTCTTCTGCAAACAGGTCAATCATAGGGAAGACCTATCAGTTAATGGAGGAGCTTGTATGGGAGGGAGAATGGGCTCTCTGAGGTAGCCAAGGTTTTTCACTGTCAATTACGCCTGGGGATTTCTGTCCATTGTTTGGTTGGTCTTTGTAAAGAATATGGGTCAAGAGAGTTTTGTACATCGGTTTCTGTGATCAGATTATGATGAATGAGGTGGGTATGGCATGCCACTATACTTTATGTTGTTTTTAATTAGGAGTTAGATAGCAGGTTCCATTAATTTGCATTTTAGGATGTGGAGGGCACCAGATCTGCATATATTTGTAGGGGAAATCCATCAGGGCCCATTATAGATAAAAGTTTTCAGGCCACATTGAGAAGTTCCTTGACTGTTGATGAAGAAAGCTAATTAAAACGTCTTTCAGTTAATTCAAATTGATAGTGCCACCTAGGGCTCTGTGGTGTCTTTCAATTTCCAATGAGGTTTCTGTTTGGGATAGGAGGACACTCTATTGTAACTTTCAAATGTGGAAGAAGGTCTGTAATGGATTTTGGAGTGCCTCATATTCTTGCATTGTGGCATCTAGACCTATTCTCTAGGTCTTCTAGTTTGTTTTCTAGTATGTAGATGCATGAGGCATTTTGTACGATCTCAGATCTGTCCTTGGACTGAGTCTCTATGATTTAGTTCATAGTAGACTCCAAATTGTGTGTGCGTTATCCTGCTTGCTAACTTGGCCAGGGCGGTAACTGATATATCCAAAAGCTGTTATGGGCATCCAGTAACCTCCTCTGTATCAGAGACATCATAGGAGCCTGGAGTAGGGTCTGATTGAGACAAATGGCCCTGTTTATGTGGTTTGAAATGATCTGGTATGCTTTTAGATTGCACACTTGTCTTGGGTTTAACGAAAAGACTTGTGTGAGCAGGTGGGACACGGTGTTATGGTGCTAGCTATGGTTGGCAAAACATGGGTAGATGAGGCCCCCCAGCTTCAGGAAGCTTGAAAGGAATCTGTGAAGTTGCCTAAAAATCGTTAGAGAAAGGTTTCTCAAGTGATCAGCAGGTGGCGCTGAAGGATTGTAAATCTGGGTAGAGATTACTAAATAGAATATCTACTTCTATACCAGCCAAGATATTTTCAGTTGTATAGGCTCAGCACCCGTCAAATGTTTAGAAAGGGTATCTGTTTATATTGTCAATCGCTGGTTCAGTATACATTTGTTTGGGAGGCCCAGCTAGAGGACTGTGTGGGGTTGATGATGTGATTAAGGCAGGTAATTGTGGACATTCCTTAGGGGAAAGAGAGTGCACCAGTGGGCTATGGGGTGTTTTTTCACAATTTTAAAATTACACTTCAGAATTTGGTTCATTGCATTTTGCACTGATCCTCTTGCTCTTCTGCTGTTCCCTCTGTTAGTGTCTGTGTTGAAAAAAGCAGGAGTAATTTTTCTGAGTAGTAGTTGTTCTGGCTCTGTGCTAGGACAGAGCAATGGTGCAATCTGTGTTGGGTATCAAGGCTGTCCTGTATTTTTTTTAAACAATTTTTTTATTGAAGTCGTTACAAATTTTTCAAACATAATGTTATATATGAGTTCCAGGGTTTTCTATTAACAATAAGCTAATACATTCAAACACTGTTTGTAGTCTTCTTAGTTTTCTAAATTTTCAGTGCCAGATACCTAGGAGCATTCACTCCTACCTTTTTAACTATAACATTCCCCGTTTACCATAGTCGGGGGAATAAAATTATATTAGACAACAATTAAAGGAATAAAAAGATTAACCAATATAAGAAACAAAAAGAAGAAAAGGGTCTGACTTGGGCAGTGCACTTCCGAGCTCCAAGGACCTCGTCCACGACCCCACCAGCTCCTGCATCCCTTTATATGGACAGCTGTGTATTTCTATAAAGGTTACCTTCCTAAAGCCCTACACTGCTATGCTGTGTTGTGAATCCAACCATGGAGATCAAATTGTCAAGAATAAGGGAAATGAATCTCTCAATTTATGTTATTTTCTCATTTATCATAATCTAGTTAACCTTAAGGATGACCTCCTTTATGCTAAGGTTAGGGGTTCTCCAACTCTTGGCTATATGGTTTTTAACTGCCAAACAAATTAATTGTAAAAAGATTGTCTGCAAACAGAGAATACTTCATGGGGGTTCATTTGCCAGCTCTCCATAAATAGCCATATAGGCTGATGTTTAATAGAGTGAGCTATAGGCAAAAAAGCTAGGTGAGCGACCTTACAGTATAACTGCCAATTTGTGGCAAGAATGTCCTCCCTGGGTCCTATGTCTGTGCATTATTTTTTGGGCTATATGTTTATTCGCCCAAATAAACCTAAACAACTGATTTTGCATGCTTTATAGGTCTTTGTTATTAACTGGAATACGTTCTAAATAAATAAATAATTTTTGGTAGGACATTCATTTTAACGCTAATGATACGTCCTGTCTATGACAGGTTAAACCTGGACCAGTTATGTAGATCTACTTTCAAATTCTGGAACAGTGGGTGAAAGTTTGCTCTATATAACTCTGAAATCTTCCTAGTTATCCTTACTCCAAGATATCTAATGCTTCCCTTAGGCCAAACAAAATTGTATTGGTTTTGTAACTGGTCAATATCTGTCTGATTCATGCCTACATCTAATGCTGTTTTGTCTATGTTGATTCTCAGTCCTGATATGGCGCTGAACTCATTTAGTGGTATAGTGGTAAGCAAATTACGAATCGAAGAGACCGGATTGGTCAGGGTGCAAAGCAGATTGTCTGCAAACAGAGAACACTTTATCTGCTGCAGCCCCACTGCAAGACCCCCTATATCCGGGTTGGACCGGATGGCTTGAGCAGGGGGTTCCATGGCCAATGCAAATAGTAAGGGAGAGAGGGGGCACTCCTGCCGCGTACCTCTTTGAATTTTAATGGTAGTATTGCTTGTCCCTGGGAGTCTGAGATTTGCTATAGGGAGCTGGTAGAGTGTCTATATGAGGTTTATGAAACGCCCACTGAAGCAAAAATGTATCCAGGCTTGCATTATCGGTATGGCCATTTAGCTGTGTTGAAAGCTTTTTAATGCCATTATGCAGAGCGGAGTACTAGATGCTTGCGCTAGGTGGAGAATATTCAATGTCCTCCTTTGTTATCTGCTGCATGCCGATGTGCTATAAAGCCTGTTTGATCTTTATGGACTAAATCAGGGAGACATACATATATTCTATCCGCCATTATATTTGCAAGCAGCTTAATATCCATGTTTATGAGTGAAATTGGGTGGTAATTTTTAGCTACAAGGGGTCCCTACCCTTTTTGGGAAATAGTACTAGGTCGGCTTGGTTAAGCTTTGGAGGCATTCCCTCGCCTCTTAAAATTGCATTAAATAATTTACTAAGAAAAGGGGATAGGAGATCTGTAATTTTTTTATAATATGAGTTTGTAAAGCCATCCGGTCCATGGGGATTTGCCCACCCTAAGACTTTTTATAGCTTTTTGTATTTCTTCAATTGTGATATCTGAATTAGGGGTTTCTACATTTTGGGCAGTTAGACTAGGTAGATCGAATCTGTCTAATTAGGATCTAATGACATGCAGATTTTTCTGGGGTTGCGAGGTATATATGGTCTGATAGAATTCAGAGAAAAAATTTTGGATTTCATTTTGGCTCACCGTAACCGAGCCATTGGAGCTTTTTATTCTAACTATCTTTGCCTGAGTAGATTTAGACTTAAGTCTCTCGGCAAGCAGAGAGTCAGGCTTGTTTGCTTTAGTATAGAATAATTGTCTAGTGCGCCGGAGGGCTTTCTCAGTTCTCTCAGAGAGTAAGTTATTCAATTCTAATCAGCATTTGTACATTTTTTGAAGTACTTGAGTCACTGGGCTCTGTTGATTTTGTGCTCAAGAGTCTGCAAGTTCTCTAGCAGTTCTTTTTCTTTTTGCTTACATTTTTTTTATGGGTCGACGCCAGTTTAATGCAGACTTCTCGCATATAAGCCTTATGGGCTACCCAAGTCCACCCTATACCCACATCCGTATAAGAGTTCAGTTCAAAATAAGTTTTCAACTCTTTCTCAAACTGTTCCATAATTGTGGGAGTAGACACGACCTGGGGTGGTGACCCCTACAGACATCTATTAGATTAAGGTTTTGAAGAACTTTGTAATTTGTTGCAGTTTATTTGAAAAACGCTCACTTGTAAGGCTATTAGATCTATCTAAATTATAATCAAAAGCTGGATTAAAATTCCTGCCTATTATTATTTTTGCTTGCTTGGCTTTCTAGAATTTTTCGAAATCTTTAGTAAGCTTTTATGAGGGGAGTCGGTGGGAGAATATATGGATACTAATGTGACTAAGGCTTCCATAACTGTACCTTTTAAAATTATGTGGTGACCTTCTCTGGCTATTTTTTTTGTTTCCAGCTTAAAGGGAAAGTTTTGGTGTATGAGAATCGATGTGCCTGCTCTTTTAGTTGGTTGAGTCGCAGGAAAAATAGTAGGATATTCTTTGTGTAAGTATGTTGAAATATGATTATTTGAAAAGTGGGTCTCCTGCAAAAACAGTACAGAGGGCATAAACTCTTTATAGTAAAGAAAATACTTTCTTCTTTTGAATTGAGAATTGAAGCCCCGTACATTGTGTGTTAAAAAAGTATATTCTAAACCTGTCATGATGGTATAGACCAGATCTGCCTTGGCGGGGCAAACTCCCCCTTCTGCAATTCTGAAGCCGGTGGGGAAGAAGGGTACGGTAATGGCCTTTAAGTTGAATGGAGAGATGTCTCCCACCCGAACAGACCATTAGAAATAAAAACAATAATCATTAAGTAAAAAAAAGTTAACATAGATTCCCTTGGCAATAACAGAACCTCCTAAGCCACCTATCAAATGTGGCAAAGACTGGGAGTGAGGATGAGTCAGCCATGCCTCCAAAAGCCCCCAATAGGAGGGGTATAACCATGGTCTAGAACACTCTAATGTCCTGGGAGGGGGGAAAGCCCCTCGGGGGTCAATAGGTCAGCATTTAATAAAGGTTAAAGAATTAATACACTAGTAGTACTGCTATTCCATCACCTTGTAGTACACAATTTTTTAGCGACAAAATGCCTATGTAAATGTTTTGTCATGAACAGATTATCTTTTTAAAATGTAACTGTACTTGCTTTAATATTGGGCTCCTTCAGTCCCTCTTGTACCTCTGATACTGATACTTTTTTTAAAATTATTATTATTAACTTTTAATTGTATCGATCCAACATATTCTGCAGCGCTGTACAAGGGATAAGAACAAGGAAAATACAATAAACAACAAATTCAGAAAACGGTGTGCCCTGTTTTGAGCTTTAATATCTTTGTAGAAAGTGCTTTTTTCCAAAGCACCCTACAAGACATGAAACTCACTATTTACAATCTAAATGGGGTGGGAGAGGACCGATCTGGGGAATAGTGACATATAAGGAAAACAATGGTCAGGAAGAAAGTGAAAGTTAGAAAGATTTTTAGGTAGTGGAAGAGGGGGTGATCTTAGGTGAGAGGCTCTTGTATGCAATACGTTTTTTTTTCTCTATCATTCCCATAGATTCTGCAGACAAATGCATATGTTGTTGCGGGGCCGCTTGGGTATTCTCAGCATCTAATGTATCAGACATTCCTTACTGGGATTCATGTGGTGGAGTATGACACAATGTAAACAAAAAAAGAGAAAAAAGTCTCCCATTTAATCCAGTTTGCCCTATTACATTACCCTTATTAATTATAAATAAATAATATAATAGTGTAGAATCAAATATATACAATTTATTAGCAAATATAAACACTATTAAAAAATGACAATTAAAATACAAATGGTTGCCCTTGTAGCCAAAACACACTTACATATAAATTACATCATTATATATATTGTCCTTTGGTGTCACAGGCCACCTTTGTAATGTATAACATGTCTCTGTGAAATTCACTTATGTATTCACCAATTTACCGACCAATTTAGTGATCAGTTTTACAAGATTAGTTCTCTCATTGGACCATAAAAGAGGTGACAATATCTCATTTGTCCTTTACTGGTCAAAAAAGAGAGATTATATGAATGAAGGAGAAGTGAAGGAAAATAGTTATTACATATGAGAGATGAAGTGGTGCATGTTTCTCACTAGGAGAATCTAATTATATGATCATATAAGATATTCCTGTGTTAAGACAGACTAGCTCCAAAATAAGTTGATGAAAGGAGTTTCTATTTTGTTACATTGAGTAAAAACATTTCATTAATTATCAAGAAATATATTGGAATACTATAGAGTCATTGTCTCTCACAGTTATTTACCTAAATTGCTACAAATTGTCAAAAGTATTATGCGACTAACATGCTGCTGCTATACATTATAATGTGGCTAAATCATAATACTAGTTATCTCTCATTTGCCTCATGAATAATTATACTTCTGACAATCGTTCTAATCATATATATAGTGAATAAAATAAGCATGATGTATATAAATACTAGCGACTAGCCCGTCAAAAAATGACGGTCAATAAAATGTTAAAGCTGAAAATGCTGTTTATGACACAATGTGATTCTTAACATTTTTGTTATCTACAAAAAAGTACAAAAATGTATTATAAAGTTTTTTTATTTTTTTAACAATGAACTGTTAAACCATATAAAAAAATGTAATTGTCATGTATGCAGTAATAATATAACAATACATGAAATTTGTATGAATACGTATTGTGCACCGGGAACATGTAAAATAAATAATCTTAAACTGAAATGTTCAATGTCTGTTGGACTGACGGTATAAATTTGTGGTATAATTGTATGAGTATCTCTTTTTCGTTGTCGCCATTGATCATTTACAAATACATAGTGATAGGGAATCTCGAAGTAAAAAAATTGTTTGGCCTCAGTGTCCTGGCAGTTTAATTGAAACCAAGCAGTAAGTTTTGTTTCTCGATGTTCACTTTGTTCTTTCATTGCCTGCAGTAAAGCAAACAAACTGACTTTATGGCAAATGTACAGCTAATCGATATACAGCATGTGACCGATCATGCATCACAAATTTCAGAAGACACCACATTGCTTCAGGAGTTTGTCATGTAAAAGTGGATTTTCCTTTTCGTTTTGTGCACCTTGCACAACAACAGTTGCTGCATCATATCCTTTGTATATATATTTATACACATATTTGATGGATTTAATGGAAGTGCAAGCTTCCACATTTATGTGTGCATTGTACATAATCCATCAATAAACAATATTGTTCTACTAGAAGCTTGTTTTGTTGAAATTTTATAAAATTTAGATTATTTGCTTCAACTTTTAGATAGGAATCAATAATCAATTGTTGTGTGAGATTGCCCCCACATAAAATAGGATTAAAATAATCCCGAATAGCAGTTTGTGCCACTTTATATTCCAGCATAAAAATATTGCATCTAACACGAACTTTAATATTGGGATAACTTTGCAATTGTAATTTCAGTTCCCATCCAGGTTCACCATTTGGAAAGAAAATGGGATATGTCATTGGATCCAAATTACAACTTATTATATTTAAGTTTATAAAAGGTTGGTCTTCATTGTGTGGATATATTCTAATATCCCGCTGAAAAGGTGGTTCACCATCCTCATTTTTAAAGACCATGGCAACCTCATTTACTGTTGGTAAATTATACCGTCTTTGATCAGTGTTGCAATCTCTTTAAAACCATATTTACTCTTGGCATTGTCAGTTGATGTCTTTGAGCATGTTGCTGTTGTTCTTTTTCAACCTGTGCTAATTGTCTGTATGCTTGACTGTATGGGTTGTTGGCCATAATTTTATCCAGTTGTTCAAAGACTCTGCGCAAACACTGTTTATTTTCCGGAAGCATCGTCCTTTGTTCAACAGCTTCCATTGTATCTAAGACATATAACTGTGCAAATTTCCTTTGCTCTCCTTCTTGTGGGTGTAAATGTGAAGTGCGGTGGTAAATTTGTCCTTGAACTCTAAAACAGTAGGGACCATGTCCTGGGACATTTTCTGCTAATGTAGCACCCATTGAAGCAAATTAAATTGCACTGTTATAAAACCTGATGTTTTTTTTTAAATTGGTATAATTTGGAAATGTTGGATTGCTCATGATACTTTGTAAGTAATCTGAAAAATGTGTGTCTTTGTGGAAGTCTTACCTTTCCTTTCTGACAGCAACTAATGAAGTCTCCGTCAGTTGGTCTTTCCTTGAGAAAATAATAGGCCCCACAAAACTGACACACATCATAGAGTATTCCACAATAATGGGTGTCTACTGTTAGTGCTGTAATGATAGCAGTATCCTGAGCTTCCTAAACATAGATATCACTACAACTTTCTATAACTACATTGGTGTCATGTGTATGAACATTGGTGTCAATAGGCAATATTGGATCATTAGGTAATGTTTCACAGACATGTTTTTGTTTACTTTTTATTTTCTTTGAAGCTCCAGCACACTCACTTTGTGCTTTCTTACTCATTTTTGTTTGATTTAAAAGTCTCTGTCGGTCTTCTTCTCTTAAGCGTTGGGAAGTTTCAGGGGACTGTACATCTCTCTACCTTTGCTTCCTTTCCCTTGCCGCTCTTCTTTTGCATTCAATCCTGTCTTCTGCGTTGTCTGCCATTGTAATCTGTAATTGTAAATACAGGTGTAAGATGTAATGTTTTTTTGTATTGTACATATTGTCTGTAGCTGCTCTCAATCCAAAGCTAAATAGCATTCATGAAAGAATGCAATGATTTGAAAAGCATTTAGAATTTTTCCATGAAAAAAATTAATCAATTAAACATTTTTTTATTGTCATACATTAAAAAGGAAAACACTGCACATATATATATTGATAAATATTCTATTTTTGTTTTGTAATAATTAATTATTAAGTCAGTAATAAATGAATATAGGTTAATGAATTAATCAATAACTGACATCAATGATAAACCTAAAGAGGTAATTATGTTTTCCTAAAGAAGGGCAAACAAAAACAGCTATGAGCAAACTATAAATCGGGCTTAAAATAATGCGCAATTTTGTAATTTTCTTAATGATGAAATCAAATGACTTACGAGGTATAATTTACGTTCTTTAAAAGTTAATTAGGTAAGCATATACAGTATGTATGCATAATTTTTTTTTGGGTTATTATGAATGCATAATTAAATACTAAGGGCCTCATTCATTTGCAAGTTGTGCAATGCAATAGAGCTATATATAAGCAGAAAGCATTTTTTATTTTTATTTTGTGAAAACCTTAGTTTTGGATAGATGTTCATTAAATAAAAATGTATGTAAAAATAATATGCTATGTCCTTATATAGAGCCCTATTCAATTTTGCAAATTGCAATTGAATGAGGCCCCAAATAAATATAGGTTAATTAATTAATCATTAATTGTGATCAATGCAAAACACTAAGGGCATCATGAAATCATATACTTGGTAATTGATGTTATTTCAGAAAGAATCCTGTAGAATTCACTATCTATCTTCAGTCAGGTGCAGAGATGAGTAGTAATCTGTGAAATTACATGAAAACCATTTTTAATGTTTGTATTCAATTAATTTGTGAGTGATTGAAACGATGATGTTTAATTGGCATAGATGCAAAACATAAACGCATAATCATCAATATATTCATAAATAAAATCATTATAAAATTTTAAATGTAGCACATGTCAGAATGTAAGAAAGTGAGACTTTGAAAGTCCTATCCCTGTCAGGCAATTATAAGCACTCCAGATATGTAAGTGCTTTGTAAAATGTGCATATTTTTTTATCTATTTTTTTAAATTATTATTAATTAATAGTTCCAAAAGCGATGTACATGAATGAGCAGTAAGGCAGATATATAAGTGCAGGTTAAAACATGTTATTACTTTTATTGTAGTATAAAATGTAATTTGTTTTTGTAATGATTATTAATTACTGTATATACTCGAGTAAAAGCCGACCCGAATATAAGCCGAGGCACCTAATTTTACCACAAAAAACTGGGAAAACTTGAGTATAAGCCGTGTATGGGAAATACAGCAGCTACTGATAAATTTCAAAAATAAAAATAGATACCAGTAAGATTAAATAAATTGAGGCATCAGTTGGTTGAATGTTTTTGAATATTTATTTTGAAGAAAAACAGTAAACTAGCTGTCTAAGTGGAAAATAGGGTCAACAAAAACAATATGGTATCAACAATAACTTTAAAAGTACAAAAACCTTAGCTCAATCAGCAACCAAGCTAAAACACAAGAGTTAAAATCCTTCAAAACTGGATTCCTCCTCATCATCTGTATGTCCAAACAGAGCTTCAACTTTAGCTGGTGTGAGGTTATCAGCATAGACATTGTCATCATCACTGAGTTTGCAGTCATCACCATCACTGCTGTCATTCTCATACAAAGCGCTGTCTTCACTGCCATCCATAGCACTGCTAATGCCACATTTCTTGAAGGCGCGCGTTGCACCATGTCCTCTGGAATCTCTTCCCATGCATCACAAACCCACTTTGATATCAATTCTATGTCGAGCTTGATGAGATTTCCAACTTTTGTCAGTCGGGCTTGACCATTCAGTCGGGCTTGAATATTCATGCCATATCTTTCGCACACGGTCTTTGAAAGGTTTATTTAAACACACATCTAGGGGCTGCAATACAGATGTAATCCCACCTGGAATAACCGCCAAAGTAACTTGAGAAGACTTCGACAATTTTTTTACGTCATCAGATGTGTGGGCTCTGAACATATCCCAAACTAGCAATGATTTTTTTTCTTTAAGGCTGCTGTTCAGCAGCACATATTTTAAAGATATTAACTTCCAAACAATTCCTCCTTAATCTCAAAAACTCACCCACTGGAACAGCTACCTTTGTAGCAGGTAAATGTGTAGCTATTATAGGATACTATTTATCACTGTATCTTTCCTGTATAAATCTGGGCAAATGGCTCATTCTCCCCTTTGATGAGAATTAGAATAATGAAATTGATTTTGTCATGGTCTATACTTTGTGTTAGTTTCGAATTGAAATTGGGTTTAGAAATAAACTCTGTGAACAGTTGTTTAGTTACATCCCATAACAGAAAAAATCAACTTACCGAAACCATGGCAACACATGGTCAGCATACATCTTCTGTTCGTCTGAGAAGACAAGCTCACGCTGCCACCATCCCAAAATAAAGATTTGCATAGGTGGGAGCGCAGACTGGGCCCATGGCTGTCCCCCTGATCTAGAGATAAAATGTATCATTGAAAACAAATTGTGGGTGAGAACAAAGTGGTATAGTTCTACAAGTCACTTATTTTACACAATATTAGTGTCAGCCTCCAACCCAAGGAAGTAACTAACTGATTTGTCACCTACCTATGTTCAATAGATGTATAGAGTGACTTCACATCACATGTTGCCATGTAAGTAGAGTCACTCAATGTTATTCCATCCACTTTCTTCAAGAATTACATTGTATCATGGACATAGTATGGAAGACTTACAAATGATTGCAATCTAGTATCAGTATATCTGATTGTTTGTTCGCAAAGACCTCTATTGCCAGTTGATGTCTTCTTGTTTTGTGAACCTTGGAGAGCAGATTCAGTGTTGTAAATCTCGAGCTTGCTATTTTTAAAAATAGAAAATTCAATTTTTGTAATTATATTGTTATCTTTAGCCTCATTGGTCATTGATATATACTGATTACAAATTCACCAGTCGGGTCACCCAATAGTCTTTTATCACATAGTTTATCAGTTAGTTGTTTCATGGCCTCTTTGAAGTAATTTTTCAACAGTCAGAGAACAACGTCTTCCTTTATCAGATGGTTTCACTACAATGTCTGACCAAGAATTAATCTCATTCCATCTAGCATGAGATTAGGGTCATGGATAACTGAACATTTTTTTTTCCGATCATTGGTAACCAATTGAGTAGAAATGTCAGTTTGTGGGCAGATACTAGATATAAATTTGGACTTTGCTTTCAACTTGTGTCTAATTAGGTTCACCCACATTTGAGTCTTCGCTCTATTGCAGAAGAGCAATAAGATCTTCAAAAGTCCGTTGTTCAATTATGTTTAAATAATTTTCATAATTAAAGTAAAAGTTGCTTTCTCACAAAAATATTCACGTCTTTGACAGTATCAAGCACGTCAAAATTAATAATGGATGAAAATGATAGACCCTTTTGTAGGACATTTTTTTTTGTAATGTTAGAGTTCTATTAGACAGTATTATAAATAGGAGGGGCTATCAAGGTTGAAGAAATGCATAAATAAAACATTTTCCGCATTAAGTACATGCAAATGTTTTTCCCATATGTTACATAATAATTGAGTTTACGAGGCTTGCAGTGCAATGAGCGCAGAAGGATCACATTGCAGCCTAAGTCCCGCGTGCCTCAACTGCTCGCCTCACTTTGCGAGGCTCGCAGTGCAATGAGCACCTTTGACGATAACTCGCTGATTAACAACTATTATATGTGATCGCTCAATTTATATAGATTTCTTAATAATTTCAATACTCTAAGACACAGATGCACTTTATCTTTGACCCAGCACTTTATTAAACATCATATTTTGTAACACAAAATAATAGTGCAATATTTAAGCACTTAGCATTTTGGTATCAGTTTATCTGGAGTATTATAATATTATACTGATTGTATAAATAAGGATTTATCCTAAGCTGCAACTTTAATAATATACTTTATACTGGTTATTTATCTCCAAATAGCTGCTATTCTGCGTCTATTCATATTTTAATATTTTTAATATGTTATTAAAAGTTTAGTTTAAAAAAAAATATTATTCTCATTTGAGATTAGACATTTGAGGTGCGCCCTGTAAGAGGATCTGTTCTCTTTTTTCTTTTGATGTTATGTATCCAATATCCTTAGAAGCACCTTTAAATATACATTGGTTCTATATTCAATATACCTGAGCCACCAATTTGTATAATATACCAACTGAAACATTTCCCACATTCAGAACATATAAATAATTATTCTACTGTGTGAGTCCTTATATGTAGATTTATATTCCAAATCACAGATCCATCTGCTGCATTTAACGTATTTTCCACAAGCGGCAGGTGACACCTCACATATGGCTCTTTTCCTTGCTCAATCATTGAGATAACTGCAATTTCACATTTTCATGTCCTGCATTTACATCTAATGGATTCTCCTCAGACGGCAGGTGACTCTCCTACGGCTCTTCTCCTTGCTCAATCGTTGAGATGACTGTAGGTTTCACATTAGCATGTCCTACAAACATGAGGTTTTTGTAATTGTCCATCATCACCTCCTTATAAACCTTCTTGTCTTCATCTGTTAAACAGTCCCAGTTCTCCTTGGGGAAGTAAATTGCATCTTCATGAAAATCAATTTGTGTCTGACCATTCTGAATGAATATAACTTCTGCGGTTTCACTTAAGATCTTCTCAGTCATCTGCATCCTTTCCCTGCCTAATACTTGGATGTTACATTTTTAAGGACTTGTGCTCGGTGAAGAACTTTATCTAGATTCTTCGCTAATATTTACAGGAATTTCAACCCCTTAAACTTTCACTGCCTCGAACGGTCCCTGCCCCCAATGCTGAGTGATAGGAATGTGAAAGTGCAAATGGTTGTAATATATCCATAGGGGCTAGGCAGGGTCCTATACGAATAACAGTTTGGTCTGATTTTTACAATAGATCTTTATGGTCTTAAGTGAACACTTTTCCGTTTTCAAAATCCTTAACTTCTCAGTTCAGCTTATTCAGTTTTTTTTTTCCTTCTCTTTTTTTATCCAGTTCTGTTCTAATTCTTATATAGGTGTTCTGGAATTCCTCTATTTGCCTTGAATGTTTTTAGTTTTTTATTCAGTTCCATGATCTCTCTATCAAAGTCCTTAATTATATCACTTTCATAGTCTCACAGGATTGCAAGGAGGGTCTCAGAACACAACATTAAAGCCTGTTACCATCTTCCCTTATAAAACTCAAGGTGAAATGCAAAAGATGGAAAAACTCTCAAACTTCTAGGGATAATATATATGTTTTGCTAGATACATATCAAACATGCTCTTGTTCCAAAATTAGTGTAGGTGATTTTGCATCAGATTTGAGAGGTAATACACAATCTAAATTGGAGAATGTTTTCTCCACCATGTCCATCATTTTATTCTGTCTTGCTCGAAAGTCTTTATTAACGTCAAATGCTGCCATAGTTAGAATTCCAATTTAGAATAAATATGTGAAAGACCTGGTATCTGGACAGCAAATTAGAGATGTACCAAGAATGCTATCATAAATAGCTGTAATGAATCCAAAGTCAGAAGAAACGGTAACCCCTGTACTTGTAACTTATATTTTATTTTTTGTAAAATATTATATCTTATATACATGCAAATGCCAAATAGATTTTAATTCAATGTGTTATAATGAAATCACATTTCACGTGATTAATTTAATATCTTTATTAAGAAACCATTAGAAAAGGGAATTAAAGATAAACCATGAACCATTAAAAATTATTGCATGGTGCAGCATTATATGTATTGACTTATGTGATCCCATTTTGTTTTATACCAATAATCTTAAGTAATGAATTATACTGTTTTCTTTTTTGCGTCGTGCAGTTGTTTCTGACTCTCTGTGATCTCATGGATTGTAACACACCATGCACATTTTTATGTCCATGGTCATGCTGATCCAGTTGGTTTTCAAGTTATAGATACTGGAGTGGGTTGCCAGTTCCTTCTTCTGTGGGCCACATCATACAGCTCCTGGTATTCCTAGGTGGTCTCTCATCCAAGTACTACTTGGCTTCAGGGTGGTGTGACCTCTTGGTTCCCTGAATTAAATCGAACCCAGGTCGCATTGATGAAAGCACCCAATCCTAACCACTGGACCTCCACTGTAGTTCTTCTATATATTGAGATTGTTAGGGGTTCATTATAGGTGCAAGAGGGAGATCCTTTAACGCCCCTCGCAGCCAGGGGTTATAATTTTAGCAGCCGGGCTAGTTGTGCCGAGACCGTGTACTGTCTCTTTAACTGCTGCATATCCATCTAAGTGTTAGTCATAGCTGATATATGGTTTATGTGACTACCCATCTTAACTCTGTTGTTGGAAGTCAACATACAAGATAGGAGTAAATAGGTGATCACATAGGCGAATTTCACCAGGTCAGATACACATAAAGTTGGATAATTTTTTGGGCATTAAAATACACATATATCCACAAGTGAGGATCTTATATGGATATTCATAGATCTCTTCTGGATATTGAATTAATGTCCTAGTGGCGAGTAACATAATATTGTACATTTGCATAACTAAACTGATTAGCTAAAATTTGCTATTTCTCCACAACCAAACCGGTCCTGAACAGTTTTTCTTATTCCTACCACAATTTTTTTGGGCCCTGTAAGCAGGCTGAGAAAACGTAGCTTTTACCACATCACCAGCTACCAACGCCCCTAAGAGAAGGACCTGGCCACAAATATCCAAGTGTCACCTGGGAGTTGTGGGAGAGTCATTCTCTCTCCCACCTCCTCCTTGCACACATCAGTCTGATTTCTACACCCCTGCCTCTCCCATTCAACCGCCCCGTACAAAAGGCTTAAGGGGTAATAGAAAAGCAAGGCTCCTACAGCCCTGCACTATTCTGGTCCTGCGGTCCCCACTTCTGCACATAGTAACAGCACTTCTGGTGTTTTACAGGGATTACTCAACAACAGTGCTGAGCTTGGCTAGAACGTTGATACAGAAGAAGAGGAGTAAAGTAGTGACCAAGATGACCAATGCATAGCTTAACTTGTATCAACTTGCAGGTAGACTGTCCACAAGAGCATGGCAGGGTCCCTGACACTGACTTAGACCTGGCGGAGCCATCATACCCTGGTCATGCGATGACAATGGACTCCAAACAGTCCTCAGGGGAGGAGCCGACTTCCTGGACACCGGTTTGCAGGCAACAGAGGGCTAGTGATTGCTCCTCTTACATTTTTTCAGGTCGAGGGACAGATTGAGGTCAAGGAGCAGAAGATATTGCCATTGCAGCTGCACATGCGCAGGAGAAGACAGAGAGCGGAGCCCGCAGCAGTCCTGACGCTCGGGGTCTCCGGTGCGACAGGAGCGTCCCAGGGATGTCCCATTGGTAGCTTCTACACCGATGCGTCCAGATGCAGGTGAGCTCTCAGAGGCATCCCAGGTGGGGAGAGGTTTAAGTAGGGAGACAGTGCCTAGTGGGTCTCATTTCATCGGGTCAAGTCCCTTTTATTAGCCCACAACATCCTAACTAGCGAGGACGAGATTGGGGCATGGGTGGTCGGTCTGGTCAAGAACGCTTGGTCCAAACACGGCTTCTCGGCTGGGGTAAACCAAACAGAGCCGGCGCCTATCGAGGCCATGGTAACACAAGTACGTTTTCAGCCTCCATCCTCCCACGCGGCGGTTAGCGAATTGGGGAGGGTGTCAGACGGGTCTATGAGACCCACCGTTGTCTGTGCTCTGAACAACCTGGGGTAAAAACCTGTCCTGGGAGGTAAAAGAGAAAATATGGTACAGGAAATTCATAGAGCTGTTCTCTCAGTTATCACTGTCGAATGGATCCAAAGCAATAAGGGGTTCAGAGAGGGGGAGGACCGCCGTAAATCATTTAGGAGGTTACCACGAACATTTTATTTATGGCTGCAGGTCTTCTCAATCATGGCCTGTGTCATGGACGAACGGCATCCTGAACAGTGCTTGTGGATTTTACATAGTTACATAGTTACATAGTAATTAAGGTTGTAAAAAGACTTTCAGTCCATCAAGTTTTAAGATCTCCTCTGATTTGCAATATGCAATTATTTAATTATTTTTTTTATTTTTAAATTTTTAATTAATTAATTTTGTATATTTAGAAGAGATTAGGAATGCGTATTGGACCTACAGGGGTATGGCCTGGTGGAGGTATGACGAAGAGTTTCGTCATTACATGGCGTCCAGGCCAGCAATTGCCTGGAGCAACCAGGAAGTGGCCTATTGGCTAAACTTCATGACTTCCATGCGAGCCATGCCGCCCTTTCGGAACAACCCCGCGGAGCCAAGGGTCATGCCACAACTGCCTCCCCAGGCCGCAAGACCAGCTATGCCTTCAAGGAGGGTATTTGCAAGTGGGCTCCAAATTGCCGCATCAGACACGCTTGCTTGAACTGCGCAGGGGAATACCCCCTCGCCAGATGCGGCAGGTCAAGGGAAGGAGCAAAGGCAGGAGAGTCCTCTCCCAAAGGGCAAGACGCTGGCCACAATACTGCTGTGGCTAAAACACTACGGTAAATTACCGGGTAAAGCAGGTGCGGCCGAGCTCTTGACTAAGGGCTTTAGGGATGGTTTTGCCATCCCATGCGGCCTAGCATCTGCAGGCGAGTTGCCGGCTAACCTGCGTTCAGTTCAGAAATTCCCTGGAATTGCTTCTGAAAAAATCCATCACGAAGTGCGGCTGGGAAGAATGGTGGGCCCATTTGCCCTCCGTCCCATGGAAGGCTTGGTCATCTCCCCGCTGGGCATTGTCCCGAAGAAGGAGGAGGGTTAGTTTTGCCTTATCCAATACATGTCGCACCCAAAAGGTGGATCGGTCAATGATGGTATAGCAAAGTAGTGCTCGGCCGTTTCTTATGCGGCAATTGACCACGCCACTGAGAAATTTTGTATGGCCTCAAAGAGTGCTGGTTTTAATAACATTATCTGTAAAAAAAACAGCATCTGTAAAAAATATAAAATACTGGACATTATAGTACTACTCCTATAACATCATCCCATAATACACACAACCCTCTCCTTACCGAGTTCTTCTAGTCCTCCTTCCTAGCACATAACCCAAGCATGATCCATGAGGCTTTAAGTAAATCACATATAATAGTTGTCAAACTATGAATCGTTGTCACGCTTTGCGAGCTCGCAAGTTTGGTCCGCAAATGCGGACCCTCGCGAAACGAGGGGCCGCATTTGCGGAAGGTGGAGGCTCCAACGTCCGCTGCAATGAGCCAAAGGCTCATTGCAGGCCACGAATGCAGACCCTCGCAAAGTGAGGGGCCGCATTTGCGGAGGTGGAGGCTCTACGGCGCCTCACACGCGGTTATAAACACCCACACAAGCAGCACTTTACCAAAATAGATCTAACACGCAATCACTATATACGGACTTAGCATTAAAAAATACGACACGCAGAAATACGACCTTAACGGCCGAACAGCACGCACCTGAAAACATTCAAAACACAATAAATACAAACAAAAAATACATAAAAAACTTACCCACAGCAAGGGTGGCACCCAGGACCTCTGCAAGTGAAGTTACACCTCAATTTAAGACGAAATTCAAGAGTTCCCCGAAGCAAGTTGCTAGTAAAGACATAACAACTGGATGGGAGAAACACGAGTCACAGCTTTATCAACATAACAAATTACCATAACCATAATTAACATATTTGTTGGTGGAGTCCGTCCACGGACAGTGACTATACACTCTGGGCCCGTGCCCAGTGCCCCAAATCTTATTCTAAGCACACCCGTGAGGTAGGGCAACGGCCATTTAGGCTAGTGGGCCGGGCAACTCATCTCTCGCCAATACAAATGCTCAAAATAAATACACCGTAACCTTACTACTCAAATATATAAATTATTTTTATATTATTATTACTTTATTTAATTTTTTTTAGCATAACGACCGATCCGTGAGGCTTTAAGTATATAAAGACATAACAACCGGATGGGAGAAACAGGAGCCACAGCTTTATCAACATGACAAATTACCATAACCAAAATTATCATATTTGTGGGAGAAGCCCGGCCCAGGACAGTGACCTCACCCCCTGGGCCCATGCCCAGGGCCTCAAATGCTTCTTCTAAGCACGCCCGTGAGGTAGGGCAATGCCCACTTAAGCAAGTGGGCCAGGCAACTCACCTCCCGCCACAGAGCAGGCAAGGGACATCTCCTGAAGCTGCGATCCCCCCCTTTCCTTAAGTAAAGCTAGTGCCCTCCTGACTCCCTCCCTAAGCTCAAAAGTGAGGAGCTCAAGATCAATTTCTGTCAAATGGACCTTATCAGCGATGAAAAAAACGTCACCATCTAATGTTTCAAAATCCCGGTACCGAATTGAAATATATCCCAATTTATGGACAAAACACGCCATTTGTTTGTTAATCTTCTGGTAAACCCTGCCAAGTAATATCGGATCCCTGGCGTTCCTCCATGAACGCCTCTTTATCATCTCAGACCAGATTATAAAGAAGCCTGGGAACTTGGCTCCCCAATTTTCCACGTCTCGTTTCATATCTTCAACATCCTGCACATGGGGACTACGGCCAGGTCGTTCCCCCCAGCATGAATGAGCAAGAGGTGAGGATGACCATGGAAATGGGCATAGGTGTACAGGAGCCCACTCACCTGCGACCATCGCAAGCCCGGATCCCAAACCACAGCACCTGTAGGTCCGTGATTGGAAAACCCAGTTGGACGTTGTACCTCGTAACTGCAGTTGGGCCCAGTGCACGTACGAGTGGCCCACGATCCACAGCAGTTTCTTTGCTCCTGGAAGCAGAAAAATAATCTGTTAGGCAGCCCCCGATGGCCGTTTGTAGAACCTAATGCATTGAGATTCCCATCTCCAAATCCTTTTAACTACGTCGTCCTGTAAGCCTAATCTCGCTGCTTCTGTGGCAGCCCCAATCCGGAACGAGTGAGTTCCAACCTCGGTCTGATCAAAACCAAACTGCTGTAGTGATATTTTTAACACCTTCTCAAGTTGGAAGTATGACAATGCGACAATGTATCTGCGGCCGACCCTGTCCTACCGGTCGCTGATGGAGGTACACCCTTACACATTCATGGGGGCAACATTCCGTACCTACTCTGTTTAACACCACCTCCTTGCCTGTTCCTTCCTGGTCGTTCTTCAACCTCCTCAACCACAGAACCACTCAGACAGGTATCCACCACCTGCAATCATCCTGAACCGTGTCTGTTCACCAAGACCAGTTCCCCTATTCTGAAAGCTCCAAAGAATGCCAGGGAAAAGGCAGTGTGGAAAAGCAGAGAGTCGTCAGGAGTTCTGCAGATTACTTTCAACACTTGTGACAAGCGCAACAGCAGGGAAAAGGTGATTGGCCATCTACTGTCCTGCCTGTGATCACCTGTAAACATACCCCGCATCACACGCTGCACTATGAACCCTTTCATCAGGTCTTTCAGCCCAGCTAACTTGAACATAAATGCCAAGGCTGTAACCTGACGCCCAACTGAGGCCTTGAAATCCCTGTTCTCCAAACAAAACAGAAACCACAGCAGGATTCCCAGGGATTTTTCTTCCGATACGCCCCCCCCCCCCCCCTGCCACCACAAAGCCACTCCACTTGTTCCAAACCTTCTGTATGCAGACCATGTTGCGGGGGCCAGCGATTGATGAGTCTCGTTATCTGACTGCTCCAAGCTCCCAAAGTTCCAGGGGAACGCTCTCGCCCAGCTTCCTCCAGTGTCCTGAACCACGCCTCCTGAAAGCAAGAAAAGGCATCAGCAATGCTGTTCTGCAACCCAGGAACGTGCTTTGCTCAAAACCATATGTTCAGGCGAAGGCAGTTGAGCACCAGATACCGAATCAAACGCAGCACTGGAATCGCAGCCTCCGTGAGGCTGTTGACTGCTTGCACCACTGCCATGTTGTCCGTGAAAAAGACAATCTGGTGGTCCTTGAAGGCCGAGCCCCATATGTGTACCGCGACTACAATGGGAAATAACTCAGGGGAAAGCAAGGTTTTTTGTAAGCCCCGCCATTGCCCAAGGCTCAGGCCATGCTGCGGCACACCATCGACCCATGCACCAAACCCTATAGACCCAGATACATCCATGTACAGCTCCTGCTGTAACACCCCTCCTCGGTCCGCTCCACCCACTGGAGGAAGGTACTGAAACCCTCTAAGTAAGCGCAAGAGATGGAGCATCCCATTGGTAGACAGAGGTTGATGAAGTAGTTACCATCGATGAAGCGTACCTAGCATCCGATGGCTGGAAAGATGCACCGGCAGTAGTCGAAAAGCATCTTCGATGTCCACCTTCGCCATTTTTTACAGATGCTGTTTTTTACAGATACTGTTATTAAAACCAGTTCTATTTGAGGTATGTATGAATGATATCAATAAATTATAATACTAAATAGATTTTGCCATACTCTTATGACATAAATTGCATTTTTGCACCATACAGAGAGGCAAACTTTAAGACTAGGTGGCTTACTCTCAAAAAGTAGTTATACAGCCTTTACATAGCATAGCAGTGTGTTACAACCAGACTCTTGGGTCAAGAGGGACTCACATGGGCCTCACTTGAGCCATGCCTGGTCAAAAGCCCACTCACATAGGGCAGAATTCAATTGGGAATGAACAATTTCATATGGGATTAATACCATGGATCTCTCATGCCAATGGGGGCATTGGCTCTGGCTTTTGGAGAGTGGGCTGGCATTGGTTAATACTACTACTAATAATATTTGTATTTTGTTATATATTTCTGTTTGCCATATATAAAATGTTTGGTAATTAATGTTGTAATTGGCAAATGTAAGTTTTTACCACTTGACAAAAGTTAACCTATTTAATGTTTACCTATTTATTAGATATGTAAATATTGGTGTTGCTCATTCTTTTTAAGTGGTATTAGCCCAGAGTAAATATTTTGAAGTGAACCAGAACATGAAGATAATTTGGGTGAGGGTCATATCTGCTGCCGACTTCATTTTCTGAAAATTACAAAAGCAAATATAAATTTAGTATAGCTCCCACAGTTCAATAATATTGTCAAAAAAGTTTAAGGTGCTATGTTATCTAAATTGACTCAATTTAGATAGCATAGCACCTTCATTTTGAAATGCAGAAACAAAATTACTGTTGCCACTATTTAGTCAATATGGTTATCTGGGCCATTTTTGATGACATTACACTTTTTTGACAATATTATTGAACTGTGGGAGCTACACTAAATTTATATTTGCTTTTGTAATTTTCAGAAAATGAAGTCAGCAGCAGATATGACCCTCACCCAAATTATCAAGAAGACTGACCAGCTGGTGAATGGTATTTTTAAACGGCTTGTGTATTATACACAGAGCAGTGTGTATATATTTTACACAGAGCACTATGTTTGTATATGTGAATTAATCAATTCTTATAATGTATCTGTTTTATGCATATTATTGAATATACTCACACTTATAACAAATGTATATGTTGATTTACAATTTTTAACTGTTTGCCTCTTTTGTAGCTATTACACATTACTGATCGCAGTTGTATTTAATAGCAAAGTAACTTAATGACACGAACATGTTTAATGGGCATTGCTTCAATAATTTAATTATCTATTATTGAATACAATTATCTTATCTTGTAATGGTGTCTGTCAAGTGGTAAAAATGATCTAACAATTCTTACACAGATAAAGTTAAAGACAATATTTTATGCAGCAACGGATAATATAATACTCCAGAATCTGTGTATAAGACGAAGATGTCTGGCTAGTTAGGTAATACCAAGTTACATTTAATGTAAAAGTGAGCAAAGATCCCTTAAGATCAGGAAAGGTAAAACAGGCACGTTGGTCAAAATCTAAAATTGTTAGGTCAATAGATAATTCAAGATTGATTGACCAACAGGTTTTTTTCATTTTCTAGTTTTGTTGAGCAAAAATAACTCAATGGATTTATTATTTTTCTAAATCAAGTTGACTTTTTTTTTTACTTCTATCAAAGTGTTATTAGTGATAGTGTTTGTACTAACTTTGGCCAAGGTAAGTCATAAAGTGACAAAATGTGCATGTAGGAAAGAGTGGTAAAGAGTGAAAAAGATAAAAAATAGAAAAGAGAGAAAAGAAAGACGACAATAACTTATAGTAAGATAAGAATATCAAGAAAATGAACTTCCAGAGAAGATTGATTCTTTTTTTACAAGATTATCCCTTCTCTCTCTCCTCCGGACTCACCTCCAAAAGATAGGTTTTGCCTCTCAAGCCTCTCCACGGAGAGGGTTGTTTCAGTGAAAGCAGAAGAAATGCCATGTCTGTCCACTCTATCCCTTTCATTGGGTCTATTTGTTATTAATCCTGATTTAGTTCTTAATTGATATATTTTATATCGGGACATTTTTTATCTAAGTCTAGAAGCTAGTAACGAGTCAGGTTTGTTAGCTTATGTGTAGTATTTATGTTGAGTCATTCTCATAGCTTTTTCTGTCTGACCACAGGTTCTTCAAGACTGATTGGTGAAGATTTGCTTGACTGTGGATTTGATGAAGAAATCTTTCAAACTTGGCTGCATAAGAGAGACTTAAAGATTATTTGACGGTTTTTGGACAAAAACAAATTCTGAAATAAAATTTTCTAGCAGGGTTGATCGATTTGTATCAAGGCAGACATTTTGCCCCTGAACACCCTGGAATATAACTTATGTATGTATATATGTGCCTACTTGTCTTGATATTATTAAATAATCTAGTTGTATTAAGCATTTCATTTTACATTATATTATTTGTTCACCATTTTAGTTGCTTTGAAAAAGACACAAGAACAATGATAGGAACATAAAAGAGAGAGTATAATAACTCTACCAAAAGTGGGCCTCATTGAAAGCCCTTCTTAAATGAACATGCATCTACAGGCATACTGGTCACGATTGGCTGGACAGAAAAGGCATTCATGATTGATTGACAAAAAGATTCTGTCAAGTTTCTTTTTCAAGATTCGTGGTCCAAAAAGTTTTTAAGACTGTGTGTCCAACAATCCCTTTGAGATCTGTTAACCAATAGGTTTCTTCATATTATTTGCTAATACACAGGTAAATAAATGACCTGAGTTACATGCCCTATTTGGCCTCTCCTTAAGATCAAGTATCAACTTATTAATGTAGTTGCACCTCCTATCCTTCTCTTAACTCCTTCCCTGTAACTCTTCCTGCTTCCTTCAACTCCTCCCCTTATATAACACATTCATATAATTAGTCCCCTGAATCTCCTCCCCTTATTACTCCCTATATTGGGGCCCTAACTTCTCCCTACATGTACATTCCTGTCTGTTTCTTTATGCATGCACTATAGCTCTTCTCCAACTCCTATAACTCCTTCAATAACTGTTTGTAAAACTAACTTCCCAACAGTCTCACAATGACCCCTTCCTCTTATGCACACACCAGACACCTCATTATTTTTGCCTTTTGTTATTGTTCTGATAGAGAGGAGACTGAGGCTACAGAGTAAGCATGGAGGGCTATCAAAGAAATGACTACTGAGGTGTGTCATGGTCTACTAAAACAGTCTGACTTACTGATTCATGCATCTCTTAAAATACATATACTGGATAAACAGTAGTATTGTAAGCTGAAACTCCCTCCACTTACTGCTCTCTAAATAACCCCTCCTTTACGTACAACATACTGTATATTATCCCAAATGATTTCCTATACAGATTGTTATTTGAAGAGAAATGGCAAGAGTATACATACATCAATATATTGTTAGACCATGTAACTCCTACCCTAATGGATGTTTTTACTTTCACCCCTTACTATTATTTACTTTTCAATTTTGCATACAATTTACCATACTTGGTTAATTTTCTAACAAACTACAAACGAGCAGCTGTCTGAATTGGTAATATTTCTACCCCTTATTGTATGGAGGTACAGTATGTGTTTTTTCCCAAATTAAGATTCAGCCCTATTAAATTCCCCTGTAAAACCGTTGCCGGTAATGTAGCCCGTAAGACTTATGGCTATTAAATTGGCCCCGTAAAGCAAGCCACTGCCTATCTGCGTGTTTGGAGCAAAAAAAGGCTATGGGACGTGGAACTTCGAACGCAAATCCTTTGTTCTGTCAAGCCCGTAACGTTACGTTCCAATTTAGCTATTTAATTGCAACGATTTTCCAAAGACGCCATGCCGTTCAAGCCTGTAACCCGCAAATGGAGGCAAAAACATTACAGCCTCCAAATAGGACCTGCAAAGGGTTTACTGACAACTTCTAAACACTGTAAAGGGCAATATAAACACACCAGTGCACTTTAAAATATAGGGAAAGCATTGAAGGCATTACAATTACTTGCTCAATAATCGCCAAATAAATAAAAACAAATAAAAAAAAGTCAATTCAAAAATATTTTATTTTTATCATATGTTGGAATGGTCATGCTCATGCCAATATGAAAAGCCATGCTGCAAAATGCACAAAGCAATTAAAGACAGACTACCTGACTAAATAGCCACACAAAAACATAAAAACCATGCCATATTAACCCTTTCTCACTCAGCTCTATTGTGACCCCTAAAATATAAATATAATTGCATATACGGTACATCTCGCTCATCATATCTACATTTGGGAACACAAATAGTGGCCAAATTTCACCTCCACATGGCATACATCAAGTACCCAGTGAACATTATATTATTTGTTTTTCAGTCCTTCAGTCGTGTCTGACTTTCTGTGACTCTATGGACTGCAGCACATTTAGCTAGGTCCCTGCCTGTGCTGTTCTACAAGGTTTGCATGCCAAAGATACTAGGGTGGGTTGCCAGTTCCTTCTCTAGTGGACTGAGATTTGTCTGACCTTTCTGCTATCACCTGCCCACCTACACTGGCCCTACATGGTATAGCTCACAGCTTCATTAAGGTACACATCACCACCACTTACCAATCCACAAGAGGACCAGGGGAATATATACCACACTAATGTAAATTGATGAATAGCAAAACATAATGGGAGGTCACCAAATGGAAATGGGTATACATTTTGGCACATGGCCATCAGCAATGGCGTGGGGATTTCCAGGATGGGCGTAGCAGAGATTATCCCTGATGGAGGTGAGTTGGCTGTTGATCCACGTGCCTGTTCACAGCCTCCATGTGTTTTTGCGGCCCTTCCTGATGGGTTAGAGTAGATTAGTGTGATGTATGTTCTCCTGGACCCCTTCAGCACTGCTAAGTGGTGGTGGTGAAGGGGCTTGTGTACCTGAATGAAGCTGTGAGCTATACCATATAGGGCCACTGTAGTGGGTACATCATAGCGGAGAGGTCAGACAAATCACATTCCACTATAGAAGGAACTGACAACCCACTCCAGTATCTTTGCCATGCAAAACTTGTGAAACAGCACAGGCAGAGACCTAGCTAACAGCCTTATTAAATTGTGATTCAGTAAATTTAAAAGGGCTCTAATTAAGCACACAGCATATTTTTTTACAGAAGTTTTTAGTTACTGAACTTCTATCCAAAAGCAAGGTCTTCACTAACTAAAAACTTCTGTAAATAAAATATGCTGTGTGCTTAAATAGAGCCCTTTTACTGAATCACAATTTAATAAGGCTGTTAATGTACTGCAGTCCATTTTATGTACAGCGCTACCGAATATGTTGGCGCGTTATAAATAAACTATAATAATAATAAGGTCACAGAGGGTCAAACACGACTGAAGGACTGAACAACAAATATTAAAATGTTTCCCGGGTACTTGATATATGTGATGTGGCGCAGAAATTTGGCCACTATTTATTTTCCCAAATGTAGATGTGATGAGCGAGATGTATATGCAATTATATTTATATTTTATGATCCACATTAGAGCCTTTGTGAGTGAGAAAGGGTTAATGTGGCATGGGTTTCATGTTTTTGTGTTGTTATTTAATCAGGTAGTGTGTCTTAATTGCTTTCTGCATGTAGCAGCCAGGCTTTTCATATTGGCAGGTGCATGACCATTCAAACATATGGTAAGTGGTGGTGTTGAAGGGGCTTGTGTACTGCAATTAGGCTGTGAAGTATACCATGTAGGGTCACTCTAGGTGAGCATGTCATAGCAGAGAGGTCAGACAAATCACACTCCACTAGAGAAGGAACAGGCAACCCACTCCAGTACTCCGGGAAGCATCTTGTTATTCTAGAGAGTGTAGGTCTTACATATGACTCCAGAGAAAGTTATTGCCTTTAAGTAGCCACACACTGGATTTATAACCATTTCCATTGAGGTTGTATCAGTTTCTCAATACCTCATTCCCCTAACATTGAATGAATGGGGCAGATTGTATGGCAGAGCCACTAGTAGGACCAAATAAGTGTCAGGAGAATATGTTTAGTATGAGTTGGTTATATATAAACATATACATTTTGTGAAGCTTAGGTTTGGCCAAAATTCACCTTGAACTGGCCCAGGCCTGTTATAGAGAATCTTCTTGTTGGTCAAATGCTTATGGCCAAAAGTGTGGACTTAAAGGGTTAACTCAAATCAATCAAATTTAAGTTATTTTAGGTGTCAACTATTATACTAACTTCATATCACGGTTATAAGGAATTACTTATTTTTCAGACCCAGTATCGAAAGATCAGGAGTGGACGTAGTGCAAGAAGTGCAATTCCATTGCCGAGCAGGTAATTACTGTCTTGTCTGCGGGGAGTTTGAATTCCAAGGTTTGTGGGGAAGATGAAAGCATTGGAGACTGATAAAATATTTATTTATTTTGCAGGAATCTGTATGTGTGCACTGAGCCCTAACTGTCCCAACCCAATTCCAACCCCTTTCGTATCAAACCAACTCATGCAATATATATATATATATATATATATATATATATATATATATATATATATATATATATATATATGTGTGAAATTAGTTTACTATTTAGGTTACATAAAATCTATTATATAATTATTATTTCAGTGTATTTATTTTGTGTGTTTCTTGGATATTTTTGTAATGTATTGCACACAAAAAAACGTATTTATTATGGTAAAGTGAGAAGCAAATTATTATTAAATACTAGCGACTTGCCCGACAACAAAATGACGGCAATGAGATGTGTATGTTTGGAAAGTTGTTTAGTTATTAATATACGTATTTGACACTTGTAAGATTTTAGTTATGATGAAATAAGTAGTATTGTGATATTAAACATGTTTAGTTTTGTAAAATGTTCTGTTGGAGAACAGTAACTCTTAAATCATTTTGTATTAAAAGTATTAACATTTGAATGTAAGAACAGTTGAACCTTTAAATTAATCAGTATTGTAAACTTGAGGTAATGGTTTTTTAACATGCAATTTCTATCTGAAGAATTGTTAACTTCAATATACCGTACATTGAATTCCGAGGAAGGCGAACAGTAAAACCCCTCCTTGAAATGTACCCAATTTCAACATGAACTTTCTAATATATCTAAGTAACAAACTTGAAAGTATATTTTTTGAAACTTGAACTTTCTTATCTGTGTAACTAAGGAACTTGAAAAAACATTTTTCCACCTTGGAACATTATAAACAGTAACATAGTGAATTAAGATTTTAACATAATTTTGTATTAACAGTATTTACAGTTGAATGTAAAAACAGTTGACCTTTAAATTAATCAGTATTGTAAACTTGAGGTAATGTTTTTTTAACATGCAATTTCTATCTGAAGAATTGTTAACTTCAATATACATTGAATCCTTTTTTGGGGTTCATATTTCGCAGTAACATGACAATTGCACCTTTCTTTAGCTGCAAAATATGTGGTGGCATTCCAGAAGGAGTTAGTGAGTTTATGAATTCAGTAGAAAAGTTAGCCTGACTTTCATTGTCATCAGCAAGTACAGAATCAGCACTGTGATAATTTCTTTGTGGTGCATTAATTTTTTTAAAGATTTCATTATTGAGGATTAATGCATCCTTATTTTAACACGTTAGTATGACTTGGTTGGCAAGCTCTGAATATTCCTGGTTATTTATGCTACCTTCAAATATAGCAGATATAATATCTTGGTGACAAATCATATGAGGTGGGATCTCTACAGTGTCGTCAGGTAAATGTGGTATTTTTTCTGTTCTGCCTTCTCTAATTTTAATAAGCCAATCATTGAAATCAGTTTGGCCTTCTGATCTCATGTTTTGTTGCAGTTGAAGATGGGTAAAATGTTTCCATAGTGTGCTTGACTTTATACAGGTTTCGATAATGTCAGTTCGATTTCCATGTACAGGTAATGTTTGTCTAAAATCGTCACCTAACAACATTACCTTTCCACCTAATGGAAAAGTATTATCCATGACTTCACGAAGCAAACGGTCAATACATTGGAGGGCAAAGCATGACATCATTGTGGCCTCATCTATTATAATTAATTTACTTTTTTTCAATTTCTTTGCTTGTAATGATGTCATGCGAATATCTGACACAGAAGTTTCTAAAATAGGCACTGTCAGTTTAAAGCCACTATGTACAGTTCTTCCACCTTCTAACAAAAGTGCAGCAATTCCAGTAGTGGCAAACGCCAGTGCTTTTTGACCTTGTACTCGTACAGAACTCATTAATAAATTATATAGATACGTTTTTCCTAATCCGCCAGGTCCATCAAGATAGAAATAACGCTCTGTCACCATGTCATCATCTATTGCATTTTTTATGGCATTAAATGTTTGCAATTGTAACAGATTTAAAGTTGCAAGTCTTTCTTCTGTTCTTTCTACTTGTAGTTGAATGTCATAGTCTTCAAAGTTTATGTCATCTATAAGACCTGGATCAGGCAAATTAAAACTTGCACAACTTAATCCATGAGTTAAAAATACTTCTTGGATTTCCATTAACGCTTTTAAGTGTGCAATCGGTTCATTGTATCGTCGCATAAAGTCTTCAGCCATATTACTTTTAAATCTCTCTCACAAAGCTAATGCATTTGGAGCATTTGAGAAGATACAAATAAATGCAAATTGTTCTCTCATCTGCTGTGGCAATTGACATTGTGCTGCTTCTTCTAAACATCTTTCCCATTCTGTATCATCAGCAAGTAAGTTTCTATGTCTTGCAGCTAAATGGATTGATTCATATACTATGTCATTAACAGTTCTTAAGTGTTCAAAACTTTGTGCTCCAGGAACATTTAAAACTAATATCCGTAAGCATAAACGTTCAACATCTCTTGGACTGACTGTGTAAATTCTTGGGATTATTTTATTGCCTCTGCTTTTTCTAGGTCTCCGTAATCCATTCACAAAAACATAGTGATATGGAATTTCAATATATAAGAATTGTCTTGCTTGTGAATCTGTGGAATTTTATTCAAACCATGCAGTTAGTGTAGTGTGACGATCTTCACTTTGGGCCAATGTATTACTTTCATTTCCAGCATGGAAATACACTAAATGTCTTTGTGGCAAATGTATCGCTAATCTATATACTGCATGTGATCTATCATGCATTTCAAATTTTAAAAGCCGCCACATAGCTTCTGGCGCACTGACATAGCGAGCATCTACATGAGATGCAAGTTCATCATGTACTAACTCACTACTTTCAGGGTTGTCTGCACTTTTGACGACTACAGTAGCTGCATCATAGCCTTTGTAAATATATTTGTAGACATATTTAATGGATTTGATGGAAGTGCAGGCTTCTACATTTATGTGGGCGTTATACTTCATGAGTAAATGTGGATTGTGGGGTACTACATATCTATTGTCAACTTTTTTGCCACGAATAATGGCACTATCTCCTTCTCTTCTTTTATAAAGTGGATAGCCATCACAATTGGCATAGGTTTTGTCTCTATAATCTTTTGGAAAATCTTTGGAACGTTTATTATTTTCCATACATGGTGATTGTGGATTAAGATCACCACAGGGTCCATGAATCATGCGATGAGTAACAATCTCATATAGTCTACCATATAGTTCTGGATCTGGTAGTTCAGCAACAATGACTGCATCCACTTTGTCAGAAGTATATAATTTATCTTTTTCTTGAAGTATCATCAAAAGATGTGCATGTGGAAGGCCTCTTTTTTTAAATTCAATGGTATATACATAAGCAAGACATTTGCCAAATAAGTGACTTATAGTAATGTCACGTATTAATTCAATTAATTTAATCTTAAAAACTCTGGCTACTAAATCTGGTCTATCGGAAGCACTTTGGCCAAGAAGTAAATTTTATGTAATTTCTGGCCATTGTGGATTACATGTAAATGTAAGAAATAAATCGGGTTTGCCAAATTTGGTGACAATAGCCATAGCATCATTGTATCTTTCTCTCATATTTCGAGGAGATCCTTGAAAGGAAGATGGTAAAATGATGGCTTTGCCAGCTGTAATGTCTCTGCTTGTAGCCACCTCAGCAACATAGTCCATTAGTCCAGAATATTGTTCTACACGTAGTTTATCTTGTTGATACTTTATAAAGTTTAAATGATTGGCCTCAACTTGCAAATAGGAATCAATAATCCATTGTTGTGTTAGTTTTCCACCACATATAATTGGATTAAATGTATTTCGAATGGCAATTTGAGCTACTTTAAATTCAAGAATAGAAACATTATTTCGGATTCTGGCTTAAGCATTTGGGTAACTGGGAAGTGTTAATTTTGGTTGCCAACCTGCCTCTCCGTGTGGGAAAAAATGGGATATGTCATTGGATCTAAATTTGGACTTAAGGTACTGATATTAATGAATGGTTGCTCCTCATTTCTGGGATATATTCTAATGTCTCTTTGAAATGGTGGTTCTCCTTCATCATTTTAAAACACCATTGAAACTTCATTTGATGTTGGCAAGTTATAACGACGTTTATCAGTATGTCTGTCTCTTTTAAGCACCATATTGACCTTTGGCATTGGTAATTGAGGTTGTGCATGAAGTTGTTGTTCATTTTCTACTTCTGCCAATTTTTTATAAGCTTTACTGTAGGGGTTATTGTCCATAATGTTATTTAGGTCTATAAAAACACTGGGTAAGCATTTTTTATTTTCTTCCAGCTGCATACGTTGGTCAACAGCTTCTATTGTATCTAGGACATATAGTTGAGCGAGTTTTCTTTGTCCTCCTTCCTCTGGATGTAAATGTGAAGTCCGATGATAAATTTGGCCTTGGACTTTAAAACAGTAAGGACCATGTCCTGGTACATTAGCAGCTAATGTTGCCCCCGTAGATGCAAAGGATATGGCACTATTGTAGGATCTTATGTTTCTCTTAAAATGTTTGTAGTTTGGAAAAGTAGGTTCAGTCATAATGTTTTGTAAATAGATTGGAAATTATTTTCTTTCTGGAAGTTTGAACTTGCCTTTTTGACAGCAACTAATAGATTGGCCATCTCTGGGTCTCTCCTGTTTAAAATAATAAGCCTCACAAAACTGACATTGAGTATTCATGTCCCCACAACTATGAACCTCTACTGCTAAAGACTTGAGTAAAGGACAATTTGCAAAGCATATAGCAGTTTGACTATCAAATTCATCAGGTGAAATGTCATGTGATGTTTCAACAACAGGTTCTAAATGCTTTGTTTTTTTCGTGGCTTTTCTTGGTATATCTTTTATTGGTTTAGGTAAAATGCCATGTAATGTTTCCGGAACAGGTTCTAAATGCTTTGTTTTTTTGGTGGCTTTTTTTGGTATCTCTTTTATTTTTTCAGGTAAACTGTCATCTGATGTTTCAGGAACAGGCTCTAAATGCTTTGTTTGGTTAGTAGCTTTTTTTGGTGTATCTTTAATTTTAGAAGGTGATAGTCTTTTGCTTGCAATTCTTTTGCGTTCTTTTTCTCGTCGAATTTCCTTCTGCTTCGGTGTCTGCTCTCTGTCGTCGTTCTCTAGCTTGCCGTCTTATCTTTTCTTGTTTACTCTCGTTATCAGCCATGTTAATCTGTAAGCAAGACATTTGCCAAATAAGTGACTTATAGTAATGTCACGTATTAATTCAATTAATTTAATCTTAAAAACTCTGGCTACTAAATCTGGTCTATCGGAAGCACTTTGGCCAAGAAGTAAATTTTATGTAATTTCTGGCCATTGTGGATTACATGTAAATGTAAGAAATAAATCGGGTTTGCCAAATTTGGTGACAATAGCCATAGCATCATTGTATCTTTCTCTCATATTTCGAGGAGATCCTTGAAAGGAAGATGGTAAAATGATGGCTTTGCCAGCTGTAATGTCTCTGCTTGTAGCCACCTCAGCAACATAGTCCATTAGTCCAGAATATTGTTCTACACGTAGTTTATCTTGTTGATACTTTATAAAGTTTAAATGATTGGCCTCAACTTGCAAATAGGAATCAATAATCCATTGTTGTGTTAGTTTTCCACCACATATAATTGGATTAAATGTATTTCGAATGGCAATTTGAGCTACTTTAAATTCAAGAATAGAAACATTATTTCGGATTCTGGCTTAAGCATTTGGGTAACTGGGAAGTGTTAATTTTGGTTGCCAACCTGCCTCTCTGTGTGGGAAAAAATGGGATATGTCATTGGATCTAAATTTGGACTTAAGATACTGATATTAATGAATGGTTGCTCCTCATTTCTGGGATATATTCTAATGTCTCTTTGAAATGGTGGTTCTCCTTCATCATTTTAAAACACCATTGAAACTTCATTTGATGTTGGCAAGTTATAACGACGTTTATCAGTATGTCTGTCTCTTTTAAGCACCATATTGACCTTTGGCATTGGTAATTGAGGTTGTGCATGAAGTTGTTGTTCATTTTCTACTTCTGCCAATTTTTTATAAGCTTTACTGTAGGGGTTATTGTCCATAATGTTATTTAGGTCTATAAAAACACTGGGTAAGCATTTTTTATTTTCTTCCAGCTGCATACGTTGGTCAACAGCTTCTATTGTATCTAGGACATATAGTTGAGCGAGTTTTCTTTGTCCTCCTTCCTCTGGATGTAAATGTGAAGTCCGATGATAAATTTGGCCTTGGACTTTAAAACAGTAAGGACCATGTCCTGGTACATTAGCAGCTAATGTTGCCCCCGTAGATGCAAAGGATATGGCACTATTGTAGGATCTTATGTTTCTCTTAAAATGTTTGTAGTTTGGAAAAGTAGGTTCAGTCATAATGTTTTGTAAATAGATTGGAAATTATTTTCTTTCTGGAAGTTTGAACTTGCCTTTTTGACAGCAACTAATAGATTGGCCATCTCTGGGTCTCTCCTGTTTAAAATAATAAGCCTCACAAAACTGACATTGAGTATTCATGTCCCCACAACTATGAACCTCTACTGCTAAAGACTTGAGTAAAGGACAATTTGCAAAGCATATAGCAGTTTGACTATCAAATTCATCAGGTGAAATGTCATGTGATGTTTCAACAACAGGTTCTAAATGCTTTGTTTTTTTCGTGGCTTTTCTTGGTATATCTTTTATTGGTTTAGGTAAAATGCCATGTAATGTTTCCGGAACAGGTTCTAAATGCTTTGTTTTTTTGGTGGCTTTTTTTTGGTATCTCTTTTATTTTTTCAGGTAAACTGTCATCTGATGTTTCAGGAACAGGCTCTAAATACTTTGTTTGGTTAGTAGCTTTTTTTGGTGTATCTTTAATTTTAGAAGGTGATAGTCTTTTGCTTGCAATTCTTTTGCGTTCTTTTTCTCGTCGAATTTCCTTCTGCTTCGGTGTCTGCTCTCTGTCGTCGTTCTCTAGCTTGCCGTCTTATCTTTTCTTGTTTACTCTCGTTATCAGCCATGTTAATCTGTAAAAAAAAATAATGTATCATTAGTTTATTTTGAGATGTTAAGTTTGTTTTTAAAAAAAAATCTTATCAACAGTTTGTTTCTATGTGATTCTAGTTGATTGTAGCGGTACTTTCTTCGTATTGTTAAATAAGTGTTTTTTATTTTTTTGCTTTTACTTTCTGTTGTAGGTTCTATTTTTTGCCTTACATGCATAGCACACTCAAGGTAATTACACTATAGTTTCTTGTAGATATAGTAGGTGTATTTTTTTGGTTTGTTAAAAAAAAAATTGTTGTACTTTTGGCTTATAGGGCTAGTAGAGGGCAGAAATTAGTCTTTGTAATTTATCGTACAGGGGATTGTTCCAATAGTATTTTTATATTTTCTTTAAAGGCTTATATGTTGGGGCTCTGAAAATGTTTCTATTGTTTTTTTGGTGTTAGTACTGTCTGTAGTCCTATTCTATTTTATGTGTATGATTACGTTTTATGCTTAATATTGTACATTAGGACTGGTAATTTAGAATGACAAATTTCATTGACTCAGTGTTTTAAGACTTTTCTGGACCATGCTGTTTATTTTTTTTGGCTTATAGGGATAGTAGAGGGCAGAAATTAGTCTTTGTAATTTATTGTACATGGGATTGTTATAATAGTATTTTTATATTTTATTTCAAGTCTTATATGTTGGAGCTCTGAAAATGTTTCTATTGTTTTTTGGGTGTTAGTACTATTTGTAGTACTATTGTATTTTATGTGTGTGGTAAGGTTTTATACTTAATATTGTACATTAGGACTGGAAATTTATAATGACAAATTTTATTGAGTCTGTGTTTTGAGCCTTTTGTGGAGTATGCTATTTTTTTTTTGTTCTGGCTACAAATAAGACAAATAAGAGGTAGATAAGAAATGTGTCAGTTATATTTTGGTAAAAGTTATAGTTAGTGGTGGTTGTTCTTTTTTTTTTTCTGTTGACATGGATGCAAAGCAAACATGTTTATTTAGTTTTCTCTTTTTTCACTTGTTATACTGTACCTTGGTTGAAGTGTGATTTCAAGGAGAATCTTTGTTGGTCCTCTGTTGAAAGTCTTCGTCCGATGGTCTTCACGCAGTGTCTGTTGTAAAAAAAAAATTAAAATGTTATTTCATTTGAATGTATTTGTAATGAACAGCATATTTCATTCTTTTGGTCTATTGTATCTGTTATGGTGAATTTTTCAGCTATACTGTTTTTTGTGCAACCTTTTAAAATACTTTAATTGTATTTCTATATTTCAGTTATCCTTTTTTTATACGATAATTATTTATTTTATTTCTTATTTTGGATATTATGGCAATGTTTTTAGCATTATCCTGTTTTGTGTCCACCACTTTTGGTATGCTAATTTAGGCTTCTTTGTAAGGCTTATAGCTTCTTAAACAGTAAAGAAGAATATTAATTTACTTTGCTATGTGTTTGTGTGATTTTTGGTACAATCCTATTTTGTGTCTACCATATGTTGCATACTTTATTTGCTTAATTAGTCTTTTTTATAAAGGTTAAATGTTTTTCTACAGTGAAAATGAATGTTTTTACTATTTTGGATCTGATGGCAATGTTTTTTGCATTATCTTATTTTGTGTCCACCACTTTTGGTATGCTTATTCAGGCTTCTTTGTAAGGCTTATAGGTTCTTAAACATTAAAGAAGAATATTAATTTAGTTTGCTATGTGTTTGTATGATTTTTGGTACAATCCTATTTTGTGTCTACCATATGTTGCATACTTTATTTGCTTAATTAGTCTTTTTTATGAAGGTTAAATGTTTTTCTACAGTGAAAATGAATGTTTTTACCATTTTGCATCTGATGGCAATGTTTTTAGCATTATCCTATTTGGTGTCCACCACGTTTGGTATGCTTATTTAGGCTTCTTTGCAAGGCTTATAGGTTCTTAAACATTAAAGAAGAATATTAATTTAGTTTGCTATGTGTTTGTGTGATTTTTGGTACAATCCTGTTTTGTGTCTACCATATGTTGCATACTTTATTTGCTTAATTAGTCTTTTTTATGAAGGTTAAATGTTTTTTCTACAGTGAAAAATAATGTTTTTTTTATTTTGGATCTTATGGCAATGTTTTTAGCATGATCCTATTTTGTGTTCACTACTTTTTGGTTGCTGCATTTATTATATTGGCAGCCATTAAACATATATAGTTCCTTTATTTTTTCTACTTGTTATACTTTACCTTGATTGAAGTGTCGAATGACAGAGGGTCCCCTCCTGCCAATCTTAATCCGCCGGTCTTCTTGTAGTGTCTGTTTGAAAAAGAAAGTGAAATGGTTAGTTGTATATTTCTTCTTTTTGATTTAGCAAAGCATGGTCTTTTTCAGCATGTAATGTATTTTTCTATCTTACCTCTTCTTCTTTCTTTGTGTTCTTTAAAAGGGATTCTGGTTCACAATGCACGGTGCAAATTCTTGAGTGACGCTGTTGATGCAGAGTCTGTTTGAATATTAAAAAAAGGAGAAAGATTGAGCTTTAGGTTATATATTGAATTGCAATAAATTAATGTCATTTAAATATACTTCTTTAATTAGTTTCAATTAAAATTAGTTTGTTTTAGGGCCTACACACATAAATGTGCGTGTCAGATGTCACTATACATGATACACATATATGTGCGTGTCACATATCACTATACATGAATCATATTTTAATAGTTAAAGTTGTTTTTTTTATGTCATTTAAATATACTTATTTAATTAGTTTGGGTTAAGATTAGTTTGTTGTATGGGGCTATACACATAAATGTGCGTGTCACATGTCACTATACGTGAATCACATTTTCATAGTTAAAGTTGTTTTTTTTTTGTCCTGTCTTGATAATACAATGTAATATATTATAGCTTACCTCTCAGTTGTAATTTGCACAATGTAAAGTAGTAAATTAGGAAACAATTCTCTTCTCAAGTAACAGCAGCAGTTAACTATCCAGTCACTCCGTTCATCACCTGAGTAGAAATGTAGAATTTTCTGGAAAGTAGGCAGTATTTATAAACTTTCAAGTTCCTCAGACCGTTAGAACGCAATACGCATGCGCTATTTGCGTTCCAGCTTACACTCTGCGTTCCATCCGCCATTTTATGCGTAGTAGTTTTCAAAATGGTGGTTAATATCAGTGTGGTACGTGCCGCATAGTATGTGTTTCAGTTTTGCGAGTCACTATAGTATAGTTACGTCCGAAGCCTCGTTTTCATTTTGTTCGGCGGCCATTTTTTCTCTCGCTTAGGTGATTTTCAGCAGTTTAAACTCGTTTTTTTGGACTTAAATGGACGTGTAAATTAACTTTTCGAGGTGCCGGATGCCCCCCCTTGCTGTAAGTAAGCTTTTTATGTGTTCGTTGTGTTTATTTCTTGTGTTTCTGATGTTTTCATGCGCGCCGTTTTCGGCCGGTTTTGCATGTTGGGAATGGGTCATTTCGAGGCCATATTTTTTTGCGAGGCGGACGTATTTTTTTGCGAGGGACGCAGTTGGATTTTACGTGTACGACGCAGTTGTTTTTTTTCTAAGTCGTGCGTATGTGTGTTAACCGCGTGTGAGGCGCCTTTGAGGGTTTTTTTTTTAAGTCTTGCATGTGTGTTAACAACACAGCCGACGTTGGACCTTCCACCACCGCAAATGCGGCCCCTCGCTTCGCGAGGGTCTGCATTTGCGGACAAACACAGCTGACGTGGGATGCTTCACCACCGCAAATGCGGCCCCTCGCTTCGCGAGGGACCCGCAAGCGTGAGCAACGACTTGTATGCTCACAACTATATATGTGATAAAGACACCTTAACCAGCTGGAATCCTGTCCACAGTAGTGTTTCTCAACTGTCGGTTCCTGAGACTGTTCTGTCAGTTCTCAGGGACAAAGGATTATGGAGAACCTAATACCACTGCCATTGATTACAGTTATAGATAAATTACTAATGAAAATGAAATGTTTTAAATTAATGTTATCCTCACCTTCTGGATCCTCTCTTTATTCCTGCAATTTCTCATATAGGATGCCATGTTTCACAGCTGTGACCTTAGGTTCCACCAACAAGGAGCTTCACACTACCAGTGCAATGCTGCTGCATGCAGACAACATAGCATGTCACTGTCTGCTTGATAACAACATTATGCTAGTACTGTGAAGCACCTTTGTGAGCGTGACTTTAGGGCACAACTTGAGTTGCCCAACTGGCATGTGACATACTACTGTTGCTCAGTGTGGTTTAGCTCACAACATTGTTCATAGATTTGCAATTAATCATCTATGTTCCCTATGCAACAGGAGAAAGCTGTGCTGGGATTAAACTGTCACCACTCTTGGGATGCTTAGGCCTAAACAATCCCCCTCTGGTGGCCCCATATCGCTTACCTCCTAAGAGTCATAATCCATTCACCAAGCCACATGGGTTTTCAGTCCCAATGTACCCAGTTGCCTGTGTCAAACCAGGTCCACCAGTTTATCCATGAAAGGTCTCCATATTCTGTCCTCCTCCTGTGCTGGTGAACTCTGCTGTGGATCACTAGTTTGTGAGGGGCTGATTCCATTGTTGCCAACCAACAAATCCGTAATGGGACAGGTTCAGCTAGACCAGCTAATGAAATGGATCTCACTTGTTAGACCTATGCTCTGGATATAGTGATGGATATCTTTCACATACTGTATTTGAACCTGAATAATCCCCACAAAAATACTAAGAAAACTTTAATCACAGCATTAGTTCCCTATGTGTGCAGGAAATCTGTGTAAAAGGGACCAATTTTGCCTGGAGGCTTTGATAATGGTGGCCAAGATCTCCTAGCAGCTTAACTGTAGTAGGGTAAAATACAGCAACAGTGATTTTTAGCAATAGTGTATGGTGCTGAAGTTATAACCACTTAGCCAAAATATGTATTCAGTTAAAATACTTATTCACAAAACAGTTGTTTTTTATATACATGTTAGAAAGAGGGTGAGTAACCAGGTGTGACTTATACAAATCAGCAGGTTGGAGGCAGGCAAGCTAGAATGTGGGCAGGGTCTCCATGGGTTAGAGAAAAATTGGGTGGGCGAATAACAAGCCAGATTGGGAAATGGAAACAAAACTATATTGTATCTGCCTACATCCTGATACCATTCTTGGGGTCTCAAGGTGCTACTTAGTGGCCTCCTGCATAGATGTATAAGATTACTCACTTGATTTCATTTTGGATGCAGCACAGATGAATTGAAAAGGGTAGAATTTAATTGCATTTGTTACACTCCACAAGTCCAGTTGGTAGTGACTCAGTGACTGGATCACCAAGAGAGACAAAGTGAACCCCTGGAAGGTGGCAAGACCATTCTTCATTCCAAAGAGCATCACCTGAAACTAATATAACCCAAAGGGATTAATGAATGCGCTTCTGGGAGCTATCAATAACCCCTACTGTGATCCATACTAATAAGGTACTGGGCTCTAGCTAACCGGTCAAGCTATTCACCTGTTCAGTCATTAGATTGTGTGCATTATAGGAAACTAACAGCCCTATTAAATTCCCTCAACGTGTAAAACTGTAGCCCATAACGTAGCCCGCAAGACTTACGGCTATTAAATTGGTACCATAAAGCAACCCGCTAACAACTTGTGGGGTGAGGGCGAAAAAAGGCTATGGGATGTCGAAATCTGAACTCCGTGGCCGCAAATGCTTTGATCTGTCAAGCCCATAACGGTTACAATCGGAAATCGCTATTAAATTGCTATGAATCCACTGGCGTTCAACCCCGCAACCCTGCAAATGGAGCCAAAAAACCAAACGGTACTAGAGAGGAACCGCAAGGGGGTTAAAGTCCTATCCGTAGCACTGTTAATGCAAATATACACATACTACTGTACTTATAATTAAAGGGAAAGTGATGTTAGGTATTAAAATTAAAGGTGTATGAAGAAATGGAGGTGGGTTATTAATGCATCTGATAGAGGATAATTTATCGTGTCTGAAACAAATTTTTTGCTTGAAAAAATTCCATAGTAAACAGTTAACCCGTTAGCCTGAAGTTTGCTGAATTTCTTGCTTTTGCAAAGAGTTTTCTCTCAATGTTGACACCCCCAGAAATTCCCATGGAAAATTAGCATATCTTATACAATGTTTCTTTTTTGCCTGGGGATTTTGCAGACATGCTCAATTATCACCTGAAGTCTGTCCTACTGTGGGAAGTCACATGATGTAAGACACTTCCCTTTAGATTTCTGTCCCGTCATTCACTGACACTCCCCACAGCCCCAGAGAATTGCCCCACAGCCCCAGAAAATTGCCCCATAACCTCCCCCAACCCAAATTTCCCACCTTGCAGGTCTGTAAAGGTCCTTAAAGCACCCGAGATCACTAGAAATTAACCCCTGCCGCGGTTGCATCCCAAACTAAACCCTAGCACTCGTGGGGGTCTATACAGACCCCCAAAAGTTTCTAATTAACCCCATCACTTATGGGGGGTCCATACAGAACCCCATAAGTCTCTAATTAACCCACTCAGTCCCACAAGGGTCTATACAGACCCTTATAGGACACTACTTAACCCCATCAGTACCATAAGGGTCTATAGAGACCCTGATAGGACACTACATGCCCCGTCAGTCCCATAAGGGTCTATGCAGACACTTATAGGACACCACTTAACCCCATCAGTCCCACAAGGGTCTATACAGAGCCTCATGGGACACACATTAACCCAAATATTTACACTAAAAGTGCCATGAGGGTCCTCCAGGACCCTCATGACACTAAGTCTAAGCCCTACCCTACACTACACTATTAGCCACCCCAATAAACCAATAGATCTAAATTAACCCCATCTAAGTAATTAACCCTATTTAAACCTCACCATACCTAATTAACCCTATCACTAACTACTTAACCCCATCTAATCCTATGTAACCCTGTCTAGTCCTATTTAACCCCATCTAGATCTATTTAACCCTAACTGGGCCTATGTAACCCTATGTAATCCTATTTAACCCTGTCTAGTCCTATGGAACTCTATCTAGTCATATGTAACCCTAACTGGGTCTATTTAACCCCAAATTTGCCCAGTAAACCCCATCCCATAAATCCCCTCATACCCTACCCGATTAACCCTTCCACTACTAGCCCCTAATACAATCCCTATTACCCCACTAATTACACAAAATAAAAAAACTAGAATTACAGAAAATAAAAAACCCACCTAATTACACAAAATAAAAAAGGACATATCAGAAAATAAAAAAAAGAGCATTATCAAAAATAAAAAAAACATAAATTACATAAAATAATAAAACGTGTTACCCAAAATAAAAAACCTAATTACAGAAAATAACAAAAGGCATATATCACATAAAATAAAACATACATTACATACAATAAAACCCCTCACTAGATATAATTAAACAACTAACTACATATATTAATACCCCTGACTACATACATTTATACCCTGACTACATACATCAATACCCTAACTATATACATTAATACCCCTAACCATATACAATTAACCCCTAACTACATACAATTAAACCCCTAACTACGTACAATAAAAATCCCTAAATCTAACCTAAAATAAACCCCTCACTATACTAAGAATAGGGTAAATAAGCCCACTTACCTTGCCCAAATGCCCCTCCAGCGACAACGATTTTCTTGCCTTCGTCCCCAGCATAAGGGCCCATCCTTCATGACCGCAGGTCCGACACCCCTAGGATAAAAATAAACATAAAATTTGTAAATATAAAAGCACAACATATCATCATAAACATTCTAAATACGACACTTACCTTTCCGTGATGCTCCTGGTAGTCTTAGTCCGCAGGGCCCATCGGAGCTCCCCACCGCAAATAAAGCTTTTCGTGCATGCACTTGTAAAATGTCAAATGTAAACAAATCAGAAGGCACTATTGCCTTCAGCCAATCAGAATGGAATACACCCCATGGGGTGTATCCCATTGTGATTGGCTCCAAGTATCTGCGTCTTCTGATTGGGTGATGTAACTGTCAATCAGATTTCAGCCAATCAGAAGACGATACTTGGAGTCAATAAAATGGGATACACCGGAGCATGCATGAATAGCCTCAAAACTTTTAGAGCAGCGGATTTTGTCCGGAGAGCCCTGCCGGGGAAGACTAACAGGAGGACGGGGGCATTGTGGAAAGATAAGTGTTCTATTTATAATTGTTTATGATGCTATGTTGTGTTTATTTTTTTATTAATTTTATGTTTCTATTTATCATAGGGGTGCCGGACCTGCGGCCATGAAGGATGGGCCCTTATGCTAGGAACGAAGGCCAGAAAAATGTTGTCAGTGGAATGGCATTTGGGTAAGGTAAGTGGTAAGGTAAGGTAAGTGGGCTTATTTACCCTATTCTTAGTTTAGTGAGGGGGGGTTGTTGTAGGTTAGATTTAGGGATTTCTATTGTATGTAGTTAGGGGTTTAATTTCATGTAGTTAGGGGTTAACTGTATGTAGTTAGGGTATTAATGTATGTAAGTAGGGGTAAAATTATTTTTAGTGAGGGGTTTTATTGTATGTACTGCATGTTTTATTTTATGTGATGTATGCCTCTTGTTGTTTTCTGTAATTTAGTTTTTTGTTTTTTTTGGTAACTTAGGTTTTTTATTTTTGATAATGCTCTTTCCATTTTTGATAATTTAATTTTTTTATTTTCTGATAATGTCCTTTTTTTATTTTGTGTAATTAGGAGGGTTTTTTATTTTCTGTAATTCTAGTTTTTTTTTTATTTGGTGTAATTAGTGGGGTAAAAAGGATTGTATTAGGGGTTAGTACTGGAAGGGGTTAATAGGGTAGGGAAGGAGGGGGGTTATGGGATGGGGTTTACTGGGTAAATTTGGGGTTGAAAAGGCCCAGTTAGTTTTTAAATAGGACTAGATGGTGTTAAATATGACTAGATAGCGTTACATAGGACTAGACTCTGTGAAATAGGTCTAGATTGGGTTAAATAGGATTTGATAGGGTTACATAGGCCAAGTTAGGATTAAATAGGTCTAGATGGGGATAAGAAGGACTAGATAGGGTTACATAGGATTAGACGGGGTTAAATAGGTCTAGATGGGGTTAAGTGGTTAATGATAGGGGTAATTAGGTATGGTGAGGTTTAAATAGGGTTAATTACTAAGATAAGATTCCTTTAAGGACCCGCAGCGGGAAAATTGAATTTTAAATGCAGTGGGGGTCCTGATCGGGACCCCCGCTGCACAGGATAATATGGGAACACAGTGGGGTCCCGATGGGGACCCCCAGCATAGGGGGATTCTTTTTAGGGGCTTGTGTTTGCAGGTCTTGTGTTTAACTGCCGCTTAGGTCCCGATCGGGACCACCGCTGCAAGGGTTGATGTCGGGAGCCTGCGTGTGATCACGCAGGTTTTTCTTAGCCATGATGGAAATCTGTTTTGCCATTGGCCAATTCTGACCCATTGCTACATAATTGCTTAATTGATGTTAGCATGATCGCACATCCAACGTGCATGAGAATTGGTCTACGAAATAGCCTCTTTCGCTCGCCGCTCGCAGTCCTTTATAATTTAACTAGCGAATTGCCCGTCAAAAAATTATGGCAATGAAATTGTAAGTGAACTAAGGGTGTTTGGTGTATATAATGTGGCTGATGTAGCGTCGTTCGTTATCTATGTCGTGCAAGTTTTTCGTAATATTCGTTTTCTATGTCGTGCAAGGTTTTCAGAATATCCGTAGCTGTTTGCTGGGCTTTTTCGGAATATCCGTAGCTGTTTGGTGGTGTTTTTTGCGTGTTTATGGTAGTGTTTTGAGTGTTTAGGGACCTTTAGCCTCGTTTTCATTTTGTTCGGCGGCCATTTTTTCTCTCGCTTAGGTGATTTTTGGGTCTCTAAACTCCAAAATTTGTGGTTAAATGGAGGTGTAACTTCACTTGCAGAGGTCCTCGGTGCCTTCCCTTGGTGTGAGTAACCTTTTTATGTGTTTGTTGTTTGTATTTGTTGTGTTTGTAATGTTTTTGGGGTGGCGCGGGTTGCGTCCTTGTTTTCTAATCTCGTAGGTGTTTTTCGGCAAATACGTAGGTGTTTGGTGGTGTTTTGCGTCTTTAGACTGCTGTAGCCTAGTTTTGGGTTTTTTCGTTGCCCATTTTTTCTCTCGCTTAGAGAATTTTTTAGTGTCTAAACTCTTTTAATTTGACTTAAATTGAGGTGCAACTTTAGTTTTCGAGGTCCTGGATGCTCCCTCTTCCTGTAAGTAAGCTTTTTATGTATTTGTTGTGTGTATTTTTCATGTTTTGGTGTGCGCGTGTTGCGGACGTTTTTTGCGAGGTCGTAATGGCTTCGCAAGGGCCGCGGCTCGCTATGCGAGCCCGCAAGCATGAGCAACAGCTCTTATGCTCACAACTATATGTGTGATAGCAACGTAACTTGGGGTAAATTTTAAGCACGTAGGGTTTAAGAGCTTCACGTTGGATTTATGAGGGTGGAATTTAATAGGGCTGTAGATTTGTTGGAGAACACCAGTGGAATCAAATGCCACTGGTGTGGCAGAAGGTCCAGCTGGTGCCCCTACTGACCACATGAAGCGTTCATCCTCCTTCTCATATCCCGGATCCTTTCCTTGCCTCCTCCTCCTGCAACGGTTCCTGTTGGGCCTGGGCCCGGTCCTGCACATATGGCTCCAATGGAACTTACGCCCCAGCCTCTGGCATGTGTCTGCATACGCTGAAGTGGGTAAACCTCTCTATTGGATGATTACTCATGTTATGCCCACTAATGAGTAATGTGGCAGTTTCATGAATTTAATGGTACATTATCCCTTGGTTTCTCTTGGTAAATCCAGGGAGCTGACATGTAATTGTCATTGGTGGTCAGCATTTACGTGGGTTGTATGTGTGTGTGTTGTACATGTGGTGGGATGTTGATGTATCTGATAATGACTTGACAAGGAGGCTGGATCCTGTTGGGCCTGGAGCTCCATCCTCACCTCCACTCACTCTCTCTTCACCCTCACCTCCACTCTCTAACCTCACCTTCGCTCTCTCTCTCTTCACCCTCACCTCCACTCTCCAGGGCCACCTCTCCCTCATCGTTCTCCTCCTCCTCTCATCCTCTTCTCCTCCCCACTTCTCCCCTCCTCCCTCCCTCACAATTCCAAAAATAATATAGATAGATTGATTTAAATATATTAGAGTGGCTGCAGGTCACCAAAAAGATAATTACTTTCACCTGAAACCCCAGAGGTCAAACAAAACAAAAGTCAACACACACTTTACCACCACTGCAAAGATCTTTCAAAATGCACTCCATTGCAATGTGTTGCTCGCCATTTTGACAGTTAAAACGTTAAAGACTTGACTATGAGAAGCATATTAGCAGTAAAACAAATATGATGACAAATACCCATTAGCTATTCTTCTAGAATTAGATGACGATGACTGTTGGTACTTCATGTTCAGAGGTGTCGTATTCCAAGGAGAGAATTCTTACTTCTACTAGAACCATTTTCCTCACAACTCTATGTATCTTGATGCCTGATTTTATTTCTACTGTATGTCTTTCTGACTACCATATGCACAGGTAGACAGGCTGACACCTAGAGCATACTGCTACTATGACATCACAGTCAGTGACAGGGCTTTAAAGGTAAGGACTCTTGCTTGACAGACTGCTGGGAAATGGCTGACTCTCCCTACTAATCATTCACTGGTGGTATAGTGCAGTGGTATTCAGATCGGTATTCAAGGAACACAAACAGGCAAGAATTTGTGGATTTCCCTGCCTATATGCTGGTATGTTAACAAAAAAATTACTCATTTTGATTTAAACATCTGTGCTTAAGTGAGCATATCTACAAAACATTCCATGTTTGTGTTTCCTGAGGACCAGTTTTACAGATGAAGTTTCTGAAAATATGTTAGATACCAGTGCTGTATCAGACCAGTCACTTCTTGCTTTCCAAGCCTGGGCAGATAGCGGTGGGGGAGGGCTGTACAACAGGTGGGCTTGGGTTTCCCCATTACTCCTCCCTTCCCTCACGGAAATTGTCCCCAAGTCTAAAAGAGGGATCAGAGAAGTGGGCAACAGCATTGTCTATTTTAGAAACCAAGAAGAAATGCCATGAGGCAATGCCAGGCAGTTTTGTTTCCTTTGGGATGTGAGGGTGGAACATGTCAAAATAAATAGAAATGCTGCCCCCTATTGGTGATATAAAAGTAGAGCCTTGCAAACATCTCATCTCTTCACACCAAATGCAAATACTTGTGTTGGAAGAGGCACAAAAACTTCAGTCATTCTCTGTCTCTCTTACCTCTTTACTGTCCATTCTCTGTCTCATATATCACTTCATTTACTCCTTCAAAAGCAGGAAAAAATAATGAAACAATTCTTCAAGGCAAGCTATACTGTATCTGCACCTTCTCCTCACTTCAGCCTGTTTGCAAGAAATTGAAACATAAAATATGATTATTATTATTATTATCCTTTGTTTGTAACTCGCCAACATATTCTGTAGAGCTATACAGGGTAGATACAAGACAAAATCAAATATAACAAATTAGAAAAGAATGGAAGACCCTGTTGTTGAGCTTATATTACTATACAAAGTGCTTTTTTTAAAGCACCTAACATGATTGAAAACTCAGTCTACAGTCTACTCAGTCTCAGTCTTACAGTCTAGAGGGTATCAATGGGTATAGAAGGGTGAGGTACAATACATTTTCCATATTAAGGCTGAAGGTGATACGCTTAAATAGATACATTTTTAATGAGGTTTTGAAGGTTTTGAGGCAGGAGGATAGTCTAGTGGAGTGAGGTAGGGAGTTTCAAAGAAGGGAAAGCATGAGAAAAGTCCTGAATACAGGTATGAGAGCATGTGATGAGAGCAGAAGAAAGAAGAAGGTCACTAGCAGAGCGAAGAGGAGGGTTTGGAGAATATTTAGAGATAAGAGCAGAGATATAAGAGGGTGCGTAATTGTTGAGGGCTTTATATGTTAGGGTTAAAATGATAAATTTTGTTCTGGAGGCTAGAGAAGCCAGTGGAGTACAGAGGGGTTCTGCAGACATGAAAAATGTTCTGCTGCATTTGGCTTTAGGTTCAAGTCCTTAATTCTGGGCTCAACATTTACACATCTTGATGAAAAGAAATAGGCATATTCAAACAATAAAAATAGCAGATATTTTAATATATATATATATATATATATATATATATATGGACATCAAGAACAAGATCTATAACAAGTGACAGAGGAAGTGAAATATAGGAAAAAGACAAATAGATTAGCAGGTCGCCAAAGAGATAATTACTTTTACTGAAACTCTCGTAACATTTAGATAAAAAGATCATACATATATTTATATATTTTATTTTTTTTCTTTATTTGTTATCTGATGATCACTATTACCACTGTAACCCCACCTGTACCCTATTAAGCCCCCAATTAGAATATTAAACCCTCCTCTACCTAATTAATCCCATCACTCGTGGGGCTCTATATAGAGCCTCATGAGCCACTAATTAACCTTATCACTCATGTGGCTCTATACTTTATTAACGCCATCACATATGGGGGTCTATATAGACTCCTATAGGACACTAATTAACCCCTTTAATAACACTATAAGTGCATTAGGGGCCTCCAGGACCCTCATGACAAAAAGTCTAAGCACTACACTACACTATTAACCTTACTATACCCCATTAACCCTAGCTATAGCCCACTAACCCATACTAAACCCTGTTAACCCTATCTGGACCCAATTACCCTATCTAGGCCTATTTAACCCTAACTGTGCCTATGTAGCCCCATTTAGACCTATTTAACCCTGTCTAGTCCTATGTAAGCCTATCTAGACCTATTTAACCCTAACTGGGCCTATTTAACCATATCTAAACCCAATAACCCTATCTAGGCCTATTTAACCCCAAATGTACCCAGTAAACCCCATCCTACCCTAATCTATTAACCCTTACACTACCTAAAACTCCTACCTGACACTATCAACACTCCCTGTACCCTGTTAAAACCCTATACTACCTACCTAACACCCTAATAAAATCCCTATTACCCTACTAATTACACAATATAAAAAAAGGACATTACTGAAAATAAAAAAAGACATTACTGAAAAAAAGAACATTACCAATTTAAAAAAAAACGAGATTACTGTATATAATTGAGTATAACCCCCTTCTTACTACACCCTCTCCAATCCTTATCCCCCTTCCTCCTTACTTGCTACAAATGCTCCGATGAGCTGATGCTGATCCTGACGCCGCAGCACATCTTCCGTACCGGCATATGCTAATGACGTGATGCGCATGTGATGTGACTTCATTAGCATATGCCGGTACAGAAGATGTGCTGAGGGCATCAGGATCAGCATCAGCTCATCGGAGCAAAGTAGCAAGTAAGGCGGAAGGGGGATAGGGATTGAAAAGGGGGGGGGGGAAACAAAATTATGATAAGGGGGGAAGGAGGAGGAGGATAACGGGTGGAAGGAGGAGGATAACGTAAAAATAAAAAATAAAAAAGTTACTGAAAATAAAAAACCTAAGTTACCTAAAATAAAAAAGCATACATAACAGCAAATAAAACATACAATAATACATACTATACATACAATAAAAGTCCTAACTACATTTAATGAACCCCTAACTACATTCAGTTAACCCCCTAACTACATACATTAACCCCCTAACTACATACATTAACCCCTAACTATACATTAACCCCCTAACTACACATTATACCCGTAACTACATACATTAAAAAACCCTAAATCTAATCTAACATCGGATAAATAAGACCACTTATCTTGCCCAAATGCCCCTTCAGCAAAGACGGTTTTCCTGCCGCAAGTCACACGCCAAGGGAAAAAAAGAAAAATAAAATTAGTACAAAATTAAACACAGCATAAAAGTCTAAACATTCTAAATATTAAATCTTTCCTTTCAAAAAGAATGTCCCCATTCTTTTACATTGTTTACAAAAATGATGCTCATAGCCAAATCAGACATACTTCATTCATAACACACTCATCCAATGTCAGCTGTTTGCAGCCCGTAACCAACGAGGCCCTCCAGCCTCGCAGCACCCCCAGTGCCTCCCCCTCCTTCCCCCTCAACACCCTTCTCCCCTCACTTACCTTCATTGCGCTGCTCCTGCTGCTGTCCATCGCGTCTTCTGTGTCGGGAACCGGCATATGCTAATGAGGTGACGTCACATGCGCATCACGTCATTTGCATAGGCCGGGTCCCAAAGACCCAATGGACAGCTGCAGGAGTCCCAGGACTCGCATCACACCTCCTCCCTCCCCTCATACTCTCCCTCCCCTCATCCTCTCCCTCCCCTCATCCTGTCCCCCCTCATCCTCTCCTCATCCTCTCCCTCCCCTCATCATCCTCCTCCCTCCCTGCCCTCATCCTCCCTCCTCCCTTTCCCCCTTTTCAATTAACCCCCTCTCCCCTCACTTACCTTCATTGCGCTGCTCCTGCTGCTGTCCATCGCGTCTTCTGTGTCGAGGTCCGGTATATGCTAAAGACGTGACGTCACATTGCCGTCACGTCATTAGCATATGCCAGGTCCCAATGACCCGATGGACAGCAGCAGGAGTCCCCCTCATCCTCTCCCATCCCTTATCCTCTCCCTCCCCTCATCCTCTCCCTCCCCTCATTCTCCTCATCGTCTCCCTCCCCTCATCATCTCCCTCCCCTCTCGCTCCCCTCATCCTCTCCCTCCCCTCATTCTCTCCCTCTCCTCTCCCGCCCCTCATCCTCTCCCTCATCCTCTCCCTTCACTCATCCTCTCCCTCCCCTTCTTCTCCTCCCTCTTCCTCCCTCCCCTCAGGAGGATGAGAGGAGGGAGGAGGATGAGGGGAGGGAGGAGGATGAAAAGGGGGGAGGGAAACAGACACGGGGGGGAGACTCATGGAGGGGGGGAAAGAGACTCATGGAGAGGGTGAAAGAGACACAGGGGAGGGGGAAGAGACATAGGGGATGGGGGGAAGAGACATAGGGGATGTGGGGTGGAGAGACACAGGGGAGGGGGTAGAGACACAGGGGAGGGGGAGAAAGAGACACAGGGGAGGGAAAAAGAGACACAGGGGAGGGGGAAAGAGACAGGGGAGGGAAAGAGACACAGGGGAGGAGGGGAGGAAAAGAGACAGAGGGGAAGAGACACAGGGGAGGGAGGAATAAGACACAGGGGAGGGGGAAGAGACACAGGGGAGGGGGAAGAGACACAGGGAAGGGGGAAGAGACACAGGGGAGGGGGGGAAGAGACACAGGAGGAAGAGACACAGGGGAGGGGGAAGAAACACAGGGGAGGGGGGAAAGAGACACAGGAGGAAGAGACACAGGGGAGGGGGGAAGATACACAGGGGAGGGGGAAAGAGACACAGGGGAGGAGGGGAGGGGAAGAGACATGGGGAGGGGGGAAAGAGACACAGGGGAGGGGAGGGAAGGAGACACAGGGGAGGAGGGGAGGAAAAGAGACAGAGGGGAAGGGGGGGAAGAGACACAGGGAAGGTGGAAGAGACACAGGGGAGGGGGAAAGAGACACAGGGGGAAGAGACACAGGGGAGGGAAAGAGACACAGGGGAGGGGGGAAGAGACAAACGGGCGGGGGGGAAGAGACATAGGGGATGGGGGGAAGAGACATAGGGGATGGGGGGTGGAGAGACACAGGGGAGGGGGGGTAGAGACACAGGGGAGGGGGAGAAAGAGACACAGGGGAGGGGGGGAAGAGAAACAGGGGAGGGGGGAAAGAGACACAGGGGAGGGAAAGAGACACAGGGGAGTAGGGGAGGAAAAGAGACAGAGGGGAAGGGGGGAAGAGACACAGGAGATGGGGAAAGAGACACGGGGAGGGGGGAGAGAGCCACAGGGGAGGGGGGGGAAGAGACCCAGGGAAGCAGGGGAAGAAACACAGGGGAGGGGGGGAATCAGACATAGGGAAGAGGGGGGAAGAGACACAGGGGAGGGGGAGGATAGGGGAGGGGGGAAAGAGACACGGGAGGGGGGAAGAGACAAAGGAAAACGAAGGGAAAGAGGCACAGGGGAGACACATGGGAGGTGGGGAAAGAGACAGGGGAGGGGGGAAGAGACACAGGGGAGGGAGGAAAGAGACACAGGGGAGGGGGAAGAGACACAGGGGAGGGGGAAGAGACACAGGGGAGGGGGAGAGACACAGGGAAGGGGTAAGAGACACAGGGGGGGGAGACAGGGGAGCTAGAGGGGGAGAAGAGATACACAGGGGAGGGAGAGGAGGGGGGAAAGGAGACACAAGGGGGGGAGAGGAGGGGCAAAGGAGACACAAGGGAGTGAGTAGACAGGGGGAGAGGCTCGCGGTGAGCTCCGAAGTTCCTCACATTAGGTGGCAAACAGCTTTGCCAGCATTATAATTGAATTGCCGTCATTTTTGACGGGCAAGTCGCTAGTTTATCATAAATCTTGTGGGAGATCTGATACACTCTAACCGGTACAATATATCATTTATTAGTTAGCTTGAAATACATTTCCCTCTGAGCAGCATTTTTAATGAATCTGTTAGTATTTTAAAGTCTTTAACCCAGTTTTCATATGCTAAGTTTTTGCCCATGTCAACTTCCCAAGATTCCATACCCTTAGTTTTTCCTTTTTCTAGTTCTGATAGAATTATATTAAAGCATCTTAATATCATTTGGGAAGATCAGTTACTATTTTGTCAAACTTCATTTCCAAATTTGATGTTTTATTATTCACTTCTTTAATTGCTTCTGAGTTTCCCAAAATCTTTTCCATCTTTGTAACAGTAAGTTGATCCTCTAATTGTTCTTCAGACTCATTGTTAGAAGAGCTTTCTGATATCATGGTTGAATCTGTGTCAGGAGTCTTATTCCCATGGGGCAATTCCATAGGTGAAAATTCTTGATCATTTTCTTTGTTTTTAGGTAGGAAAAAGTTTGAAGTTTTTTGTGGATTAACTTTTTTATCTTTATATTTGGTTCTCCCAGTCATATTCCTTTTTGGTTTTGACATTTTGGAAGAATCTTAAGCCCTTCTTCAAAGGAAATATTATAAAGAGTAGTTACTTTTGCACAGGTAGCAATCAGAGGAAGGGTAAATATATGTAATTTCGGTTACAGATGTTTAGATCCCCAACATAGTGGATTGTAAATTCATACCAAAGTACTTGGATCTAACCACCAACGGAACCTCCCCCTTTTGGTTTAGAAGAGGATCTTACAGTATTTTTATTCTTAGCCTGTTTTATTAATTATTAAACACGAGCATAAGTGCAGTCCTTCACTTCCTTTATGGAAATGCTACATACTTCATATTTATTACTCCAATCAATGTCATAGACCCTACCTTATATGTAACTATTGGTTGAGAAAAGGGAGCCTTCCTTCATGTGAGCACAATTTATCCTGGAGTTTACTGGAGATTTAGTATGCTCATGGCAAGAGAGGATTTTTTAATTCCCGCGGCGGGAAATTTAAACTGCAGCGGGGGACCCTATGGGGACCTCCGCAGCAAGGGTTAATGTTGGGACACTATGGGGGTAACGATGGGGACCCCAGCATTGGGGGGAGTTAAAATTAAGTGCAGGGGGTTACTTGAAGTACCCTCGCGGCATGGGTTAACACATTGACTGCTGTGGGGATCCCGATTGGGACCCTCGCAGCAAGGGTTTATGCAGGGATACTGCAGGGGTCCCAATGGGGACCCCCAGCATTGGGGGGGGGGTAATTTTAAGTACTCCGTGGTCGGGATTGACAATAGTGTGCTGCAGGCCCTTTAAGGACCTGCAACAGAAAATAATGCAGCAAGGGTTAATATGGGGACACTGTAGGGGACCCCTAGCATGGGGGGGGGGTAATTTTAGGTGCTGAGGGGGGAACTTGAAGTACCCCCCACAGCTGGGCTTGTGATCAGAACTGCCGCGGCAATTGATGATGTGGGGAGCCTGCAAGATCATCTTGCAGGCTTTCACTTGACATGATGGCGATCTGTTCAGCCATTGGCTGAGTCAAACCCATTGATCCGTGTTTGACTCGTCGATCTTAGGACGGCCGTGCATGCAACGTGGGAGAGATTGGGCTAAGATTTGGAGTGTCTAGCACGTTGCTCGCAGACCTTCTAGTTTAATAGCATTGTAACTTTGGAGCTTTTGATTCACGTAGGGATTAAGAGCTAAACTTTTGACATACGAGGTTGGAATTTAATAGGGCTATTTGTGACAGAATAGCACTGTCAATCACATATTATAATTGTCTAACTACGATTCGTCGTCACGCTGCGTTGCATAGTGCGTACGACTTAGTGATGAGCGCCGCAGGCGCTCATTGCCTGGCGAGCCTCGCACAGCGAGGCGAGCCGTTAAATCGTAGCACTTTGGCAATGAGCGCCGCAGGCGCTCATTGCAGGCGCGAGGCGAGCCGTTATGTTAAACCGTAGCACTTTGGCAATGAGCGCCGCAGGCGCTCATTTCAGGCGAGCCTCGCGTAGCGAGGCTTGCCGTTAAACCGTAGCACTTAGAAAAAAATACGAGATGAAAAAAATTACGAGATAAGCGGCAGAACCAAAACAATAAAAAAAACACTAAATACACACTAAAAAATAAAATAAAGGTCACTTACAGCATGGGGAACCAGGCAGGACGTCTGGAAGTGAGTTGGAACTCCAATTTACATCGATTTAGCCAAGTTACAAAGAACTCGAAAATCTACTAAGCGAGAAAAAAATGGCCGCCGCAAAAAATGAAAACGAGGCTATACTACTACGAACTGCATAAAACACAGCCACAGACGTATGTGTTTGAAAAACAACGAGATAAAGGATGCGGATTAACCGCGCAATGAGTAAAAAGACAGTAGCGAGTACATTTTACGAAACGCAATTACAGATTTACGCATTAACACAGATTTAACGCCTTTGTCTCGCGCAACATCAGATTTCCGCCTAAACCAACGCACTTGATGAAATATAAGTTGAAAGTTACAAAAAAAAAAAGTAAAAAAAAAAAAAATTGTATTTATTTTAAGAAAAAAAAAAGGGACAAATGTAGAGTCATGTTGTGTGGCAAATAAATTTCACAACATTTAATTTCTATTGACCGTCATTTGACCGTTTGACCATATTTACTGTTAAACCGTAGTACTTTAGCAGGCTTAGCGATAAGCGCCACAGGCGATCATCGCCCGGCGAGCCGTTAAACTGTAGTACTTTGGCAATGAGCGCCGCAGAAAAAATGGCGGACGAACAAAACGAAAACGAGGCTACAGCACTATAACCACGGAAAACACGTACCGATAATCCGCTAAGACGCATACCACACATTATCCGCCATTTTAGGATAATGCGGAAGTACACAGCTACGTTAACGGTTTCGGCTCGCGCACGCACACTATTACACTGCACACGTTCATCACGCTTACACAGCAGCTCCACACCACTAATGCTGCAGCAACATCAACACAGATTGCCAGCTCTTCAACACAATGCATAAAAATACGTAAATTCATTTATTAATTTGAATTCTATATTTCAGTAGTACACAGAAAACAACATTAGCTACCTTACAATTCCATATGTATATTAATAACTAAACAACTTTTAAAACATACACATCTCATTGCCTTCATTTTTTGACGGGCAATACGCTAGTAAAGTTATAATGGCTGAAGACCATGATGTTACTGAAATGACAGAAGTGCTGTCTTTGAATGACATACTTAAGAGAGGAAAGCAGGGATTAGAATAATTGATCAGAACATTGATATCAAATGTATGCCCTATCCGTGAATATAAAGACCAATTATGAGAATATCTTGCTAGAATTGATCCTAAAATTGATGGGGCTGTCATTGATAATTGGTCTCATGATGCTGAGTTGTTGACCACAATTATGAATGCTATCATTGCTGTACAGAGAAAATCAGAGAGAACGAAATACCTGCCGAGACTAGCAGTAGGCTGGGTAGAATTAGCTAGGAATTGGAAACAATCAACGTTTACAAAAGGAAAATATTATCAGAGATTTGAGTCACAGATTAATGTAGTCACAGAAAAATATAATGATTTAAAAAATGTACAGGAAAATTTAAGATTTAAAAAGAAAAAATAATGATGTAAGAGAACAGTGCGATAAATTAAAACATAATTTCAGTGAAGACATGAGGGGTTATGATACATCCCAAAGCATAAATGACAAGGTAGCACAACAGTGTAGCCAATTGGAAACCACAATAAGATAATTAAAACTTGACCTTGAAAAATTGTCAGATCAGAAATATCAGAGAGAAGTAAAAGAGGTTGAGTTAAATTTAGAAAGCAGAAAGACACCGAAAAAAAATTAAGCTAAGGAAAAAATCAAACTGTACAGACAGGAAATTGACAATCTAAAAACAGATTTAGCTAGAGCACAAGCTCATGCTTTAAGCAGAAGTGTCACAACAAATACCAATTATTCAAATAATGAAAGTGATACATCAGCCTACATAGTCACAAAGATGGAAGGGATTGTGAACAAGACAAACATGACAGTGAGGAAACACAGCCTAACAGAAGGCCCTTGTTTCACAAGATTGCCCAAATAATACAAAAGTTGGTTCAACCATACACTAAAGGGTCCAAATTGTCCATAGAAGATCATTTGGGTGCAGTAGAGAGAGTGATGATGAAACTATCAGAGGGGCTAATGCAAAAATCTCCTATCTCCCGAGGCCATTTGATAACTCCTACACATCATTCTTTACCTCCCATAATAGTGACATACATGATTGGGAAATGTTTAAATCTCAGGAGATACTTTTCTGAGTACAGGAACCTGCAGGCCGCACTAAAGGCAGTGCATAATCTCAAATGTAAACATGATGAGAGTATCAAAATGTTTCCTAATCACCTTAAAACATGCATACAGACAAACTGCTAAAAAGACAGACATAGAATCTGCTGAGTTTAAAATAATGTGTTTCCATGCTTTACCTCAAAGGAACATGGCAAGATACTTCAATGAGACCGAACCATTAAGTTGGTTGGTAAATGAATGTTCAAAAATGTATGAAATTCAGACAGAAGAGGGAAATAATTACAAGTGCAAAGAGAACAAGCACCAACATGCAAGAAGTAGCAGACATATCTGTTTACCCTGATTTATAATTTGAGAAAGGAATCAAATCTTATGCTGAAGTGCTTAAAAGTCAAACTAAGCAAAGGAAGATGCAGACCTTATTTAAACCAATCAATTCTATGAATAAAAAAGCTCAAAGGGTTTATGTTATCCAAAACTATAAAGGCAAAAATACATATGGAGGCCAACATCTCCTAATTCAGGAGGAAGGTGGAGCCATCTTATGCCCAGTACCCCAAATAGCTCAGAGATCCAAAGGTTTATAAGGCGTATCCAAAACCAATTTTCAAAACAGTCTTCTAGTCTAGAAGAACAAATTAAAGTGCTGGTACAACAAATGGCTACATTCATCTCTGGTTTTAATATGCAGGGAAATCAATCTGTGATAAATAACCCAAGTCAATGAGAAATGAGTTTTGGAAGTCAGGGCCCAAAACTAAGAACTGTTGATAAAAAAAAAATGAGAAATTATAAAACAGATAGAAATAATACATGTAAATCTCTTTAATCAGGTGAAATTTGTGAAACCAATGCTAATAATTTGCTTTTTATCTCTGTTCCCAAGCTGTCTCCATATACTGAAACTTCCAGACAGCAAGAAGGGGTTGATCAAAAAATTGAGGGGGGTGATGCAGAAGGTAGTAATGTTAAACCCTTACGCTCACAAGAGATGTCACTGACCAAACGAGAATCTACTGGCAAAAGGTTAATAGCGGTATAAAAAAGGAACGATGCAATGCATTGGTAAATGATTTATTACTTTCTCATACCAGTGAAAATGAAGGCTTACTAATGCCTGAAAATGAAAATGAAAGTGAAACTAATGATGTACAGGAAATTGCTGTTAGTTCCACATAACTAATAATAAACTGGATAAATAATATCCCATAATCTGACTCTTCAAATACAAATAATCAATGGAAGAAGTCAAATATGTTATAACACTTCCACTTCTTATTTGAGGTGGGAGAAATCTGGGATTGATACCACATTCCTGTCAGTATACAAGGTGTAAACTACTTGAATATCAAAGGGTTAGTCGATACAGGCTCTCCTTAGTCACTATTATTTCCTAAAGAACATGTATCTGGAAATTGAACGCAGGGCTAAGAAGAAATTCACTTGAAAAATGGTTATTGGAACTATTATGATTGGGTCAAACTTGTTATTTTCTTTTATCTACAGAAACCAAAAACAAAACAAAGACTAAAGAAGACCAGGAAAAAGACGGCCTTGGTATGGGTGATGCTGGTCCTATGCCAAGAGGTCCAGATGAAACCCCTCATTAAATCTGGCCTGCCCTCAGGATCCTGATTCAGGAGACTCTAGGATTCATAATTACCGGACAGAGATTAACGTCACAGATTTTCTTGAGATTTTCACAATATTTTCTTGATCTATTTTGCATTCTGGAATAATTTCCCTATCGATTGAACTTAACCAAAATCAGAACTATCCAATCTATTACTATTAAAAAAATGTAAATATATATATTTTTGGGGGGGCATTAGTATTGTATTTTAAATCTCTGAAATCAATGTCTGTATTCAAGAGACCGATTGGAAGACCAAAATTGATTCAACATACAAAAAAAAGCTAGAGGGGTTTCAATCCGGTTCAATAAAAAGATTAACATCTCTGAGGAATTCAGAGAGATCGATAATGAAGGTAGATTTATTATTTGGATTGGGAAAATTAATCAAGTAAATTATACAATAGCGAATTTATATGCTCCCAATAAAGGACAAAACACGTTTTTTAACAATATTCTGAAGCATATTGATAGAGTCAAGATTGTCCTTACTATTTTTTGTGGAGATTTAAACATGGTACTTGACCCTGATATGGATAGGAAATCTTGTAAATGTCCCGATCCAGACACTCAATTAATAAGAAGAGCTAAGTTATTCCATGAAAGCCTTTTAAAATTTGGTTTGTATGATGCCTGGAGGTTGAAGCATCCAAAAGAAAATGATTATACTTTCATCTGTCAAAGACTTGAGACCTATTCTAGGTTAGATTTTTTTTTAGTTAATCTAGAAACTTTGAGAGAAATTCTTTCAATCAACATTGGAGCTATTGAATGGTCAGACCATGCTAGAATTGAAATACAATTAAGAGATCAGACTCAAATTAAACTATATTTCAGAAGGAAAATTGAATCTTTTTTATTTTGCAAACCTGAGAATCAACTGAAACTCCAAAAAGAAATTGATAGCTTTTTTAATACCAATAACAACTAGGTTATAAAGAATACTAAGGTATGGAATGCCCATAAGGCGCATGTAAGAGGATTGTTATTATCCTGCGTACCGGAAAAAAACAAGAAGGATTACCTCTTTGCGAACTATATATGAGATTAGCAAAGCTAGATAGAGAGAACAAATTAAACCCTATGTCAGAAAGATTGAATGAGATTACACAAATCCCCCAAAAAATTGCAATTGAATGTAGACAATTGCCATTTGAAACTTCAATCTCAATGTTATCACCTATCAAATAAAGTAAGCAGAACCTTGGCATCAAAACTGAAGAAGAGAAATTCCTCCAAGAGAATTAAAGAAATAATATCAGAGGATAATAAATCACATACAAAACCAGAAGATATTGAAAAGGCGTTTTATAGCTTTTACAAAATTGCATAAAACTTAGAGGAGAGCAATCAGTTTAAAAAAAACCTAATAAAGAAGTAATAAATATTTTTTTGGCAAAAATGTACCTTCCTAAGATTGAGAAAGAAGAATTGGTGAACCTAGAAAAGGAAATTAATATTAGTGAAATAGAAAAAGTTATCACTAATTTGAAAATTAATTCAGCCCCAGGTCCTGATGGGTTTGTTAATTAATATTATAAAACTTTTTAATCCTGTTTATCCAAACAGTTAGTTAAAGTCTTCAATGACATTAAATCAGAAGGGTGAGTTACATCAGAAATGTTAGAAGCAGTTATCATTAACATTCCTAAACAAAGCAAAGATCTTAAATATTGTAAAAACTACAGGCCCATCGCTTCTGAATACAGATATCAAAACTTATTCTAAAATACTGGCAATTAGGTTAAACCAAATCTTACCTAAACTATTTGGATTGGATCAAACTGGCTTTGTTCAAGGCCGTTAAGGCTCGGATAACACGAGGAAACTTGACGACCTTATGTCATACTGTGAAAATAATGCTATTCCTTGTGCTATATTAACTCTCCACATAGAAAAAGCTCTTGACAGGCTAAATTGGGAATATATGTTTGCAGTACTTCCCAAATTTGGACTAGGCAATTTTGGTTATAAAGCCATTGGGGCTTTGTATTCACAACTTTCGGCGTTTGTGTCAGGTATTGGGCTCAAAACCGAATCTTTTATAATTTTGAATGGGACCCACTAAGGTTGTCCTCTTTCTCCACTGATCTTCGCCCTTCTGATGGAACCCCTGGCGGAGGCCATCAGAAGGGCAGAAGAGATTAAAGGCATAACTATTAATGTAAATCCTTATAAAATCATGTTTTTTGCAGATGACGTTATTTTAACTTTGTCTAGCCCAATTGTATCTTTGAAACATGCACACAAATTGATTAAGATGGAAATATATCATATTATAAAATAAATGTAGCTAAAACAGAAGTGTTTACACTAAGTTTGGACAGTGTTCAAAAAAACTATTTAAAAAATGTATGCAAAGCCAATTTTGACTCTAATCAAATCTCCTAATTAGGAATTGTCTTTACCAGGAATTTAAGAGATTTGACTCGAATACATTTTCTTAAATTAATTAGTCAATTGGAATCTTTATTTGCAAGTTGGAGAAATAGAGCTTTATCCTGGCTCGGCAGGGTTGCCGAAATAAAGATGTCTATTTTGCCACTAGAAGTTCCTAACTTAATTATAAAGAAATTACAATCTATAATAGATAATTTAATTTATAGAAATAACATACCTAGACTTAATCTGACAATAGTAAAATGAGGGTTTCTTAGAGGTGGAATTGGTACACCTTGTATTATAGATTATTATATAGCAGTTATGCTCTCTCATTGTATTAACTGGACATCACAATTTAACAAAGCTAGTTGGCTACATATTGAAAATGCTTTATTACCTAAAGATAATATTGAATTTTGGCTTTGGCATAAGTATTTTGGATTTGATAAAAAAATTCTCATATGTAATAGAAACTGGCTTTAAGTTCTGGTTTAAGTGGGATGCAAAATTAGATCTAAATACATTTCCTTCACCTAGTACTCCAAATTTATTACTCAAAAAATTAAATGATCTCCCTTTTTTAGAGGAATGGAAGTAATGGAAAATGTTTAATTTGGGAGATTTATATGACAATACAGAGTTTAAATCATTCGATAGTTTGAACGCAGAATTTGGACTTCCAAGAAGGAAGTGGCTGCAATATGAAACTCTAAAACATACAATCCATAAATCTAATTACAGACAGCGAGAAATCAAGAAATCTCCCCAATTGTAAATACTAGCCTTAGCCAAAGATGGGAACCACTTCATTTCTAAATGTTATAAGGTTGTAACAAGAGAAAATGAATTAGGGAAAACAGGGGCAATGGAAAAATGGGAAAATTACCTTGATTTTTGTTCCTCACCAGAAAAATGGTTTACAGCTTTTACTCTCACATATAAGTTAATTAAATACCAGGCCTTTAGAGAAGTTTATTTTAAGACCACGCAGAGATGGTATATGTTTCCTAAAAAGGTGGCTTTAATAATGAAAGATCTCACCTTAGATAGATGTTGGAGACTTTGTGCCCAAAAAGGATCATATAAACACATCTGGTGGGAATGCCATCTAGTGAAGAAAATGTGGCTATCATGTTTTGACTATATAAACTGTCTTGGGGAAAACCAATGCCCCAAAATTGGAGGAAGCATTATTTCACATGTTCCCTGAAAACGTAACTTTTGTGGAGAAAGCTTTTATTGCTCAATTAACTATAGTTGTAAAGTGGGTTATAGTTAAAAATTGGAAACAACCATTTCGTCCAACCTTACATGAAGTTTTGACAGTATTAAGTAAGAAAAGAGAAGTGGAAAAAATGTAAACCATCTAGGCATAAAGATCTAAAAAACTAATAATAGGTCAATATGGGATAGGCACCATTAAAAGAAAAGCAGATATTTAAAAACCTCACCTTCTCTTCAACATTTGTCTGTTTGTCAATTTGTTTTTGTTGTTTTTTGTATGGCTGTAAATGTATTGCTGTACTATTTTAACTGTATGTTGTATTTTTCAATGTTCTACCTATTGAAAAGAAAAAAAAGAAAGAAAAATAATTAAACCCTACAATTTTCACACAAAGAGGGGGTATGTTGTGACATTTGTAGATAAAAAGATCATACATATATTTTTCTTTTTACTATTTACCACTGTAAGTACATTATATATCCATGTGAATGAATGTCGGGCCATTCATTATATGAAGGGTTAATCATTTTGCTCTCCTAAACAAGAATAACAAAGATAAGCCAAATAATTCCAGATGGCTGAGAAGGCCTTGAGAAAGAACACAGAACCGTCTCATAAAGATAAAACATATACTATTCCTTATTCTTTTAACCGCACACTACCAAAACAGGTGTAGATAGAGGAACAATGTTTATTGAAACCTAAAAAAATGTATTTGGCTCGAAGTATAACTAAAAGTCAACACATATATTCAACATATTTCATAGTTGGGCCATGGAGCGAGTTTACTCTGTAGCAGACAGAAATATGTTTATACACCATGGGTCCGATTCAATTGCAAGCCCGCAACTCGATAGTAGTAGCTCGAATGTCTGTGGGTGTGTTTTGCTCCTGTTCGTCTCCAAATCTGGAACTATCCAATTGGCCAAGGCCGCAAGTTACTGGCCCAAAGCTGACTCTGTAAACCATGAACTGGTTTGTAGCAGTTCAGGGCAGGAACATGATCAATTAACCAAGCCCGTAATCTCCCATTTCGAATCTGCTAATAGAAAATGAGACCGTCATTATTACGTCAGTAAAACATGGAGGTTACATGTCAATCAATCAGGATTGATTCAACCCCGAAATTAAACATAAAAATAAATATACTGCTGATTTGCGGGCTTGAGACTGTTGTGCAATTAATTCGAATGCCTTTCATCGCTTTCCGCGTTATTTACAGTGTTGTAGTGATTTTTTATTTGCCTTTACACTGCTACAGATATGTGTTTAACCCCCTTGTGAGTCCTCTCTAGCACTCATAGGTTTTTCTCCTTCTTTTGCCATTTACAGGTGTGAAAACATTTGCCGGCTTGGGGAAATTGAGCAATTGAATATCGATTTGTGATTTTAGCCATTGTAACTCTTGCGAAAGGGAAAGATCAAAGACTTCGTGAGCCTGTAAGTTACAGGTTTAAATATCGCAAATTTTCGAGGCAGAAACTCATAACCCTTTTGGAGCCTGCAAAAAGACGCCAATTGAATAGCAAATTAACTTGCAACATCACTTACAGGCTATAGTAACATGCGAAAGGTCAATTGAATCAGGCTCCATTTTATTGACATATCTTAATTATGCATGTACATAGAAATCATGTGGGAGGCTATTGCAATTGGTGGAAATGAGCCCTGTGACTGTGAGTGGGTGAAAAGGAAAGAGTTATCTATTTGGCCAAAGGGAGGCTTTGTGTTTTTTTAAAGAATAGGGAATGTTTGAAAATTGATTGTCATCAAATCATTTAAAAGGATTTTGATAAAACTCTCACTGATTTTATATTGTGTTCTATCTTAAAATAATAATAACAGTTGTTTATTCTTGGTTTGATATAGCTTCTATAAACTCTGTTTTGCATAAAGCATATACTTGTCTATACATTAATAAGTTAACACAATAAAATATATTATTATATACACTGTAATATGTTTGTCACATTCTAATTGTATGACAACCCCAGAGGTTACCAAAGGTCAACACATGCATTGACACCTTTACTGCTACAAACTTTCAAAATGCATTCCATTGCAATGTGTTGCTTGCCATTTTTGTAGTTAAAAGGTTAAATACTTGACTATGAAAAGCATTCTGGCCGTAATAAAAAACATGTGATGATAGATACCCATTAGCTGCTCTGCTATATCAGGATGAATATAGCTGTTGGTACATCATGTTCTGTGCTATGGTATTCCAAAGAGAGAGTTCTTGCTTCCACTAGAACCCTGTTCCCCACAGCTCTGTGCATCCTCATGCCACATTTTCTTTCTACCGTATGTCTTTCTGGCTACCATAAGCACAGGTTGACAGGTTGACACCTAGAGCTACTATGACATCACAGTCAGGGATAGGTAAGGCATCTTGCCTGACAGACTGTGGGCAAATAGCTGACTGTCCCTCACAAGCATTCCCTGGTGGTCTAGTGGTTACGATTCAATGATCTCACCTCTGCAGCCTGGGTTTGATTCCCGGTCTTGGAAATATAGTATTAGATAACAAGCAAGATTGACTTATAGGAATAGCATCACTTGCTTGGCAGATGGTTTGGGGGCCAAAGTGTGCTTAAGTCTGAACATGTTAGTGCAAGTGTGTTTGCAAATAGTCTCAAGCAGACATTTTGACAACAAATTATCCTATACATGTGTACCGCCTTGCATCTTTCTAAGTGACTAGAGATTGTAAAATCAGTGCAGGGAATATCTACTGTACAGAACCCTGTCCATTATTCAGATTAAGTTTCTGAACAGATGTTAGATACCAGTGCTGCATCAGAGCAGTCACTTGTTGCTTTCCAAGCCTGGGCAATGCCACAGGTGAGCTTGGTGTTTCCCCTTCACTTCCTCTCCTTCCTTCCTACCTTTTATGAAATTGTCCCCTAGTTTATACAAGGGATTAGAGAAGTGGGCAATGACATTTTTTTTTTTTTTTTAGAAACCAAGAAGGAATGCCATAGTGCCACATAGACAAGTGTGTTATGTCTAAGTGTATAGTTCTTCTCTGAGTTTGGGGACTGGGGCTCTACAATAGTTTGCTGCCAGCTTTGGCTGTGAAAGGTGCAGTGAATCCTGCAGTGACGTTAAAGGCAGACCTGCAGTGCTTTCCAGCATTGGCTAAGGATACTGTTTTGTCATACTGGGTATATTGTGAAAGTGAAGGATCTGCTGAAAATTTACTGACATGTATTAGAATATTAGTAGGCGTCTGCTATGAACCACCAAATATAGCTGAAAGTGAGGAAATACAATTATTGTTACAGATTGGAAATGCAGCTAAGCATGGGCAAGTTCTAATATTGGGAGATTTTGATTACCCTGAAATAAACTGGATAAATGAGACCAGCAGTTCAGCTAAAGGGAGCAGGTTCTTGAGTACACTCAGGGATCATTATCTGGCCCAGGTTATACAAGAGCCTATTAGAAATGAAGCTATCTTAGATTTAGTCATCACAAATAATATTGATATAATATCAAATGTTGGAATAGGGCAACCTTTGGGAAACAGTGATCACAACACAGTCTCATTTGAGATTGAATTAAAAAAAACAAAATTTTAAGGGGCCACCAAAAACTCTTAATTTTAAAAGGGCAGATTTGAATGGTCTAAGGGCAGCAATACAAAGTATAGACTGGGACAGAGAATTGATAGGTAAAAACACTGAACATAAATGGACAACATTTAAATCCTTACTAAATATATCGGCATATACCATGTGGGAATAAAAGTAAAAGGAATAAATCCCATCCAATGTGGCTTAACAATGATTTAAAGATCAAGATAAGGAGTAAAAAGAAGGCATTTAAATTATACAAACAAGAGGGGACAGAAACTGCTTTACGGGAGTACTAGGAAATCAACAAGGCTTGCAAAAGCGCTATTAGACTGGCTAAAATAGAAAATGAAAAGTTAATTGCAAAAGAGAGTAAGACTAACCCTAAAATATTTTTTAAGTATATTAATGGGAAGAAGGTGAGGAAGGAAGCTATAGGAACATTACAATGTGACACAAGCCATCTGAAAAGTAGTGACCAGGAAAAGGCAGATGAGCTAAATAGGTTCTTTTCTTCGGTATACACAAGGGAGGTACCAGTTGTTGGGACACTGCAACATAATAGGGCTACACTACTTTTGCCAAATAATTGGTTAACACAGGAAGTAATCCAAAAGAGGTTGGAAAAAATAAATGTTAATAAAGCCCTGGGTCCTGATGGAATACATCCACGGGTACTGAGGGAACTGGGTTCTTTAATAGCCAAACAATTATATTTAATTTTTCAAGATTCACTCAACACAGGGTCTCTACCAGATGACTGGAGAAAAGCAGATGTTATACCTATATTTGAAAAGGGAGCAAGAGCAAATCTGGGGAATTATAGACCAGTGAGCCTTACTTCTGTAGCGGGGAAGCTTTTAGAAGGGTTAATAAGGGATACTATACAATAATATATCTATTTGAACAGGATTATAAGTAGGAGTCAACATGGATTTATGAGGGATAGGTCATGTCAAACAAATCTAATTAGTTTCTATGAGGAGGTTAGTAGGAACCTGGATCAAGGCAACTCAGTGGATGTAGTTGGTTTGGATTTTGCAAAGGCTTTTGATACAGTGCCACATGGGAGACTATTGTGCAAACTAAGAGATACAGGAATTGCAGTAAATATCTGCTCATGGATTGAGAGCTGGCTAAAAGACAGGAAGCAAAGGGTTGTTGTAAATGGAACATACTCCGATTGGACTAATCTGGTAAGTGGGGTTCCTCAGGGTTCAGTATTAGGTCCTCTCCTTTTTAACATATTTATTAATGACTTAGAGGTAGGATTGGAGTGTGGTGTCTCCATTTTCGCTGATGAGACGAAGTTGTGCAAGGTAATTAAATCAGATAATGATGTGCTTTCCCTCCAAAGGGATTTACATAAAATTTAGGAATGGGCATCTAAATGGCAGATGAGATTTAATACCAATAAATGTAAAGTTATGCATCTGGGAAGGAAAAATAGCCATGCAATTTATAATCTTAATGGAGCAAATCTAGGTGTATCAGATATTGAAAGGGATTTGGGAGTGCTTGTGCACAACCATCTAGGTAACAGTGCTCAAAGCCAAGCAGCAGCTGCAAAGGCAAATAAAATATTAGCATGTATTAAGAAGGGTATAGAAGCAAGGGAAACAAATATAATTCTGCCACTATACAAATCTCTAGTACGCCCTCATTTGGAATATGGAGTACAATTTTGGGCATCACTTCATAAGATGGACATTTTAGAGCTGGAAAAGGTACAGAGGAGGGCAACAAAACTAATAAGGGGAATGGAGGGGCTAAGTTATGAGGAAAGACTAACCAAATAAAACTTATTTTCCCTAGAAAAAAGGTGTGTAAGAGGAGATATGATTACCTTATATAAATACATCCAGGGTCAGTATAAAGATTTGTCAAGGGAGCGTTTTTGTGCCAAGAGGTTTTCAACTGACAAAGGACATCCCTTGAGGTTAGAAGTAAAAAGATTCCACCTTAAAGAAAGAAACGGGTTCTTCACTGTAAGGGTGGTTAATCTGTGGAATTCTCTACCAGAGGAGGTGGTGACAGCGTATTCGATAGATAACTTTAAAAGGGGACTGGATTTATTTCTAATTAAAAAGGGAATTCAGTGTTATCATGGATAGTTAGAGAGACATTATTGATCCAGGGAGAAATGCGATCGCCAGTATCTGGGGTGAGGAAGGATTTTTTTTTCTCCCTTTGAGACGACTGTCTAAGTCTTACTTGGGTTTTGTTTTGTTTTTCTGTTTGCCTTCCTCTGGATTAATAATAAAAAAAATTAAAAAAAAGTTTAATAATTGATTAATAATAAATTAACAACTAAGTAATGAATATTTAATCTGCATATTGCAGATCAGAGGAGATCTTAAAAGGTTGAACTTGATGGACTGAAAGTCTTTTTTCAACCTTAATTACTATGTATCTATGTAACTATGTAATGTATATTTCAATACATAGACCACAACACTTTAAAAAACTTGGTTCAGCAGCAAAGGGTTAATGGGTTATACAAGAATTATATTATTGTTTGGAATAGCATAGGATTCTTTGGGTTTTTCCATACTGTCAGCTGTAATACACTGGTGGATCACTAGGTGCCAATAGAGTACATCAAATAGAAAATACTTTTGTTAGAATCTAATTTAATGTGGCTGGTCGCATCTAAAAAATAAATATTATGAGAAAGCACTATGCAATAACATGTACAAAAATAATTATGTCATGTAAATTCTGTGATAAAATAGTAGCACTAAATAAGTAGTAATTGGTATGAGATATATAATAAACTCCATGGCCCTCATTCAATTGCGATTCGGCCAATTGAATAGGGCTCTAAATTAGCACATAACATATATTTTTTAAATACGTTTTTAGGTAGTCAAAACCTTGCTTTTGGATAGATGCTTACTAACTAAACACTTCTTTAAAAAAATATGTTATGTGCTTATTTAGAGCCATATTCAATTGGACAAATTGCAATTGAATGAGGGCCCATGGGTGTAGGAACTGTGGTGGATGACGGAACAAATCCCCCCAGATTTTTCTATGTTTGCATGTATATATATATAAGCTATTTTACGGTCTGTGTACACAATGATTTTTTTATGTTTTATGCTTTAATAATAGGGCAGAAAAAGTAAACAGTATATTCAGTCCTAATCACCATGTTTTTCCAACAGAAGTTTAGTTCAAGAGAATATTAATGTTGTGAACAATGAACATTGCATTGAGAGTCGATTACATTTTTAACTATTTGTTGAACTTTTTTTGTATGGTGCCACCTACAGTGTTTTTCCGTTAATAATTTGTTAATATAGCAGCTTCTATTTTAAATTGTTCTTTATTTCTACAATTTCTTAATAAGCAATTGTGTAAATGTACTAAGTGGAAACAAAGATTCAAAATAACAAGATGTGACAACCGGGGGACCTCCGAACTTTGAAGCTGTTAAGAGGTAAGGGGCCCCTGGGCTGGCAATAGTTACTATTGCTTAAAGTGTATTATTGTGTAATTTCTCCCATTTATAAAGTATGGTGCCATGGCCACATGGATATCAGGACTGTTGCAGCCATGATGGCATGGATAGGGTTAACATATGTGTAATGCTATTTTATTGTGCTATGCAGTGGTTTCCCCATGTTTGTAATAACTTGTCCAAAGAGCTACCTATCTTTGACCAAGGATTATGTTACATGTCAACTTGTATATGTCATGTTTAGTCTAGAAATGCAGAATATTCCCTGAGTGGGTTAAATGAAACAGGTTATGCGGGGCTCCCAGGGACGGGGCCACAAGTTAAGGGGTATGGAGAGGTCCAGTGGACATGGGGAAGGGCCTGATCAGACACCATGTCTGCAGAGGGTATATTTACATTATTGCCCGGGAAGCCAGATAGTGACACTAGCTTGCTAATTACCCCACCCATGCAAGGGAATGTCCAGCTGCTCAGCAGGGAACAGAGATCTGACAAGATAGAGGCATTCACAGGGAATGCTAGAGAGACTGGGGTGATACTGTATATAATTGAGTATAAGCCGACCCGAGTATAAGCCGAGGCACCTATTTTACCACAAAATATTGGGTAAAATGAGTGACTCGAGTATAAGCCGAGGGTGGAAAATGTGCTGCCCCCTGTGTCCCTCTTGTGCCCTCTGTGTCCCCCCTCTCTCTCCCGTGTCTCTTCTCCCCTCTCCCTTCCCTGTGTCTCTTCCCCCCTCCCTTATCACCCTCCTCAACCCCCCTCCTCATTCTCAACCTCCCTCCTCAACCCCACTCCTCATCCTAAACCTCCCTCCTCATCGTCAACCCCCCCTCCTCAACCTCCTCCTCAACCTCAATCCCCCTCCTCATCCTCAACCCCCTCCTCAACCCCCATCTCATCCTCAACCTCCCTCCTCATCCTCAACCCCCTCCTCAACCTCCCTCCTCATCCTCAATCTCCCCCCATCCTCAACCCCTCCATTCTCAACCCCCCTCCTCAACCCCCCTCCTCAACCCCCATCCTCATCCTCCCTCCTCAACCCCCATCCTCATCCTCAACCCCCCCATCCTCAACACCCTCCTCAACCCCCTCCTCAACCTCCCTCCTCAACCTCCTCATTCTAAACCCCCGTCCTCATTCTAAACCCCCCTAAATACCTCCCCCTCTCCCTTTCCCCTCACTTACCTGCTTCTGCTCCGGCCTCCGCTCCTTCTTGACCCGGCGCGCATGTGACCTCACATGCGCGCCACGTTGTTAGCATATACCGGGTGCCGGCACCCGGTATATGCTAATGACGTGACATCACATGCACGCCGGGTCAAGAAGGAACAGAGGCCAGAGCAGAAGCAGGTAAGTGAGGGGAAAGGGAGAGGGGGAGGTATTTAGGGGGTTTTAGAATGAGGAGGGGGTTTAGAATGAGGAGGGGGGTTTAGAATGAGGAGGGGGGTTGAGGATGAGGGGGGAGGGAAAGAGACATGGGGGGGCTAGAGAGACACAGGGGGTAGAGAGACACGGGGGTAGAGAGACACGGGGGGGTTAGAGAGACACGGGCGGGGGGTTAGAGAGACACGGGGGGGGGGGGGAGAGTGACTCGAGTATAAGCCGAGGGGACCCTTTTTAGCCTTAAAATAGGGCTGAAAAACTTGGCTTATACTCAAGTATATACAGTAGTTCAGTCTTAGTAATCATATTTTCATAATGTTGGATTTGCGGCATAAGGTATAACCCCTCTTTAGTGTTTATACAAGAATATAAGTATGGATCATGAAATGCTATTCACTAGTATATCTTTATGTTGAAGTGGTGAAACTAGAATTTGCATAATCTGTATGGCAAGCAAGATGCTGAGAATGGTTTGCATGCATTGTATAGGTATCTTTTAATATCTTATTTGGATTTATATGGGGCCCTTAATGATCCCAATGAAGTCATCTTGTACCCTCACACTAAATGGGTTAGATAAGGGACAAGGGGACCATAGCCAAGCACCTTTAATTCAGAGACTGTACACATGTATCCATTGTATTTTAAGTCAGGGACAATTTCCCTTATTCTGTCAGAATCAGTCCTCAACAGAATTTCACTGGTTCTTATTCATTATTATTATTATTACTATTAACTTATACTTGTAAACCCTTATGTATAAGAGCATTCCCCTCTGCAGTGGCATCAAGGGTTAACCCACGTTCCTACAAGTTTAAATGGCCATTTGTCCATTCAAGGTCGCTGTCTCTGCTCATCCTGTGACTAATTAACCCCTACCGAGTTCACACTCTGGTTTATAGTGTTCAAGCACAGCCCCCCCCCCCCCCCCACAGCTATGTTAATGTTTTACTCTGCCTATAAATATGCTAATATGTTAAAGTTATCCAGTTTGTTCTTACATAATCTATGAACATTATGGGGAAAGTATAATCCTTGACCACGATTATGACTGCTTTTCCTGCCTAGGCAAATGGTTACAGCTCATAACCTGCTTTCCTGTGGTAACCTTGTTATTCTGGTTCTGGTCCAATTCCTGCTAGCAGGGATATCAATGGACCCCACAATTATACTGGGTGGGTCTGAACTATATTCTTTCCAAGCCCAGCCAAGCAGTAGATTGTGACACAAGATGAAAACAATTCCTGCCAGCAGGGATATCAATGGACCCCACAATTATACTGGGTGGTTCTGAACTATATTCTTTACAAGCCCAGCCAATCAGTAGATTGTGACACAAGATGAAAGCAATTCCTGCTAGCAGGGATATCAATGGACCCCACAATTATACTGGGTGGGTCTGAACTATATTCTTTTCAAGCCCAGCCAAGCAGTAGATTGTGACACAAGATGAAAACAAAATGAAAAAAATGCTGTATACATAACTTTGGCGATAATTAGTAAGCAATAAAAGCAGTTATTTCCAAACACTGGTAATTATTAAGATGAAAATATTAATGATGAAAATATAAAATATACTCTTCCACCTAATGTCTCTATTACTTGTTGAAAGGGGAAGAATTTGAGAGATTATTTGATTCATAGCTATTTTCATCAAACCACATGGTCAACACCTATTAATCTTGATCTTGTAGATGTGGTCATTGCAAAATATGCAGATACATCAAATCTTTTGTTCATCCTATCAATGGAGGGAACTTCTCAACCATTTTTTTCAGTTTGTAATACAGAAGTTGGCTTTAATTGTTTTGGTTAAATAGATTGTATCACAAATGAAACTATTGCATAAGAGTATTCAAAAGAACAATCTGGCAACATGTTTATGCCACAACAAATGACTATGACATGCCTATGCCTAGACTTACATTTTATCCCAAACAAGATTCAACATATCAGACTTTTTGCGCAATAGATGGGGTAACTTTAGGCCCAAGAAAAGGTGACATTGATAAGATACTCCTTAGAGAAGAGGGCAGATGGATTATGTACCTTAAATGTACCTCATGGGTTAAATCAGTCTGTTTCCTTTAGTGTCTATATATAATATAACATAAATTAGATATTCCTCCTTAAACAATTGTTCATACTTCTAGGAGAAAGCACATATACAAATTCGGGATCCAATATAAGATCTATACCTCAATACAGTGATACATTTTTTAGCAACATTGTAAAATAGTTCTAACTATTCCCCATTTTGGGGTAATATAAAGCGAGGATTAATTTAAAGATCATTTACTGCCTCTTAAGAAAAAACATTTTGTACTTAGATAAAATAATAACATTGTAATCTGTATTGGTTTTTAGTACTCTACAATTATATTAATTATATTATGAAAATAGGATTTATAAAAATGTATAATTGTCTAAAAGGTATACTGTTTTTGAAAGAAATTCCCAATCATTTAAAAAGATGTATCAATAATAACTATGTTAAAAAAATATGCAATGATAAAAATATACAAGCTTTCTGGTATAATGGAGTTTTGATATTAATGTCAAATCGAGGTTATAATGTATCAGTAATGCACATATATAATGAGACATACCATATATTCATATAATGGTGATCTGTCCAAAACAAAACAGTAATTGCCACATATGTTTGGGCAATGAAAAGTCAGACAGAACATATAAATATGGCACATCAAGAAAGAGGACAACCCCCTTTGACAAAGCCATGCTGCATGGACAAACATTTGTTGGGAATGTCCCATGTAGACTTCATGGGAAACACGTGAGAGAGATAGAGTGTGCGCCTTATGTGACTTCTGCATATTTATATTTAAAATTTCTATTTTTTCTATATATTTTAGCCTATCCTTGTTGATATGTATAATTTGGAAAATAAAGATATTATTTTATTTATGTTCCTTCTCACATACTTACTATCTTAATATAATGTCAATCAGTGTGAAGCACTTTGGAACTCAAATTCCATATCCTACTCTTTGGATATGTTAGTGAAAAAAAATAAACACTACAATTAAAGTGAAAAATAATTATCCTATAAGGAAAAAATTAAGAGGTTGATTAATAAATAACCTCCATTGGATCCAGCGATGTGAGGCCACCTATCAAATAGCTATGTATGAGAATGAATTATTAAAAAAAGTAAAACATGAATCTGTGCACTTTTTGCATGAGCATTCACATAGCTTGAAATGAGGTTCAAGGATCTTTAAACAAGAAAGAAGGCACCATTTCCAGTAGAACCAGAAGATGAAGGTCATTGGTTTCAAGCAAAATTTTATGATGTATACTATATACATACATAAACACACATACATTTGTATTTTATATGTGTAATATAGGAGCATATCAAGGAATAAATCACTAGTAGTAAATGAGGTGTGGGGTACCTAAATCTGTGTGGGCCTAGAGGACCATATATTGCCCTGATGTGACCATATGTTCAGACCATATGTCTATATGCGGTGATATCTGCATGTAACAGATGCACATGCAATTATGTCTATTTAATCCATATCTATGTATATGTTTATATATGAATATAGTTATACACCCATACTGTATATATATGTGTGTGTGTGTGTGTTTGTATTTTAATCACACTAAAATACCATGGTGCAAAAATTACTGATATTAAGTAATATTGATGGAGGAATTGGCAGCAGAATAAAATAATTACTAGGTCCAGCAAAAATAATCTAAAACTGTATAACAATATAGTCATAGAGGGCAGAAGAAAGAGGGGTGATATGATATACAGTAAAAACCCCGTTATCCGGCACTTACGGGGACTCCCTATTGCCGGATAAGTGTAGTTGCCGGTTAATTGTGAGTCCCCTAATTTAAGGGTCTAAACGACCCTTAAAACCCCCCAAAAACTCAAAATGCCTTTAAAAAGGCATTAGCACCTAAACAGGGCCATTAAGGCCCAGAAAAAAATAAATAGAAAAAGCTGTTGTTTTTTTTTTTTTTGCAGTCTTGAACTTTGGATAGTGGCGGTTATGCTGGTTTAGCGGAAGTTTATTGAAAATGGGGAATTGATGCCGGTGCCGGTTGTTTGAGAGACCCAGTTAGTTGGGTGCTGGATAACCAGGATTCTACTGTAAAATCAAATCTATTAAAGAGTTCATAAATTGTTTTCCAGAAAAAAAGGCTTTCAAAAACTAGAGGTTATAACTTGAAGCTGAATGTGGAAGTGTAGGAATAATGTGCTATATTACAGAAAGAGTTGTAAATATGTGGAACAGCTTTCCAGTGGAAGTGGTAGGGACAAACGCAGGGAATTCAAGCGTGCCTGGGATAAGCATGAGATATACTGTGTGTTAACTAATGCAACTTTGTTTATTCAGATAGAATGGGCTATCTAGATGGATCTTTTGGTTGTTATCTGTCAAGTCAATTTGATCATAACCCATCCATATTTACAGAGTTCTTGGATGGGGACTGAGGAAGGGGTAAGAAGGAGAAGTAATTGGGAGGTGAACATATCTGAGCGAGCCTAGCATAAACACTAAATGCATCTATACTTTTTTATGGAGTATAAGGGTATTGTTTTCACTTCCATATTGTATAAGATACAACTTTAGCCTTTGCTACTCTCATACCGTTATGTTTCCATGATGCCAGCTGTATTCTTGCAGCTTGCCATATAAGGATGGAGATAGCTGCAGCTTGTAAGGAAGCTTCCATATTAGTTTCTTGGAAATTCCTTGATCCAGCAGGGAAACTTCTTGTTCCAAATGCCAGAGGGTCTGTTTTTTGTTAATAAACAGCAGCAATAGTAATAGCAGTGGGGACAATCCAGATTTATAATCGGCTTTGAGTGGCGATATGAGTATGCTTTCTCTTCAATCACTGAAATGCATCTCCTATGTGGTTTTCAAAGAAGGAGATTAAGTTATTAAACTGAGCAGCTTTAATCATGCAGCCCAGAAATGAGTGGAGAGGATTAGATGTATTTTTAACACACAGCCTGTGCACCCATTAGAGTCCATTCACCATTGCTTACTGCCTTGCCCATAAAGCACAACAGAGAAGCATCTTCCGGACCACAGCACTATATTATGGGATGAAATGGAGTTTTACTTGGAGATTGATCCAGTAACTTTGAACTTAATTATACTGGTGGCCAGTTATGTTATCTTGCTATTGGTTTTTCTTGTCTCCTGTGTGCTTTATGACTGCAGGGGAAAGGATCCTAGTAAGGAGTACGCTCCAGATGACGTTCCTGAGAACAGGGCCCCTATCCGATTGGTAGTAATGCAGCAAAGTGCAACTTGGGGGAAAGCCTACCAGAACACATCACCATTATTGGAGAAAAGAATCACTGTTGTCTAAAGTATCAGCCACAGTGTTGGAGTCATCTCCTGTAACTACAATGCCTTTATTCAGTTTGCAGAACACTAAATTTGCAAGGTAAGAAGATGCTCTTTTTATACTTTGGGAAAATATTAGATATTTTTTATTTAATTTCAAATAATAATATATATATTTGTATGACGTGAAATGAAAGAAAAAATACATATTGATACAAACAAATTAATAAATGGTAAATGTAACAAATATAATAAAATGTTAATTAAATGTTCTAAAGTTTGGTTATTACTATATTTACGATATAGAGCACGAACAGGATACAATTTGACATCCATTTGAACTTTTTAATTATTTTTTATTTGCCTAATAAATGCACAAAATGTATTTTGCTAAATAATTTGTGTTTTCGGATCAGATTCAAAAGTGTGTTCATTATTATTAGAGACCAAACTAAAGAGCTGGTGAAATAGCATCTCCATTCCTAGGGCCGGATGTACTAAAATGTATGTCTTGGTTAATCTATCCACTCATATTTTATCCTGTAAGATATTTGTGCAACAATTTTAGCTTTAGCTTATCTACCTGTTATTGCTTTCCTGTTATTTAGAGGTATATCTTTTGAAAAGATCTCTTAAGATGTTAGTGAGTATGCTCCAAAGAATAACATAGTAAATGAAGATATCTGACCTCAGTACATTGCAAGCACTGTAGAAGCACATAATAATTGTGGGAGAAAAATAAATTCAACTCACATAAAGAAAAGCAAAAAGGAATTTTGAGCTATCTCAGACCAAATGGACGTCATCCAAATATCAAATATCTCATATATATATATATATATATATATATATATATATACTGCAAAGGGGCAAAGGGCACTTCGCTCTGATTTTCTGCTTTAGACATGTAGTGCATTGTTTTAAAAATGTGTCTACAATGTTTAAGCAAGAAGTACTACTTTGTGTATATTGCTCTGGTTGTATTTAAATAGAGTTGTGGATCAAATCTGTTTTACAAGTTTTGATCTTCTTTTAAATACTGTATTACTTTTTCAGGAGGAAATGTCCTTGTAAACTAATGATATCCAATTTAGTCCTGCTGATTGCACTGTTAGTTTTAGCTTCCACATTCCCACTGTACAGATAGTATCTTCCTCTACATTCAAAGTCACCTTCCACTTCTGAACATAGATCAGCAGAAACAAATACAGTAGATTCCACTGCAGCATGCCTGCATATAAAATACAATACTTTTTTTAACTCCAAAATGTTTGTAGTTCATTAACAGAGCATAGCTTTTGAGCAATTGAATTATTTAATACAAACTGACTCATAATTTACTTTTGTTCATTCCAAAGGTTTGAGAAACATAAAATTCATATGATAGGGTGTTTACTTTGGCTGTTTTAATGCATTGAATAAATAACTTTTTTCTGGTTAGATGGTGATACTGTACATTCTTTCAATTACAGTAACTTAAAATATGCATTTCTCTGCCATATGTGAGTTTTAGAGTATGGCCTCTGCTTTTAGCAGTTCAAGAAAACATTGGGATACCATATTTACAACTTGCTCTATTGAAGAATCAGAATAATTGGCAAAATGTTAGCATTCAAACCAGTTTACATTTTTAACAAATTTGCCAACCAAACAAATCAGTCACTGTGATGCTTTATTAAATCTCTCCTTATCACAGTCCCAGCATTGGCTTACAAAATAACCCACCCACCTTTGTTCGTTTTCTGTTTTTTCCTAGCAAATTATCATGCAGCTGCTTTTCTCTCCTAGGGGCTATTCCTCCCATCCCCATTCATTTTATTGGCTAACCACATACAGCACGTCATCAACTATGCAATTATAAACATGTAATTTCAAAGCATATGCAAGCCAAACCAAAACATCATTATAACTAAATCAATTAATTATAGCTTAAAATATTGACATATTTCCCATATGAGTTTCAAGCTCCTGCTTGCTGGTACACGTGAGCTTTGGTTTGCTAAATCTTCACAGAGTACACTCGCTTTTCTTATCCATGATGTAAAGAAACTCTGTAATTCATACTTACAATACGTTAATTGGAAAAAAAACTGTTCATAATGTATAAAAGGTTTTTTGAAAGTAAAAATAAAAGCCTAAAGTCTATAATTTAGTAACTATTGTTTGCCGTTTTTAGGTATTGTGAGCCACAATATTGTTTATATCTGCTTCTATAAGTTTCAGTTGACCCTTGTTTGGAATGGTTTGGGAGGGTCACAATTTAAGCTGTTTAATATGAATCTATCTGTTTATATTATAATATTTGTCAGTTATTATATTTCACTAGCTCCTTGCCAGTCAAAAATTATGGGAATCAAAACGGCGCTCATTGCGAGCCTCTCCATCCGTCTACTGTACGGGCGTCATGGTGAGCGCCTTGGGCGCTCAACGCGAGCCCAACAATGAGCGGCTAAGCTGCCTCGTTAACCTGCAACTTTTGTGCTTGGGAATGCCATGTGTCTCTTTCCCCCATCTCCCCCCTGTCCCTTCCCTGTGTCTTTCTCCTCGGTGTGCATGCTGAATGTTTGCGTGGCGCGTGCAGACTGCCGTTGGTTTTATTTTCAAAGTCCCACGTGCCGGGCGTTGTTCGTGTATGTTACTGGCTTCGCTGTCATGTATTTTCTAAGTCCTGCGTGGCTAGCATTGTTCAGCCTCATTTTGATCCTGCTCGAGAATTTTTACGTTTTTTCGTCCGCAATTTTTTTCCTCGCTATGGCTCAAATTTGCTTGCATTTTTTTATTATTATTTGGCTGGTTTTTGGGGTCTTTCGAGTTAAGCGAATGTTGGCCTTTAAATTAGTAAACTGCGTACAACGTGATCAGAGGCAAAGTGCTCAGTTTTTCGGGGCTATCGCACCCATCGCCATGTGCTAATGTCTATGCCGTTTTAAAGTCCTGCGGTCCTTGCGATGATGGCTTTCGTCGCTCATTGAAACATAGCACCCGCGTGCCTCGCGATGAGCGCCTCCGGCCCTCATTGTTGCCTAAGTCCCACGGGCGCTCATTGCAGCCCTGCAAGTGCGTAACCAACATCACAAATGCGACCAACATTCGTAAGATTCACAGCTAAATATATGATTGAAATAATGTTTTTGTTCTTGGGTCTCAAATACCTCAAGCTCTTTACCTTTTTTTTTTCAATTTCCAGTTATGTTTATGTATTATTGTTCTCACAAGAATATAATACAAAGGTTCACATTGTCTCATTTGTGATTCATAAGCCTCCATTCAGTTGAGCAAATTGTTACTGGAGCCCGTAATGTAGCCCGTAAAATAATTTGCTATTCAATTGGCGTCTTTTAGCAACCCACAATTGGTTTGCGGGTTAGAAGCTCAAAATCCCTGCGGTTGTCAAAATAGTAAGTCCGACCCACCTAAGCCTTGATCTTTCAAGCCCGTAAATGTTACAATTGCAAATCGCTATTCAATTGCTACAATTCCTCAAGTCCGCAAATGTTTTCACACCCATAAATGGCAAATGTAGAAGAAAATCCTATGAGTGCCAGATAGGACCGGATAGGGGGGTTAAACACCTGTTTGTAGCACTGTAACAAAAAGACAATACTGCACTTTAAAATATGGGGGAAATGATGAAAGACATTAGAATTAATTGCAACAGTCTCAAGCTCGCAAATCTTCATTAAATTTTTTTTTTTTTTACGTTTAATTTCCGTTTTAAATCAATCTTGGTATTCAAGGAGTTAATACATATCAGGCCACACACATGGACTAGAACAGTATCATCATTCGTTTTTATTATTTTATACATTGCCGGATTATGAGTCCATTTGCATATTGGGCTTTCAAACGCTAATTGATTGACATTTACCCTCCATGTTTTACTGACGTCATGATGCTGGTCTCATTTACTATTGACTGTTTATACCTCGGTAGTTACGGCCTTGCTTAATTGATCATGATCATGGCCTGAAATGCTACTTACAGGTGCATGGTTTACGGTTTAGGCTTTCGGTCAGGTAGCTGCGGGCTTGTTCAAATGAATCGCTCTGTAACTGTTACAAATTTTAAGCCCACAGACTTACGGCCGATATGAAGGCAACTGCAAGCTTGCAATTGAATGGAGGCCATAGTTGTTAGCACCCAGTAGGTGGCCAGTTGCTTTGAATTATTCTGTAATAATTATAAAAAATGATCAATAGAGGAAAGTACTCAATATGATGAGTAGCAGTAGTGAATAAAAGAGGTCCCTTGCTGTCACTACTCCCTCATAAACTGAATCCCGAAATTTGAGGTTGATTGCCAGCATGTGTCTACACGTTGGTCACCTCCGCTGTCCTGTAAGTGTTGGTGGGAAGATTTTTATTTTACTACACCCATATTATAGCAGTGGTGGTCAATAGGCATCCCTCAGACATTTCCCATGCGCCCCCCAGACTGTTCTCCAGAGTAGGAGAGCATGTCCCACTTCAACAATACATAGTCCATGTTATCTCTCCAGAACTAGCAAATCACTCTCTTAAAGAGAAACTATTGCTCTTGTACCAATAAATCTACCTCTTTGCGACAGGTATACATTTTGAATACTCATAAAACAAAAAGTTAAAAACCATTGTGTGCCTTTTTAAGAACTTCAAGGCGATATATGCTGCCCTCCAAGAGAAATAGGTTGCCCGTTACTGTTTTATAGTGTATAGCTCAATAGGATAATATTTTTGTCACAGTGAAGCTTGATACTTGGATACAAGGCTTCTCAGACTTGTGACCCTGCATTGCAGATCCATCGCCTGATGTGCATCTCAGCCCATCACTAGCTGTCACATCTGGGCATTTTATGAGCGTTTAAGGCTGTGTTGTGTGTAATTCCCCATGATCCTGATCACACACTTAGCTAAATAAAATATGTACTTTCCATACATTAAGTCCCCAACGCTGTTGTGACCAATATAGTTTTGTCTCTGTGTACAGAAAATGACTGACTAAACCAAAGGCCTAAACCTTTGCAGATTCCCATTGGCTGAACAGCAAGGAAACCAAGTGCCATAACTTTCTTTTCCAAACTGAAGTATTTTAGAAATCTAAGCACTTGATTTTCTGCAATAATATGAATAAATATGTTCTTTGAAATTCATGACATACAGTTTGGAGTTTTACTGTCCTTTTAAAATGAGTTTCAAAGCCCATTGTACTTTGTGTTTTATAATACCATTGTTTTTTGACAGGTAGGCACATGTGCGTTTGTAGGGTGGAAGCCGGGCTCAAGTCAATGCTGGTATTGTCTTCAGAGCTAGATAATAATAGGTTTGATTTCCCACAAGAGCTCCTAATTAGTATATTGGCGTATAGCTGGAAATTGGGTAACTAATTATTAGTGTGCAACAACAAATTGTTTTACCTCAGATGAGGCTGCCTAATGATATGCCTGCAGACTTAAACATATTTTTCATGATTGAATAAGGAAAGCTAAAATCCCAACATTTTGCCTACTATCAGGTTATTTTTTTCATAAAAAATATACTGTACTTTAAAAATGACAATTCATAGGTTGATATATCAGTGAAATAGTCCACCATAATTGAGAGGAGGCATAGACACAATCCAAGTTATTAAATCAAATTGGGCATTACTACAAAGTAAAAACTGAGACCAGCTCATATAAAGGATGCAATAAATAAGGCACTGGGATAAGGGCAATATGAGGGTTAATTAGTTTTAGGTAGATATAATGAGCAGAATAGATGGGTCTTTTAACATCCACCAGCCATCAAATCTGTTTCTATGGTTGCTCCACCCTGTCACACCACATAGCACTTACTAGCAGCATTTACACAGCCATAAACAGCCTTCATGACTGTCTATGGAATACACAAAAAGCAATGAAATACTGACTGGCGGCACATAATCCTTGGGGGAAACTACTAATGTTATCTTCTGATTTAATATGTACTATTTTATATGGGGAAAAGCAGTCCTCACATTATCTCATCTTCATTTCGAGTCCAATAATACAGAACCATTTAAAAACATAATTTATTCTGCTGGTTAAAAAACATTTGATCATAATAGTAAAGCATTTATATGTTTTATTTACATATATGTGGCAGTTTTGTCCAAAGGGTTTACAATATTAAAAAACAAAATACATGAGTTAGTTGCTAAATACCGGCCAGAAGGTGGATCAGTGCCCTGAGTTATACATAGTTAAAGGGGTTCTGTAACCTAAAAAAAAAAAAAAAATTTAAGTGTATTAAAATTAATTAAACATTGCACTAACCATCTTTTTGTAAATAATTTTTGACATATTCACCATTGTTTTATGTACTTTCTGTCTTATGTTTGCCTCAATGTGCTAATTTGTGGAAAAGTTTGCCTCAATGTGCTAATGTGTGGCATGTTCTTATTTGTTTCTTGTATGGCAAATAAATCTACCTATCAAGGATGGCATTCAACTCCCCATGGGACTAGATGGAAGCCCTATTTTTGGTTCCAGCCGTCTCTACTTAACTCCCACTTGCAATATAAGTAACCACCTTGCCTGGCACTTTTTGTATAGACTGTAAATATTGGTTTTCTAGGACATTTTTCAATATTGCTGGTGGTTACCTGTAACAAGCTCACACAATTTAAAAACCCAAGCAGACTGGCAAGGACTTACGATATGTCACTAAACCCAGCACCTACATGTACTCATAAGCTATTTGCCCTACAAGGGAAAACCCTGCAAACAAACTCTCAAATATTTGATTGTAAAATGTTAGGTGAGTGATTTGATACATATGCATGTTATAGAAAAAAACTCCTGGTGGTCCAAGTAATGGTTGCCTCAGATGTTCTTGCACTAAAGGAATGGAGGTCTTTGAATCTATCTAAGAGTGTAATTAAGCAGGTAATAACATAATAAAGCTAGTTATTAATTAGAAAAATATGCTATTTGGTGCCTCTGCAGGACCCTAAAGGGCCATGATACATCGGTGAAAGTTGTATGTGTGAAGGGGGCATTTATCTTTCTGGAGGTCTATGTTGCATTGAATGATGCATGGTGTCTGCTTCTGGGCTAGTGAGGGGGAAGGGGTGTGATATCACTTTAAATCTTATGTTATAATTGGCGTAGGGGGCCCCAAAAAATCATGGGGGATAAAGATTAAAGAGACAAAATACCTGTGGCCCTGAGTGGTAAAATTCAACTCTACTCCCAGGACATGCACCCTCCAAGGGAAGGGAGGGCAGGCAACAAATATATAAAAAAAATATGTAATAGTGGCGCACTGCACAATATAAATAAAATGTGTTAGAATATCAAATGAATGGCACTCATCCACCTCCAATGGAAGCAGTGACCTGAGGCAATACAGATTCTCCCTCAGTTCTAATGGTACCAGCCCTAGTCCAAGTATGGATGGATGGTGAGCTGCTGTCCTGAAGACTTTGAGAGACCGCCCTGTAGAGTAAATCAGCTTGATGAAAAAGTATTTGGAGGTGAGAGCAAAAAAGATCTAAAAAATGCTGAAAAAGTGTATGGTGAAGTAAGTTTGGTTATTTTAATACCTGCATAAATATTGTACTTGCAAAACATACAAACTGGTTATCTACTTAATACTAAAATGTTAATGATGTTGTATAAAACATGAGTAGAACATATTTTTTATGTATGTATTATGGCAGATTATTTATACTTTTGCGAGCGTTAATTTAAAAAACATAGGTTCTACATATGTGTTATGTCAGATAATTGGCATTTTTAGTGTTAAGTAGATAAACTTGAATCATGAATCTCTTACCCTGGGGCTATAATATCTATTTATCGTAACAAGACTTGTATGTGTACTGTGGACATTGGAGATTGTGGACATGTTTATGCAGGTTTTATGTTTTGTACGTACAATTTTTCATGTGTGTATTTAAATAACCCAACTGTACATCATCATATATTTTTGCTGTTATTCACCTTTTTTTGCTCTCTTCTCAAAATGCTTTTTTTCAACAAAAAAGGAGATACACTAAAAGAGCAAATATTTAAATAGGTTGTGTTTTTATAAGTTTGCTCTGTTTGTACTGACTAATAAAATAAAGCTAATTGATATTCGTTTCAGTTAAGCTTCCTAATTCACAAGACAGATAAACAATGGAGATCTTACAAATACAGTAATGGAAATGCTCAGTAATACATGTAGTAAATAACACATTAAAACCTGTTTTTGTCTTTACTTTTTAAAAAGTTATTTTGTCCAATATTTATTTTTAGTTATAAATTGATAATTTCAGTGTAACTGTGTGATCCTTTGGTTTTAGCCCTTTAAGTTTGTGTCTGCTAAAAAAAAATTAATTGTATCCCTAGTAACATTGTAAATATTATATACACACAGACAAAACCCCTAAGGGCTAGTTCACTGGGGTATTATATAGTAGTTACAGAGAGTATTATTATAAATAAATAAAAATACAAGAAGCCTAAGCTGGTTCTCTGTGAATACACTCTACCCAATCTTTGTATCCAGAAACATGTTAAAATATTTTTACTAATACAGCTTTCCAATTACAATGATTGAGGACTGTAGAAAGCAGAGACCCAACTGCCTGAAAAAATGTAAATACAATACATTGATAGGGCTGCCTGAAAGGATAACTGCAGTTCAAGAAAAAATACACCTATTTGTTCTATATGTACCAAACTAACAATGAGCCTCATTCAATTGGCAAATCTGGGATCCGGAGGCCCGTAAGTGAGATTGCAGTCAAATTTGCTATCCAACTGGTGTCTTTTTGCGTGCTCAGATCGGGTTACGAGTTACGATCTTGAAAAAATGTTGGCCATACAACTCGTATCTTACACCATCCAGAAGCCTTTGATGTGTCACTTTCGCAGGGCAGAAATCGCAAATTGATATTCAATTTCTCAGATTTCCCGAGCTTGCAAATGTATCCACACTCGTAAACTGCAAATGGAGGAGAAAATCCTACATGTACTCAAGAGGATCCACAAAGGGGTTAAACAGCTATTCGTAGCACTGTACATGCAAATAAAACTGTAATACTGCACTGTAAGTTATGAGGAGAATGATGAAAGACATTACGATTAATTGCACAACAGTCTCAAGCCCGTACAACTGCAGGAAATACGTTTTATTTTTATGTGTAATTTCGGGGTTAAATGATCTTTGGTATCAATGAATTAATTCATATCAGGCCACCCATATGGACTGGAACAGTATTGGCATTCATTTTCATAATTCGTCATTTTTAAAGTTGTGTGAGTCCAATCGCATATCAGACCCCACGAACCTGATTGATTGACACGTAACCGCCATGCTTTACTGCTGTATATATGACAGTTTAATTTTCTAAGGTTCGCACCCACAACAGCTCTGAACCAGTGCATGGTTTACGAAGCTTGCTTCAAGCCCGTAACTTGCAACCTGGAGCAATTGATTAGCCTCGCAAACGGAGTCCAACGGGAGCCCGCAACTCGGTCACAGACAAACAGCAGTCTGCAAGCGAGTTACGGCCTTGCAATTGAATGAAACCCATAATTAGCAGCTGCGGTAAGTCATGGACATAAACTTTTTTTGGGGGGGGAATCTGAAGTTTGCAATAATCCATCTTGTGTTTGTTACATCACATCCTGAGAGCTTAATAATGTAGGGGGAAGGGAGAAACAGACAGAAGTCCAGCTTTTGTATGATGAATAGATAAGATTGAAATTTACACCTCACAACTTCTCCCTCACCAGCCCAGAAGCAGCACATAAATATAATAATTTAGAGGCTGCATTATTTTATTTTACCATCTAAAACATTTTGCCTCATTTTAAGTGTAGTTCTTTAAAATGGGATATGGTTTAAATATATGATCCTTTAAAGTGACATGGATCCAAATGATTGTTCCCTTTACATCATTTCCTAATCATAGGTCCATCAACCCTGTGATTGTTCAACTATACTAACTATGAGTCTTGTTCAAATGGCCAAATTGCAATTACTTGAACCCGTAATTAGCCCATAAATGTTACTGATATTCAATGAGCTACTTTTAGCTACTCGCATTCTATTTGCGAGTTACAGGCTCAAAATCACAGGGGTTGTCAAAAAGTAACTCCATCCTATCTCCTCCTTTTTCAAGCCTGCACATGTCACCAGTGCTGACGACACAAAACCGACATTCGATTACAATAATTCAACAAGCCCGCAATTGCCTTCAAATCTGTAAAAAGGCAAAGGTATAAAAAAATTATATGAGTACTAGATAGGACCCGCAAGTGGATTAAACACCTGTTTGTAGCACTGCAAAAGCAAAGAAACACACAATACTGCACTTTAAAATACTGGGAAAGCAATGAAAGACATTAGAAATCATTGCACAAAAGTCTCAAGCTCGCAAACCCGCAATAAAAAATAATTATTTGTAACTTTTATTTCTGTGTTATATCGAGCCTGGAAATCAAGGGGTTAATACATATCAGGCCACCCACATGGACTGAAACAGATGGTTTAATGTATTTCAAGATTTCTTGAGTACATATACTTATTTGTGTATATTAATGCTTATCCCACAATTGCAGGTTAATTGTAATCTCCATGTTTTACTGACGTCATGATGACCGTCTCCTTTACTATTGGCGCTGTCTAAAATGTAACTTACGGGCTTGCTTAATAATTGTCACATCATATGATCATGCCCCCTGAAATGCAACTTACGAGCTCATGGTTTGTGTGTGTATGCTGTGAGCCTGTAATTACGGGTTCGAGAACATTAAATACATCTAAATGTTTAGACATTTTTTTACCCTCAGCCAAAAGTTCAGTTTGGTCATAATTAGGGCTTACAATTGAATGAGGCTCTATAAAAGGGAGCTGACAAGGGTGGAGAAAGCATTTAAACCTGGCTTTCTTGTGGGACACTTTCTTTAAAGAGAGATTACAACATTTTAAAAGCAGTATTTGCTCTTTAGTATACTTACATTAAAGAGCCACTTTAGTAGTCTTATGAAAGGACCTATAAAGAATAGTTAGCATTGAAACAATTACTTTCTATTTTTTATGATCCCCAGACTGTGTAAGCTCTGGATCTCTCCTCCCCCTGAATGATGCATTGTGGCTGGAGTGGAGCCACTCAGGGGAAATACCAAATTGAAACCCACAGACGAAATCAAGCACCTCAGGATTGTCTTTCATTATTTACTAAGTACTTCCACAGGCAAATTGTCTGCATTCTTTTTTAATACTTTTTATAATTGTCATATAACTACGCTTGCATGTAAAAACACCTGTATTTTTAATGTGTGCAGGTTTAGGCCAATGATAGTTGGAGATGTTGCAGTGCATTGAAGTAGTAAAAAGCAACAAAACTCTCAATCTCTGGATAATCAATATATTGCTGAATGTCTGAAGTAAAGGACCAATGTAATGTCCTAAAGACAGAAGATATATGTTTTAATTAGGAAGGCATTTTTCACAAAATTCATATTCATTGATTTATAAAAGCATTATTCAATATTGAATTTACTTTAAAACATCAGCGTGTAAGACTTTAGTTGATCTGCTTGTCTTCACCTCTTATGAGGTATCGATGGGTTGGAGGAGCTCTGTCTGCTAAATGATCAGACACAAGCTTGTTTTTAGAAAGGAGCAGCCACTCTTCATTGGCTAGTGATTTTGCGTTCTCAGATGAGCACCTCTGACTCTTTTTGATTGACTTTTTTAGACTGCCTCAAAGACAGAGTTGTTCCCTCCCCTCAATGGTCTCAAAGGTGGTGGAGACAAGCAGTTCAGCTCAGCTTAGCTGTTGTTTTCTTAAGACTAAAGATGCATCTGACTCCAGTGACCTATTCATTTTTGTTTTGGTTGACTTGTCTTGACCATGCTGTGGTAGTGTCCAGAACGTTTCTCTGGATTCAGATATCGGTATGCCAGCCAGGCCACCCTTTCTTGGGTCTATGTCTCATTCAGTGTGTTAATAAATACTGTTGCCTGTTGGTACTATGCAATAGTCTCTAGAGTATTTACTTTATTGTTGCCACAGTATGACTTTTTTATTTGAGGTTAGTAGTTGGCTTAGTCCGAACATAATAGGGTCAAGACCACACTAAAAAAGTAAAATATCCCAAATTGCTCTTTAAACCAAGTTGGAGAACTTTAATTTCATAGGCCCCTATTCAATTGCAATCCCGCAGTTTACATTATACCGGCCGTATGTCTAAATGTCCGAAAGCCCAAACCGTAAACCATGCACTCGTAAGAAGCATTTCAGAGCGTGATCATGATCAATTAAGCAAGGCGGTAACTACAAATTTAGCAACAGACTATAGTAACTGAGACCGTCATCATTATGTCAGTAAAAAAAAAATGTTTTGCTTGCAGATTTGCAGGCTTGAGACTGTTGTGCAATTAATTCTAATGTCTTTCATCACTTTCCCCGTCACTTACAGTGCAGTATTGATTTTTTTATTTGCATTTACAGTGCAACAAACAGGTGTTTAACCCCTTTGCGAGTCCTATCTGGTACTCGTAAGATTTTCTTCTACATTTGCCATTTACGGGTGTGAAAACATTTGCTGGCTTGAGGAATTGTAGCAATTGAATAGCGATTTGCGATTGTATTTTTTGCAAGCTTGACAGATCAAAGGCTTAGCTGGGTCGGAGTTACGATTTTGACAACTGCCTGTATCCCGCAGATGGTTTGCGAGTAGCCAAAAAACGCCAATTGAATACCAAATTATTTTCGATCAATTGAAGAGGGCCATACTGTCAATGGTGAATTGTACTTTCAATTCCATTAGTAATTATCCATTTCTAAAAAAGGTTTCATTTGCACATGAGAATACTCCTTTAATTTTAGCCTTTACCTAAATTATACCTAAAATTACGAAATTATACCTCTTAGTCCCACTTCAATACTCTAAGGGAAGAGACAGAATCTGATTCTTTGCCAAATTTATAATTAAAGAGAAAGCTATGGGATCTGCCGCCTGCCTTGCACTCACTGACCTGCTGAAACTGACCAGTTTAAAATTAGGTTTTAAGGCTCTTAATCTAGAATCTTAATTTGGTTGACGTGCTTGGCACATGCCTTGCTACAGTCTGGGAGGTGAAATCAGGTATCTTCATGAGTGGCTAAGCAGAAGAAATCTTAGTCATGTTAACAAATCACTGTGTGTGGGACTTTACTGTGGATTTCCAGTTTAGCTATGCACAATATTGTACAGAATTCATCTATATACATACAACATAACAATTCCAAAAGTATACATTCAAATAGATACATTTTGTATTGTTTAACTGAGACTGAAAAAATACTTTTAGTCCATCAAGTTCAACCTTTTAGATCTTCTGTGATCCTTGTATTATGTGGATTGTAAAGGAACACAGCATGATGAAAAAAATATATATGTTTGAATATTTTGAGTCTGACTAAAAGCATAATTAAGTGAGCAAAAATTATAAAGGGGGAAGGGGAGACATAAGGGGCAGGGGAGAGACAAGGGAGAATGGGAGAGAGAGAAGGGTGTAAGAGACAAGGTGTAAGAAAAAAGTTTGTATCATTGAACTCTCTGTTATGTTCTTCTTTTAAAACAAAAGATGTTAATGAGTTCGGACAACTGTACGAGTTGTTTTTTCTAAACTTAAACCTCAGTATTCAGGTTTAATTGCCGTGTTGGCACTTAGAGGAAAAAAAAGTTGGCATGTATTGCGGTTTGGGCACTCGGGCTCAAAAAGGTTCGCCATCACTGGTCTAGGCTTTACATTTCTCCATGTTGCCTCTTCCCCACGCCTACCTCCAGTGATAACTACAAATGCACACACCCATCTCTCCGCAAAAATTCAGATTGTCCCCTAAAAATGATGCCCATGTTTTACACAGCTGTTAATATTGTTTGGACAAGCGTGGTTTTTCATTGAAATACAGTGGTCCTTTAATTGATTAAGAGGAAGTAGTAGAGTAATTTAATAAAGAAAAAAGGGTTTCAATTATTATATGAAAAGTAGAGACTTGTCCGTCAAAAATAACAGCAATAAAATACACACAATGTGATGCTTCTGCTTCTCTGAGCCCCTTCAGCGCTCATTGCGGACCTTTCCTACCCCCTACTGTACGGGCTGCTCATTGCAGGGTTCATTAACCTGCAAGTTTTGTGCTTGGGAATGCCATGTGTCTCTCTCCACCATCTCCCCCCTGTCCCTTCCATGGGTGTTTCTCTTCTGTGTGTCTACTGAATGTTTGCGTGACGTGCTCTGACTGTCTTTTTTTTTTCATTTTCAAAGTCCCGCGTCCCTAGCGTTGTTCGTGTAAGTGTTACTGTCTTTGCCATTGTATATTTTCTAAGTCCCGCGTGCCTGACTTTGCTCAGCCTCCTTTTCATCCAGTCCAGTTTCAGATTGTTTAAAAAAATTTGTCCACGTTTTTTTTTCTTGCTTAGCCATTTTTCGAGTGACGAAACATGGCAAATAAGGCTCAAAATCGCTTGCAACCTCACTCCCATGCTTCCTGGCTCTCCCCCTGTGCTGTTTGTGAGTGTCTTTTAATTAATTTCTTTTTTTCTTGTTTTTCATCTTTTTCAATTTCCGCGGTTTGGCCGTTAACTTTATATTTTTCCGAGGTCAGATTTTTTTGCCCCCGAGAGTCCGAGGTCGGATTTTTTTTATCTAAGTCTCGCGTTCCTCAACTGCTTGCTGCCTAAGTCCCACGTGCCTCAACTGCTCGACTCGCTTTGCAAGGCTCGTAGGAGCGCCTTCAGTGCGAGGCTCGCAGGGCAATGAGTGCCTTTGGTGCTCATTGCCTAATGTCTCAACGGCTTGCCTCGCTTCGCAAGGCTTGCACACATGACAACAAATCGCAGTTTGACAACTATTATATGTGATAATGTTTTAATAAATAAATTAATTTTGTATACACTATTAAATATGACTAGACACAACACATAGTATAGTACTTAACAGTTTAAAGACACACTATTTTTGAGATTTAAATATGTAACATTAATTCAATGTTAAATATTAAATTACAATATTTGTTTGTAATATCAGTCACAGGACACAGGGCCCCCAGGTAGATTGGTAAAGCACCTCTCATAATTGTTATGTGTATGAACATGTTGCAGATATTTTCAATGGAAGATTACGAGTTTTATACTGCCCTACACCCATTCAGATTTGTGAGCACCCCCAATGACCCAGTAACAACAATAGCTTCATCACAAGATCATTATTTATCTAATTCATTTATAGGTGTGCTTTGTTTGAATTTGGCATGGGAATGTCTTGATACTTACTATGCAAAACAACTTCCAAGTCTGATTTTTTAGCGTCATATAATATATAACTGATCACTGTGGTCAGATATTCTCTATATGGTGTTTGAAAAAAACTAAACTTGTTCAACAAAATAATTGAAATTAAGAAATTATATATATATATACAAAACAGATACATTTTTAACTTTTTTACAGAACGTTTCTTTTTTTCTATAGGATCCATTTTATCTTTTGTGTTGACTCTACCCTTTAATTTCTCAGGAGGGTGCGTCTTTGAAAACTAAATACCTTTCCAATACTTCTGCTGAAAGTACTGGCAGCTGTAGCTGACACACTCCATTGTGCTTATATAAATGTCCTGTGAATTTAAAGTCTCCTTCCACTTCAAGAAGTTAGTTGCAGTTACACTGCAGCATAATTATATGTAACAGGTAATAAATTAGAGTAGCTGTATTATTATTCATTATTTACGTTCTAGAAATCTTTTGTGTAGATCTTCAAAATGTAAGCTTACATTGGTCCTCTAAGCATGTTTTCTGTGCTGTAGAAGTAGCCAGTTATTGCTTCTTAATTACCTGGAATTTCCTTTGTCTATTCATTTAATATACATGCATGTCTTGCCTCGTCTGTGTGGGTAGCTTTCCTAATATGGTATCAGGATATAAATGATTTCCTGAGTGCTTTTGATGAAGCTTCTAATTCCTGGTACAATATACCTCCCTCTTGGACATTTACTGGAAAATAAATCAGTATTATTAAAAGATACATTGAAAGCACATTTTTTATTATTTGAGCTAAAAAGGATCACTGTAAGGAGCTCCTTATTTTGGTTATGCTCTGATCATAGCACAATTTATTTTTAATAGTTATAATAGCAATACTCAATATTAGTTGTCAAAGGTTATAGCATCAACATCAGATTTTGTTCTTCAAAATATTATGTTTTAAATATTGGACTTCACTGGGATAAAATATTGGACTTAAGGGCCATTTGATATTTAATTTGGAGATTACCTGGAAAATTAAAGCACCCTTCTAGAAGTATAATAATAAGAAAACAATAGTATGATACCATGTAAAAATCATGGGCAAGCATATATTTATATTATTTATTAAATTGGCGATTTCCTATTAAGTAAATAAAATAGTTTGCCCAACCTACGATAGAAAACAACTCCAGTCTTTTGAGAGGTGGGGTCAGAACACATGTTCAAGATTTTTCTATGTGAGCACAGATAAATGAGATTGGGACTCAATTTGTAGATATCCTGTATAGCCTTCAAAGTCTGAATCTGGAGGACCCTGAAACATATATTTTGACAGCTGATAAGAACCAATGGGCACATTTTATCCACCTATGGCTCAGGACCACTGACATCCTATTTTTTCTACATCACTTTTTGAATAACTAAACTTGGTAATGGACAATCTGTTTTTAGAAAGAATTGAAAACACTTCAGTAAAAAATGTTATGTTTTTTACATGTAATGATTTTTTACTGCATGGTTGCATTTTCTTTTGTAAGGTCTAATTTCTCTTGGGTAGTGTGTCGATTAGTCCTGTTGAGATCACTGTCAATATCAGCAACTGTTCCTTCCTCTGCGTGGAAAGTATCTTACCACATAACAGAAACCAACATGGTAGATTCCACTGCAACATAAGGCCAATAAAAGGAAAAATGTCATCTTTAATTCCACTGTAGTTGTGCAAAAGGTGTACAGTAGTCATTTAAAGAGACATGATTCTAAAAACAAATACCTAATAAAATGTGGAATATACCTTGATGGCTCCTCAACTAGTCATTGGAATCGTACAATACACATCCTGGGATGTAATACCTGATTGGCTGAGAATTCAATCTTAATGCAGTGTAAAGGAGACCAGTAGGATTCTCGTAACTGGATGTCTGGTGGGTGGACTATTTTATATTACTAATTTTAATAATGTGTGTGTTGAATTAAATGCAGTGTGTAAGTTCTCACACCAAACACAGGAGCTTCCTCTCATTCGGACTGAACACATGAAATCTCCTCACCTTATTTACTGCAGGTTTAGTTTAATAAATAGTGTGGGAAGATTAAATTGCGTTCACAGGTTTAGTAATGCATGATAAGCACATTGTTTTTACCATATTGTGTGTTTTACAGTGAACAATGCCATCTATCCCACACAGAGATAGCATTGTTTGAGTTTGTAGTTAATCATTTATTTTTAATAAATTCTGGCCTATTACAGTGTCATATTAAAGTAATGACTGACCATTGACCCACTTAAAATGACCACAATATACCACATTTTTACATCAGTCTATAAACTGGGAACACAGATTTAATACAGCAATATGTTTATCTCATGGACCACTTATAATTAAGATTTCATGTGTATAAATAAAATATATTTTTTGAAGCACTAGATTTGATAATCACATTTATAAAAATAAATTATCTTTACTTTAACTATTACATTCAAAAATATGATGTTTTGGATGTTACAAGCAAGTCTTGAAAAGGATAACACATTGCCGCAACTAAGAAATTAAGTGGTTATATATTCATTTCATCTGTTTTCATTTCCACTGTTTTCTGTGAGTAAAGAATGAACGACGCGGAGGCTGCACAGGCTCCCTGGGTCAGCCTGTAGCGTCACGTGACCCAGCGGAGCCTGTGAGGCTATTAGCCAATCAGGAGCGTCGGGGGGCGTGTCGGAAGCCCGTTTCGCGCCATTGAACACAGCAGCGCGGTCTCCCGACTGGAATCCCACACACCCACCCTGTATTTTGTTGTTAACAGATGTTATGGTTTATTCTTTAAAAAAAAAAAAAAAAAAAAAGTATATATAATATATATAATATAAATAAGAAATATTGAAATTAATATATAATTTTTGGTTAAAGAATTCGGAGAAGTGGCTATTGTATGTTGTGTATTGTTAATTTATGTCTGTGCGGCGGGAGGTGAGTTGCTCGGCCCACTGGCCTAAGGGGGCGATGGCCCCACCTCACAAGGCGTGCTTAAAGATAAGCATTGGGGCTTTGGGCAGGGCTCAAAGCGTGAGGTCACTGTTCGTGGCCGGGCTCCTCCCCCAGAAGGAAAGGACTAAATTAGTCATTTAAATAAATTACGGTTGTTTGTTTACATTGTTCAAAATAAAGCTGTGGCCCGTTGTTTCTCCCAACTCAAGTTGTCGTGTCAGTTATTCCATCAACTAGCCTAAATGGATCATGCATGGGTCATGAACGACGCGGAGGCTGCACAGGCTCCCTGGGTCAGCCTGTAGCGTCACGTGACCCAGCGGAGCCTGTGAGGCTATTAGCCAATCAGGAGCGTCGGGGGGCGTGTCGGAAGCCCGTTTCGCGCCATTGAACACAGCAGCGCGGTCTCCCGACTGGAATGGACGGAGGTCTGAGGTCCTGCAGCCAAAACTAAAAGTAGGAAGGTTTAATTACTGAGATTTCACCCCAGCTTACCAGCACATAAGGGGATATAACTGTTGAGGCTATCTTTGTTCGTTTTTGTGTTTTTTCCTCCTCCGTTTTTGTGTGTGTCCTTGTCTCACTGTGAGTGTGCTGTGTCTGTGTGTGTTCCTGTGTCTGTGTGTGCCTGTGTTTCTGCTTGTTGTTCCCCCTGTTTGTCCCCCTGTTAGCATTTAATATGGATCCAGAAGGCTTAGAGGCCTTACTGGCTGAGGTTAGGACCCGTGCCTTAAGCCAAGGGGTCAGGTGGGTGCAGGACAGGCTGTGACCTCCCATGCCTTCTGCGCTTGGAGCTCAGCACATTGTACAGGAACAGCCTGCGGTGGCTGGTGTCCTAGCCAATTCTGATGCCTCCAGGGAAATTTTTTCCCATCCCACCACTGTAGGGCTGCCAGACCCACGTCCATCGGGTAGCAGAGACACCAGAGATGGGGGGGTTACAGGTCAGGGCGGCCGGGACCCCATACCCCCCAGGCAGGCGAGCGCCAGGATCACGGGCGGTGGGGGTGAGGGCCTAGCACTCCGGCCACCACCTGCCAACTTGCCTAAAGGTCCTAGGCCGCGACAAAGGTCGCGAAACACCCCTCTAACACCCCGTAAGGGGGGTGCAGGGGGTAAGAGAAAAGCCGGGAGTCCTAAAAAGGCTCCTACAGGCCCTCACGGTGCCAAGCAGACGGTCCCTGGGGTTTCCCTCATTAACAGTGCTTCTGGTACTTTACAGGGACGCCCAACTGCCAGTGAGAGGAGCATGGCGACGACGAGAGAAAGAAGAGACGGGGTGATCAGAGAGATGAATAGCCAAGACAGCATGGTCATGATTGATGACATGCCTGTGACAGCGGCAGTGGCGAGGCTAGGACGCCCCACTCGAGCTAAGAAGGCTACGAGCAGGTACAGTCCGCTGCTATTTACGCACACACCGCTAAGGCATAGCAGAGTAGAGACTGAGGGCGATACGGTTAGGCCACAGCGCAAAGGGTCTAAGACTGACCAACAGCTGGATATTCCAACGCCCGAGGAAGTCTCAGGGGAACCCCTACAGGGGGCGGCGGAGGCAGTGCTAGCCTACTCCAGCCGCGCAAGCTTAGCTGACCAGGACCCTTCCTCAGACGAGGAAAGGGCGGTATGGGCGCGGGCATGCAGGTCGCGGAGAGCTAGTGACTGTTCTTCTTGTACCCACAGATCCAGAAGGAGATCCAGGTCAAGAAGCAGAAGATCTTGTCGGTGCAGCTGTGCTTGCACTGGATCTGAGAGGAGAAGCCCGCGGAGGGCCAGACGGTCAGAGTCCCCGGAGCGTCAGGAGAGACGCGGGGATACTCCGTTGGCCGTATCTACTCCAAAGCTTCCAGAAGCAGGTGAGCGCTCAGAATTGAGCTGCGCAGCAGACAAGGGTGGTTTTATTGGGTCATTAAAGACTCTATTATCTGCGCATAACATTGCGGTTAGCGAGCGCGAAATGGGAGCTTGGATAGGGGGGCTAGCAAAGGGTGCATGGTCCCAGCCAGCAGCGGTAGTGGCGCCAGCGAGCGCGAGCGAGGCGCTAGCTAGCTTGCGCGCGCCCGAGCCGGTAGTCAACGCGATTGCAGCAGTTGGGAATAACACTGTGGGAGTTACCGACGCAGCCATGAGACCTATAGTCCTCTGCTCGTTGGATAATTTAGGTGCACACCTTCCACAGGATGTAAAGGAAAAGATCTGGAGGAGGGAATTTATAGAGTTGTTTTCCCTTCTCCCTATGTCTAGGCAAACAGACCTGGCCGAGAGGGGCCCCAGGGAGGGGAAATCCTTTGCTAGGCTACCCAGGACGTTTGATACCTGGCTGCAAGCATTTTCTATTTGGGCTTGTGTACTGTGTGAGCGGCACCCTGAACAGAGTTCGGGATTGTTTGTTTACATAGACGAAATTCGGAATGCTCACAAGGTTTATGGGGGTACGGCCTGGTGGCGGTACGATGAGGAATTCCGGCAATACTTGGCCTCAAGGCCAAGTATGGCGTGGAGTGACAAAGCGGTGGCGTATTGGCTAAACATCATGACACCCATGAGAGTCACGACGCCCTTTCGGAGCGGGGCCGGTGGAGCTAAGGGCCCCACCCACGCCTCAGGAGCAGGTCTTAAGACCTGTTTTTCGTACAACGAGGGGGTCTGCAGATGGGCACCTAACTGCAGGTTTAAGCATGCATGCTCAAATTGCGGAGGTGAACACCCCCTGTCTAGATGCGGTAGACCCAAAGAGGGAGGCAGGGGCGAACCTCCCGCAAAGGGGCAGGACGCCCATACGCCTCCCCGCCATGCTGCCGTGGCTAAAGCGCTACGGTAAATTGGCAGGCACCGCCGAAGTGGCGCGCCTGTTGGAGGACGGGTTCCGAGAAGGATTCCGGATTCCATGTGGGGTCGACATTCAAGGTTTTCTTGTCCCAAACCTGAAGTCGGCAAGGGATTTCCCAGGGGTAGCTAAAGCTAAGGTGCTTAATGAGGTAAAATTGGGGAGGATGGCTGGGCCATTTGCGGCCCCGCCCATCCAGGGATTAGTTGTGTCTCCACTTGGGGTGGTCCCCAAGAAGGAGAAGGGTAAATTTAGATTGATCCAGCATCTCTCCTACCCCAGAGGTCGTTCGGTAAACGATGGCATATCAAAAGACCAGGCTACTGTGTCTTACGAGTCATTTGACCGGGCGGTCGACCTGGTGAGGAGGGAGGGCCAGGGGGCCCTTATGGCGAAAGTGGACATCGAGGCAGCATTCAGATTGCTCCCCGTACACCCGTCAAGCCATCGGTTGCTGGGGTGCTTCGTAGACGGAAGTTACTTCGTCGACTTATGTTTACCCATGGGATGCTCGATATCCTGTGCTTACTTCGAGGCCTTCAGCAAATTTTTACAATGGGTTGTGAGCATCGAGGCGGGGTACAAGAGTGTTACCCATTACCTGGATGACTTCCTTTTTGTTGGCCCAGCGAGAAACGACGCTTGCCGTTTCATGCTGGAGGTGTTCACCGAAATCTGTACAGAATTCGGGGTACCACTGGCCCATGACAAGACGGAGGGCCCTACGGAACAATTGACTTTTCTAGGGATTCGGATCGTGCAGTCTTCCCTTAGAGAAGGTGCAGGACATGCAAGCCGAGATTACTGCGCTACGGGGCGCACGGAGGGTGACCCTGCGGCGCCTGCAATCAATATTGGGGAAGTTGAACTTTGCGTGCAGAATTATCCCCATGGGGCGGATATTCTGTAGACGGATGTCGCTGGCTACGGTAGGGATTGCAAAGCCGCATCATTTCCTAACAGTCTCTAGGGCCATGCGTGACGATGCAAGGGTATGGGCGATGTTCCTTGCAGATTTTAACGGGCGGGTGGTCCTTCAAAAGGAGGGCACCACCAGCGCAGAGCTAGACCTTCACACCGATGGTTCTGGACCGATCGGTTGTGGGGCGTATCTCCAAGGGAGATGGTGCGCTGCGGCATGGCCGGAGGAATGGGAAGAGGCGGGTTTACTGCTGAACCCTACATTCCTGGAGCTGTTTCCTATGGTGGTAGCAGTGCACTTATGGGGTCCTTGTTTCAGGGACAGGCGAGTCATTTTCCATTCGGTTAATAAGGGGGTGGTTGAAGCCGTGAACAACATCACGGCGGCGTCCATACCAGTGATTAGATTGCTCAGGCATCTTGTGCTATGTTGCCTTCGCTTGAACATATGGTTTCAAGCAAGACACGTGACAAATGTGGATAACGGAATTGCTTACGCCCTCTCTCGGTTTCAGGAGGATCGCTTCAGGGCGCTGGCTCCTTGTGCGAACGCCCTGGGGGAGCACATCCCCGAGGAGCTCTGGGAGATTGGAGCTGTCAGGTAACGAGACTCGTGAGACAGTCTGTTGCCCCAGCGACGTGGAACGCTTATAGACGCGTGTGGGCAAAATGGGATAGTCTAGTGGCACTGGCAGGTGGTGCCACGACGGAGGACAAGAGCGTAGGGATCCTGCTTTGGTACCTGCTGCGGTGCGCTGAGCAAGGCGAATCAAAACCCGTAGTAGGGAGACAGGTCACGGCGCTTGCTTTTATGTTTAAGCTTGCTGGGCAGAGGGACCTTACTAAGGAGTTTCTAGTGCGCAAGGTGGTGCGCGGAATGTTCAGCGGTGCGCAAAGGCCAGATAGTAGGCGGCCAATAACATTTGCGCTGTTGCTGAGATTGGCTCAGGAGTTGGTGGTGGTTTGCAGGGACCCCTTTGAATCTCTACTTTTCCGAACGGCTTTTTCCCTGGCGTTCTTCGGAGCGTTTAGGATAGGGGAGTTAGTCGCGAACAGTAGACACGGTTCGGGGGGTCTGCAATTGGTGGATACCTGCCTCAGGGAAGGTACGGTGGTATTGTGGTTGCGGAGGTCAAAGACCGACCAAGTGGGTAAAGGAAGAGAAGTGGTTCTGCATCAGGTTGGCACGGAGTGTTGCCCATATGCATGTGTAGTGGAGTACCTTAAGCAGCGACCGGTGGGACGGTGTTCGCTGCTGGTACACGCCGATGGAACGGCACTGTCTACGTATCAGTTTAAAAGAGTTTTAAAAAGCGCACTGCATCGGCTCGGTTTCAAGCAGTCTGACTTTGGGACACACTCCTTTCGGATTGGAGCTGCCACTGAAGCGGCTAGGTTGGGGTTGCCCGACGCGACAGTAAAGCGCATCGGGAGGTGGGACTCAGACCGTTTTCGTTCCTATGTACGGCCAAATGCAGTGGTTTAATGGTGTTGCTTTCTACTTTCAGGTGAACAGAAGCAACTATGGATTGTGGGCCATTCATACGTGTACTGGGCCCATAGGTTAGCCGCAGTTACCGAAGAAAAGGCACAACTGGGCTTTCCTGTTACGGACTTACGCGTAAGGTGGTGTGGCATTCGGGGTCTGCGATGGGCGCAGCTCGACGGTCTCTTGGAAACGTACGCGCAGCGTTACTGTCAGCCAGTGTTATAATTCTTCATGCCGGCGGGAACGATTTGGGGCCAGTTCCCATGAGACGAATGCTAAAGGTGATGAGACGAGACATCGAGAAATGGGTGAAGAAGTTCCCTGGCACGTTCCTTATCTGGTCTGAGATGATGAAGAGAAGATCATGGCGTAATGCGCGCGACCCAGTATGCTTAGATAAGGCTAGACAGAAGATAAACCAGCAGATTGCGAGCTTTGTGAGAAAACAAGGTTTCACTGCCATCCGGTATAAAGATTTCGAACCGGTCGGCGCAGATGATTTTTTCGCAAAGGATAAGGTTCATCTTACGGAAATAGGGTATGAGTTGATGATGTTGGAGTTTAGGGAGAGTGTTTTGCGGGCCTTGGCTTTAATGTCTAGCAGGGGGGGATCGCAGCCTCGGGAGGCGTCCCTCGCATGCTCCGTAGCGGGAGGTGAGTTGCCCGGCCCACTGGCCTAAGGGGGCGATGGCCCCACCTCACAGGGCGTGCTTAAAGATAAGCATTGGGGCTTTGGGCAGGGCTCAAAGCGTGAGGTCACTGTTCGTGGCCGGGCTCCTCCCCCGGAAGGAAAGGACTAAATTAGTCATTTAAATAAGTTACGGTTGTTTGTTTACATTGTTCAAAATAAAGCTGTGGCCCGTTGTTTCTCCCAACTCAAGTTGTCGTGTCAGTTATTCCATCAACTAGCCTAAATGGATCATGCATGGGTCATGAACGACGCGGAGGCTGCACAGGCTCCCTGGGTCAGCCTGTAGCGTCACGTGACCCAGCGGAGCCTGTGAGGCTATTAGCCAATCAGGAGCGTCGGGGGGCGTGTCGGAAGCCCGTTTCGCGCCATTGAACACAGCAGCGCGGTCTCCCGACTGGAATCCCACCCACCCACCCTGTATTTTGTTGTTAACAGATGTTATGGTTTATTCTTTAAAAAAAAAAAAAAAAAAAAAGGTATATATAATATATATAATATAAATAAGAAATATTGAAATTAATATATAATTTTTGGTTAAAGAATTCGGAGAAGTGGCTATTGTATGTTGTGTATTGTTAATTTATGTCTGTGCGGCGGGAGGTGAGTTGCCCGGCCCACTGGCCTAAGGGGGCGATGGCCCCACCTCACAGGGCGTGCTTAAAGATAAGCATTGGGGCTTTGGGCAGGGCTCAAAGCGTGAGGTCACTGTTCGTGGCCGGGCTCCTCCCCCGGAAGGAAAGGACTAAATTAGTCATTTAAATAAGTTACGGTTGTTTGTTTACATTGTTCAAAATAAAGCTGTGGCCCGTTGTTTCTCCCAACTCAAGTTGTCGTGTCAGTTATTCCATCAACTAGCCTAAATGGATCATGCATGGGTCATGTACAAGGTATCAGGAAATGCATGGTACTCTAAAAACATGCACATATATTGGAGGAAATGCTCAATATGAGTATGTGTCTGACAACTGCATTCTGAAACTACCGTAATCAGTGAGAAAGATGTTGATGTTAGGAAAGAAAGGACTACAAAGAAAACTGTTTACATTCGGATTCAATAACTCATTGTCTTGGAGATCAGATAGGAGGCTGACCTGGTGAGAAGATGACCATACCATCTGATTCACCTGAAAGCCCATATTCTCCACAACCTGGTAACTCTAACTAATGAACACATATTGTATGTGTAGAATGTATGTTGGGGTGTAACTATTGTATTGAGCCAATAAAACATTTTGAGGGTGGTATCATTTTAAGGGCAACCAGTAGCCAACTGCAATACCCAGTTCGCTCCAAGTCCCAGGACTGGGAGAGTTTCCTGGCTGGATTCATAATCACAGCAAAAAGGTAAAATGAGCTCCAAAGAGTTCTATGGGGAAATCCATTTAACTGATTGAGTTAACAAGTATAGTTAACTAGGCTGTCAGATAGCAATTGAAACACTTTGTTGTGACAGGCAAAGGTCAAGTGGTGCTTTGCAAGTGATTCCCCTTTGATCCTTTGTCTAGCAATTAACTGCAAATTAGGAAATACTTGATCTTAGTCATTATTCCTGACCCCCCCATGCAATTCAATAGGGAGTTCAAATTGTTAGAAATGTTATCAAAGTACTGGTCGGCCACTAAAAGTGAATACACCCCAGAGCTCCTCTATTCGTCTAAGCCGACTGTCCTCTGATTTAATAATAGGTATCTCTACCTGGAAGGAGGTCGAATAGGGAGTGGATATAGCCACCAACAGTTCCCATAAGTGCACCGGGTCCTAAGAATATGTTTTGGCTGTTTTCCCATCCAAGGGTACTGAAGGAACTGGATTCTGTAATAGCCAAACCATTATATCTAATTTTTCAAGATTCACTCACCACAGGGTCGCTACCAGATGACTGGAAAAAAGCAGAGGTGATACCTATATTTAAGAAGGCAGGAAGAACAAATACAGTAAATTATAGACCTGTAAGCCTCACTTCTATAGTGGGAAAGCTTTTAGAAGGGTTAATAAGGGATAATTTACAAGAATATGTCTATTTGAACAGGATTCTAAGTAGGAATCAACATGAATTTATAAGCGATATAGGTCATGTCAAACAAATTTAATTTGTTTCTATGAGGAGGTTAGTAGGAACTTCGATTATGGCAACTCAGTGGATGTAGTATTTTTGGATTTTGCAAAGGCTTTTGATACAGTGCCACATGGGAGACTATTGTGCAAACTAAGGGATACAGGAATTGCAGTAAATATCTGCTCGTGGATTGAGAGCTGGCTAAAAGATAGGAAGCAAAAGATTATTGTAAATAGAACATACTCAGATTGGACTTATGTGGTAAGTGGGGTTCCTCAGAGTTCAGTATTAGGTCCTCTCCTTTTTGACATTTTAAGTTTTGCAAGGTAATTAAGGGCCTAAATTAAATTAGAGTTGCGTTTCAATACGTAGCTTGCAAATATGCTCTTGTTTTTTTTTTGAATACTACGATTCGTCTTTACGTTCCGCGCATCCGACTTTGCGTAATGAGGTCAAGAATAGGCTACGTGAAGCTACATTGAACCTCGCACGCGTAATTCCTTTGATCTTTCATCAGTGCAATGTTCACTCGCGAGCAAGCACGTAACACGCATATGGTCAACGTGTGCTCGAGAGCACCCGCAAAGGGGGTTACGTACAATACATAGCACTTGTACTGTAAATAACATCACACTACTGTACTTTTATTAACAGGGACAGTCATGTTAGGTCTTAGAATTAATAGCACAACATTCTCAATCCCGCAAATTGGCCCTGAAAAGTACTTTATTTCATGAATATTTCATGTGTCATATCAACCCCTGCAATCAATGTGTAACGCTCATGTAATAGAATATCATATTTGCTGCTTTATTAATATTGCATAATTTCTGTCCTTTGAGACCGATCGCAAACTGGATTTGGATCACGTAGGACTTGGAAATTTACCCTCCCCTTTTTCAGTGACGTAACGCTTACCATCTCTTTTTCCACTGGCTCAATCTGAACCCATCACTACGAAATTGATTAATTGTTTGTGTGGAAACACGCAAGTCTGACGGTTGCAAACTGGTTTACGAAATCGATTCTCTCGCTCGTAGCTTGCAGCCCTTCTAATTTAATAGCGTCGTAACTTTGTTAAATTGGAAGCACGCAGCCCTTACGAAGGGTCATTGCAGGCCGCAAATGCGGACCCTCGGGAAGCGAGGGGCAGAATTTGTGGAGGTCGACATAAACTGCAATGAGGTCGACTTAAACTGCAATGAGTGTCCGCATTTGCTGAGGTGGTGGCTCTACGACGCCTCGCACGCGTGAAAAAAAACAACAAAGAAAAGCGTGACTTTGAAAGAAAAAAAAGAGCCGCAATTGCCTTCAAACCCGTAAATGGCAAATGTAGCAAAAACTTATACGAGTACGAGATAGGACTCGTAATAGGGTTAAACACCTGTGCTTAACACTATAAAAGCCAATAAAAACACAATACTGGACTTTAAAATATGGGGAAATAATTAATTTAACAACAGTCTCAAGTTTGTAAACCAGAAATTCAAAAAAATATTTTTTACTTTTAATTTCTGTGTTATGTCAATCTCAGAAATCAAGGAGTTAATACCTATCAGGCCACCCACATGGACTATAAAAGTTTCTTCATTCATTTTTATTGATTTTTAAATCACCGGATTGCGATCGCACATGGGACGTCTAAACGCCATGTTTTACTGATGTCATGATGACGGTCTCATTTACTATTGCTGGTTTCTAAATTGTTACTTACAAGCTTGCTTAATTGATCATGATCATGCCCTGAAATGCCACTTAAGGGTTCATGGTTTATGGACCTGGCTGTGCAGGCTTGTTCAATTAAATTGATCTGTAACTGTTGCAGTTTGGGGGGGTTAATAGGGCCTCTACAATATGTGTAAGATGCTCATTTGTATATTATTTGGGGTGAGAGTCCCCTTAATTCAGCAGGGTGGTTATATACACCCCAGTATATATATATATATATATATATATATATATATATATATATATATATATATAAATATATATATATATACTAGCGACTTGCCCATCAAAAATGATGGGGCAATACAATTGTAAGGCAGGTAATGCTGTTTGCCACAGACATTAATTTTTGTGGTGGTCTGAGATCTGGGCGCTCATTGCGAGCCTCGGTGCTCATCGTGTGGCTCGCAATGGGCGGCTTCGGCGCTCATTGCGAGCCTCTTGGTTGTTGTATTTTTTTTATCAGAGGCGCTTTTGCTGTCATTGTAAGGTTGGCGCTGATCTGCTTTTTGCGCTTATTGCAAAGCTGTTCCCTGGTGTAGTTTGTGTGCTATGAGCAGCGTTGGCGCTCGTTGTGAGGCGCGCAGTGAATGTCTTTTGCGTTTATTGCGATAGTGTGTATTTTTTTGGTGTATGTGTATTTTGTGATGCTAATTAAATAAATAATAAATTATTATACTTTACCTATTTGTAAGTAATATATGCAGGAAGCATTTTGCTGAAGAGCTGACAATCTGTTTTGATGTTCCTGCAGCATACAATGTTGGTTTGCACTGTTTTGGAGCTGAGGTGTAAATGTCAGCAATGTGACCAGTGTGTAGTGTAAATAGGCTGCGTGCGTGAGGGGAAGCCGTTAGGGTAGCTGTGTACTTCCACATTGTGTAAGTTAGTGTTGTAAAATGGCGGCAAATGTGTATGTGGTATGCAGGTTTGTATGATGAAGCGTCCTTGCTAATGGTGTATGTTGTAGGTCGTACGGGTTTTTGTAAAAGCTGTATTTGCTTTGTGGAATTTAGCGGCTTTAGGGGTCGTGTAGCCTTGTTTTCGTTTTTTTCGGCGGCCATTTTTTCTCTCGCCTAGGGGATTTTCTAATGTGACAGAATTCAAGGTTTAAGCAGTGTTGCAGAGGTCCTGGGTGTCCCCCCTTGGTGTGGGTAAGGTTTTGATTTTTTTTTATTGTGTGTGTATCTTTGTGTTTTTTAATGTTTGCCGCTGTTCGCGGGTTGTCCGTTAAGGTCGTATTTTTGTAAGTCCGTAATGGATTTTTTCAAAGTTCCGCGGGTCGTAATTGTTTTTGTGTAAGTCTGCAATCTATTTTTTTCTAAGTCCGTGGCTCGTATTTTTTTGTGTAAGTCCGTAGTTAGTTATTGCAGGTTTTTTTCCAAGTCCCGCTTGTGTGGTCACTTGTTCCCGGTTGTGAGGCGCCGTAGAGCCTCCACTTCCGCAAATGCAGCCCCTCGCTGTGGGAGGGTCCGCATTTGCGGCCTGCAATGAGCCTGTGGCTCATTGCAGCTGACGTGGGAGCCTCCACCTCTGCAAATGCGGCCCCATTTGCGGACCGAAAGTAATAGGGGGTCGTAGGGATGAGTGACTACGGTGCTCATCTCCACCAGCACAAGGAGCGCCTTCGGCGCACTTTGCCAGCAACTGCATTTGCTGCGTGCTTGCATAGCGAGCCCGCAAGCGTTAGCAATGACCCACATGCTGAGAACTATATATGTGATTAGGCGTTTTTATACCATAAAAAATTATATATTTATATATTTTTTTTTTTTAGAAATGGTATATAAACTATTTATAATGTAAAGTTGCAATTTAAAATATCAAACAAGCCTTCTTGCCAGTAAGAAGCAGCTATATTTATTAAACACTAGTACAGAGAGTTCTTTGAATTTGTGGACTTTAACCCTGACATGTGGTGATGAGGCCATAAAAGTTTATTGGGCACAAATTCACATTTTGTACAGTTTATATAACAATACAGATAACACTGCTGTAGCTATTAATATGTACTAATCAATATTTCAATAAAATGAATATTTATGGTGGCTGATAAGTCACTGGGTCTCTTTGATTGTTCCAGGACATGCTTTCTAGGTAAGGTCAAGTAAAGACACCAGGGAGATTGCAACCTCCCTGACACCTCTTAAAGTGAGCAAACAGATGCACAAAATGGGTCCTGTTGAAAAATGGGAAGTAGCCGTCTCAGGGTGCAGTCTCTCAAGGTTTATCTTGTTTGTGCCATTGCAGAGAAGAAAATCGACGCATTTCCGACTCACCTCTGTAACCTCTGTAATAGCACAAGAAAGCTAAAACTATAGAGAACGAAAGATACTCAAATGGCTGCATCAAAATCAAGTGGCGTAGCTGTTAAAACGGTTTTCATTTGATACCTCTCACTATTTTATATTACTATTTATATTACTATTTATATTACTATTTTATACTAGGAAATTGCCCATGAAAAATGAAGCCTGGCAATGCTGTTTGGCACACAATGCAAGCATATGGCCCCTTTGAGCCTCTCCCCCCCCCCCCCCCCCCACTCCCCACAAGGGGCCTCGCAATGACTGTTACTACCTTGGGTTAAGAGTTAGTGCCTTGGGTTGTGTTGCTGCCTTGAGTTAAATGTTACTGGCTTGGATTAAGTGTTACTAGCTTGAGTTAAGTGTTACTTCTTTGAGCTTGTTTTTACGTCCTTCGTCCTCGTTTTACGTCATTTCCATGTGTTTATGTTTTTTCTACCGCCATGTATTTTCTTGCTTAGGCTATTTTCATTTGTGAAAAAACGCTAAATATGCCTTCAATTAACTGGCAACCTCACTCACAGGCTCTCTGGCTCTCCCTGTGTACTATGTGTTAGTGTGTAAGTTAATTTGAGGCATATTCCTTGTTTTGAGCAGGTCTTTCGAGTTCAGTGGTTCGGCCGTTAAAGTTGTAATTTTCCAAGACCCACAGTCCATCTACGTGCTTTGGTTCTTAAGTCCTATGGGCCATAATTTTGTGCAGCTCATTCATTGCAGCCTAAGTCCCGCGGGCCTCGCAGTGGCGGGCCTCAACTGCTCGCCTTGCTGGTGTCAAAACTGTAACTCAGACCCAGCTAAGCCTTTGATCGGTCAAGCCGGTAATCGCTAAAATCACAAATGTTTTCATACCTGTTAATGACAAATGTAGCCAAAAATCCTACGAGATTGAGATAGGACTCGCAAGAAGGCTAAACTACTGATCGTTGCACTGTAAAAGCAAATAAAAAAACATTACCGCCCTATAAATAACGGGAAAGCGATGAAAGACATTAGCAAATCTGCAATCAAAAATTATTTTTTTTAATTAATTTTCTGTGTTTTATCAATCTTGGGAATCAAGGAGTTAATACATATTAGACCACCCACATGGACTATAACATTTTCTTCATTTATTTGCATTGATTTTTAAATTGCTGGATCGCGAGCCCGACCGCTTATCGGACATCTAAACACTAATTTATTGACATTTACACGCCATGTTTTACTAACGCCATGTTTTTCGGCCTTTGGCTCTCATTGCAGCCCCCGTCAAACCTGTAACTTTCGGCCATCGCAATGTCTTTGTCGCTCATTGTGCATGCGCAAGCCCGTATATTTTAACATTGCATGACAACAACTTGCAATTACCACAACTATTATATGTGATTATATTACAAGGACATGTCCTCTTGAGACAGAAACTGCAAGAAGGAGTCCAGTAAAGAAAAGAAAGACTGGGTTTAATATCAAGTTTTGCTATTTAAAACTTTAGATATGTTTGATCACAGTGGTCTTAATGTACGTGATTGTTCCATTAATATTACAATATGGAGATATGGTCAAATGTCTTTAACTTAATTTTCTCATTTGATATTTAGTCTTGTCAAAAGAATCACTAGCCTTATATAACATGTACATTTGTGCAAACTTCAGAATAATCTTATCAAGATACAAAGGTTCTTTATTCTCTTGCATGGTCAGAGTACATGCTGACCGCCAGATAGCAAGAATGACGCAACTACAGAAGGACTTCATAGTCTGCATAAATATATCTTAATTAATGTCAGTTCAAACTCATCAGCAAGATAAGACCGAAGGATATTACTTCCATTTTTATCACAGCAATCCAGCTATAACATATTAAAACCCTCTCTTTTTTCCACTTCCACAAATATGATAATAACTACAGCGCAATTAAATTAAAGGAACAAGACACATGTTCAGAATATTGTATAAATGCATCTATAACAAGTACTTTATCAATTTACTCATATTTAAATTGACATTGAAGTTTGCAATGTTTAAAACACTTGTTAATAAAATGATGTTTAATAAATGCAAATATACACACTTAGGTAGTTTATTTTAACATTAAAAACATGGAATCCTCCTTGTCCCTTTAATGTGGGGTACAAAAAGAGGAATCATTTTATTCCAGGTCAAGTTTCTTTTTTGACGACCTCGAAGCCCCAATCACTACTCCTCCTTTCCCATTGCTACATGCCTGCCAAAAGTACACCATGGCAGCAATCTTAGCGTCAACTAGTGGGAAATTCAACAAAAATTGTTTAATTCATAACTTTATATAACTGGATTAATCTCAGCTTGTTACCTGTATAAAAGACACCTGGGAGACAGAAATCTTGCTGATTGATAGGGGATCAAATACTTATTTCCCTCACTGACCTGCAAATCAATTTATAACTTTTTTGTCATGCGTTTTTCTTGTTTTGTTTTTTTTTTTATTTTGTCTCTTGTTGTTAAAATACACCTACCATTAAAATTATAGACTGGTCATTTCTTTGTCAGTGGACAAACGTTCAAAATCAGCAGGGGATCAAATACTTCCCCCCCCCCCCACTTTATGTATATATATATATATATATATATATATATATATATATATATATATATATATATATATATATATATATAATATATATATATATATATATAAGTATACTATCTCTACATAGTATTCAATCCCTTTCAACATACAACCCCACACAGCACCCATTCCGCTATGCATACATCCCTACATGGCACCCGGTTCTTGTCAGCAGCCATTCTGTCTCAGCATCCATCCCCGCACAGCACCCAACCCCTCTTAGTTCCCACCTCACTTCGCACCCATCCCTATTTCCTTTGTTCCCCCTCACCAAACCCATCTCCTGTACTTTGCTGCTACTTTGCAGCCATTGCTCTCTTACCATCTTCCTTAATACACATCCCCAGTGTGCCGAACTGCTCCACACTACCACCTCTTGGAGCTTCAGTAGAAATGACCTTTTTTAAACAGGCACACACCAATTTCAGGACAGGGGTGTGTGCAGCGAAGGAGGCAGAGGTGGTCCCAGGGGAGGCCCAAGGGGGCCGTGGTGGGTTCGACCAGGATGAATGACCCCAGACATACCCCCACGCAACAGAAAAAAAAGTGAAATGCAAAATAATGTTTTAAAAAAGCATACACTCCTCCCCTCCCCCCTCCCCTCCTTTTCAGAGTAGGGCCCTGGTGCACTGCACCACTGGTAGATCCGCCCCTTATTGTTTCCAGACAGTTATAAGCCAGTAAGATAAGTTGGCTTCCTCTACCTGTTATGTATTTTTAGGCAAAGTTATATCAACACAATGGGTTTCATTGGCTTGAGACTTGCTGTGTTAAAGCAGGTTCTCTTGGCCATAGGTTTTGTCTATGAAGGATTGTTTGGCCTCTTGTGTAATCAGGTGGCTGTTAAAATACTTTCTATCTGTCCCTCAACCAAATCATCCCTTACCCTTTATGCCTTTATCCAGGTGGAGGCTGAAACTATAGCTTTTGAAAGTGAATTTAATATTGAATATTGCTATTATAAATAATCAGGTATGATTTTTTTAATGATTAATGCATAATTAAAACAGCTAATTCATCTTGATGGGCATTTCATTGGCCTTTGAACTTATTTTAAGTTCTATATTCAGTACTTTAAAGTATTTTTATTTATTTATTTAAAGTAAGCCACTGCTGCAATGTAGATATTTTAACTATGAAAATAAAGTTGTGCTGTATAGAAAATACAATAACAAGAAACAAATACCATCAATAAGCCCGAATTTTGTGTGTGAGACTGAAATATTACCAGTGATAATAATGCGGTCAGTCCCTTCTCCATCTATCCTGAGGGATTATAAGCTTTGAGTAAGTTCAGCCAAAGGTCACAATGATTTATCCGCTACCGTTGTCAAAAATCATTGTCAGTGGCAAAACATGCCGTAACTGTTATGCAAATGGATGTTGATTTCAGAATTATTTATACTGAATAATATGTTTCACATATGTCTATAATTAGGAACTATATAATGTCACTAAACCATAACATGATTTTTAAAGCATAGACATGAGGAACTGTATGTAAAGGTGCAATAATTAATGTGATGTGCAAAGTAAACATACACTGAAAGATGCCCTTATTAGACCACTGTACCATCTCATATATATTATATAATTTGTGGGCATATTTGTGTGTCCCAGCTCAGCTTCCCAGAATGCAGTGTAATAACTGTTTTTCTTGGAATTCTGAGCTGGAAACATTTTTTTTACCTGCTTTAGACATACAAATGTGAACACAGATGTACTATTTATATACTGTTTTACTGTACGGTGGAGGGCTTCTATCGCTCTTTTGCCCACCATATATTAAATTATTGTTGTGGTGAACTACCTACTCATAAGGTCCACAACATAAGCTGGGATCCCACCCCATGCTGTTGATAGCCAGCAAGCTTGAAACAGCTGTATGTGGGTAGGATTCCCAGCTTGTGAATAATCCAACCTTGGCATTGCATAAAAGCTGTGTAATGCAGTGGGCATAAGCTTAAAGGAAGCCATGTTTAAAATGGTTTATGGATTGAAGAGCGAGGCATTTGTGGGCACATTTGCATGTCAATGCTCAGCTTCCCAGGACCAGTGTAATAACTGTATTTCTCTGAATTCTGAGCAGGAAACAAGTTTTTTAACTTGTTTTAGACATTCAAATGTGAATACAAATGTACTACTTATATACTATATATGTATGTATATATAGCTTTGAGAGCATAATTAGGCATGGGTTTATCATAAAGCTAGTTTTCAATTAGAATAAATAAATGTTGGTGCCTATGCAGGACGCTGGAGCATCCATAATATTTTTGTATAAGCTGTGTCTGTGAGAGAGTCTTGGACATTTCCTTTGAGTAGGAATGGGTATATTGTCAGTCTCTTTTTACCCCACTCCTCTCTCTGCTAACAAATACAAAATACACTGTCATGATCCATCATGATCCCATTGATGTAACAGAGACAAAACTAATTCCAGTATTCATTAACAGAGTATGATTTTCTCTTGAAATAATTCAAGCAATCTGTTCCATTGTTCTTACGGACAGTTCTGAGCTGTCTAATCTGATTGGATCAAACGGTCAAAAGTCAATGAATTTTTAGTTACAGTTCTATACTTTGGCAGTTACATTCATTTTTCTCGGTTCTTCAGCAGGTTCTTCACATCACATTGAGAGGTGGATCAATAAGGAACAAGTACTAAAATGCTTTTGCATATATTTCAGCTACTATAAATGTACTCCATCATATAAGAAAGATTTGTGTATAGGTGGATCTTCCCCTATAAATTGGGCCTGCCATGTTTCTTGTTTGCAACTTAGTCTCTGTGATGGTCAAAACAACTCTACCAATTTGTCATTACTAAGTTCAGTTAGATCCTCTCCCCAATACTAATCAAGCACATTGTTATCACTAATTAGTATATTTCACTACACAGAGAATAAGATGTATGTCTAAAAATGATTTATAAATGTTTAAAAGAAGTAGCTATTATAAAACATTATATTGTTAGAATATTGTGAAACAGTCAATATAAATGTCCCATATGATACGTGAAGAGGCTGAAAACTTGCTGCAGCTTGGTTGTTAAGGGGTTACACATTCCTTTTACCTTTAGTTCTTTGTAAACGAGGAATGTTAGGCAGTGTCATCAAGCACTTGATACATTGAGATATCCAGGCTATTTTTGTGGGATTTATAGTTATTTGGCATGAAGAGCATAGCATAGTAAGAGAGAAAAGTGATGTAAAGGTAGGGGTGGGACTACACCTATATATTTGTAAAACCTTATACAAAGTTTAAGCTGTTTGGTGCTTGGTCAATAAGTAAAGAAATCCTGACCAGAATCAACCCTCAAAATCCATCTACAATATCCAATTACGACAGCAGTATAGGACTTCCTGTGTTGTCATTCCTGTTTTACTTAAATAGTAACCAATTTTACTAAATATTATTGTATATCCATGTATATGTGTTTTGTTCATATCTACTGTGTAATTAAAAAAATGTATATATTAATTTATTAAGTTATGTCTTTCTGCTCTTAAAATGCTCATGTTACATAGAAATGTTCTATAGTGTGTAGGAGGTCAAGTTTTTCATGGTGATTAAATTGGGCTTTTGTATAATCTTTATAGATTTGGGTAACCATAAATTTTAATGTAAAAAAACATTTTACACATACCCATATTAGGTGGACACCTATAGAGTCTCTGTCACAATCAGTGCTTAAACCTGTTATGTATTTTAATTTTTACTGATAAAAGATCTAAAAAAAATTCCTTTCTGTTCCTAAAGAAATGTATTTGCATTATATAGGCACAGTCATGTTCAGAAAAAAAGTATTTGCTGGTGAACTTCCATTTTCTGAATATGTACAATAATATTCAGCAGTGAAAATGTTATTTTTTTTTCAGGGCTCTTGATGGAAACTCTGTTGGAAATTTTCTAGTTATGCAAATAGATTGCTATCAGGGTATTTGGCAAAAGAAACTGGAACACAATGGCTAACTTATTTCTTAATATCGTTCTTAATGTGTAGAAGGATTGCAAATATAATTTAGTGAACATGGGGTCTTGTTCCCAAAGTCATTAAAGGACATAAGAAATGCAACTTGTATCTCATTATAAACTGTGCTGGCTTAAAATTTGAACATGAATAATATAGTTTTTAGGATAAGTAGTGTTTTCAACAAATTAGTATATAACCTGTGCACAGGATTTCTCAGCATTGTGTGATGTTTTCAACTGAAATTACTGGCAGTTGTAGATACCATATTTTTTGTGCAAATAGAATGTCTCCAATCTTAGAAAGTTGATCAGAAGAAACCAAATTGTCAGATTACAGAGCAGCATAATTTTCTACATAATACGTTTTTGTGGTTTGAAGTTTGTAGGTCTTTCCATTTAGTAATAAAGTAGTCATTCTGTTAGTAGTACTGCTTCCACCCCAGGGTAGGATATAGGAGAAACAATCACTGTTACCAGTTCCAGTAGGACCTGCTTGCCATTATATCAGGTTGTTTTTCAAAAGTGACAAAGGACACGTCATCTTCAAGTTGACCTGGTATTGCAGGAAGGGGGCCCTTGGTCTGATGAATTAAATGAATCAGCTCATCAGGTCTGTATGGCCCAGTAAAGGTTTGATTAGATCAATTGTCACAAAGAAGGAAACAGGATGAGTGGTTTGGTGCAGGTGGTGCGTTGGATCCGGGCCCTCTTCTAATTTTTTTTTATGTATTCCTTTTTATTCTGTAGTATAGTGGATTCCTCCTTCCCCACAGGGTCCCCCCCCCCCCCCCCCCGAAACATTAGCCCACCCCCTGGAACCATTTAGTGCACCCTTGGCACACCATCCTCATGGTGCACTGATGGGCTCTGGGGTGTCCACTACTCTACAGAAAAAAAATTATATATATATATATATATATATATATATATATATATATATATATATATATATATGTATATATATATATAGTTAGATAGAAGTGGCACACTAGTGGGGCTTTTCTGTTTTTATCCTCTTTGAAATCTAAGTTTCTATATGCAGAGATAAGGTAACATTTCAGTATTTCAAATATTGCTAGTGTCCCACTAAAGTAGAGTTTTACTGAAATATTACCTCATCTATATACAGAGATAAGATATTTCAGTAAACCAATACAGTAAAACAATATATATATTGCCAGTGTCCCTTTAAAGTAAAGAGATCAGTGTGCCTTGAACTGACTGCAACACTGCTTGTCCAAATAATTTATAAGCCATTGTAACAGTAAATTAAAATGATATAATATCAACAATCTAATACAAACATGTGAACAAAGTTTGCCAATTGCGTTTTAGCAATTTCTGCTTTTAAAGTAAATGTGGGTTTTTTATGTAAATCTTGTTCCCCCAACACCCACATGTCCCAGTTCATATGAAGAAGCATTTGCTATATAGATAAAGAAAAAAATATTTGGGCAACAATGAATTATACTGAATTTAGTTATAATATAAGATAGAAGATACTGTATCATGTTTAAAATAGCCTGTTCTGAACATTACAAATGAGTGATCTGAGCTTGATAAAACTTACAATATGTAAAGCTATACAAAATGAAGTTTAGTACTGTTAAGTTCTAAACTTTCCAAAGCATTCTATCACTTTGTATCCTTTAAAGGGCAACTTCCATCTAACATTACATTTATTTGATAATAAAGAACACTCCTACAGAAGATAAACTATTTAAATATAACATTATGAAACTTAACTAGTTTGCCAGATACTCCTCCTTGTTTGTGGAGAGTGGACACCACCACTTAAAACTCAATTTGTGTCACTTACACTGAACTCCTCTAGCTGAGGCATTTAAAAGTTTAAGAGCCAGCTCAAGAAACAATCTAATTACAGGTAGACTCATGTTCTGTGTTTCTCAGCAGCTCACCTCAAGCTTTCACACATATATATAAGTGTTATAAGGGAATTATTTCATATAAGAGCAACTTGTGTTTGAATTAGACTTCCCCCTTATCTAGTCGGAGCAAAAGTATAACAAGCTTATCTATGCTACTCTGATTTACTTTCTAAACGTACTTACTCATGCTTACAGTACTTACAGAATAATCCACTTTGAAGAGTTTGACTTATTAAATGGCAAAATACAGTGGGGGGAAAAGTATTTGATCCCCTGCTGATTTTGAACGTTTGTCCACTGACAAAGAAATGATCAGTCTATAATTTTAATTGTAGGTGTATTTTAACAGTTAGAGACAGAATAACAAAAAGAAAAACCCTTAAGAAAAAAAGTTATAAAATTGATTTGCAGGTCAATGAGGGAAATAAGTATTTGATCCCTTCATCTTAGTACTTGGTGGCAAAACCCCTGTTGGCAATCACAGACGTCCGACGTTTCTTGTAGTTGGCCACCAGGTTTGCACACATCTCAGGAGGGATTTTGTCCCACTCCTCCTAGCAGATCCTCTCCAAGTCATTAAGGTTTTGAGGCTGATGTTTGGAGATTTGAACCTTCAGCTCCCTCCACAGATTTTCTATGGGATTAAGGTCTGGAGACTGGCTAGGCCACTCCAGGATCTTACAGTGCTTCTTCTTGAGCCACTCCTTTGTTGGCTTGGCTGTGTGTTTTGGGCCATTGTTATGCTGGAATACCCATCCACGACCCATTTTCAATGCCCTGGCTGAGGGAAGGAGGTTCTCACACAAGATTTGATGGTACATGGCCCGGTCCATCATCCCTTGGATGCGGTGCATTCGTCCTGTCCCCTTAGCAGAAAAACACCCCCAAAGCATAATGTTTGCACCTCCATGTTTGACGGTGGGGATGGTGTTCTTGGGGTTCTAGGCAGCATTCTTCCTCCTTCAAACACAGTGAGTTGAGTTGATGCCAAAGAGCTCGATTTTGGTCTCATCTGACCACAACACTTTCACCCAGTTCTCCTCTGAATCATTCAGATGTTCATTGGCAAGCTTCAGACGGGCCTGTACTTGTGCTTTCTTGAGCAGGTGGGACCTTGGGGCACTGCAGGATTTCAGTCCTTCACGGCGTAGTGTGTTACCAATTGTTTTCTTGGTGACGATGGCCCCAGCTGCCTTGAGATCATTAACAAGATCCTCCCGTGTAGTTCTGGGCTGATTCCTCACCGTTCTCATGATCATTGAAACTCCACAAGGTGAGATCTTTCATGGAGCATCAGACCGACGGAGACTAGCAGTTACTTTGTGTTTCTTCCATCTGCAAATAATCGCACAAACTGTTGTCACCTCCTCACCAAGCTGCTTGGCGATGGTCTTGTAGCCCATTCCAGTCTTGTTTAGGTCTGCAATCTTGTCCCTGACATCCTTGGACAGCTCTTTGGTCTTGGTCATGGTGGAGAGTTTGAAATCTGATTGATTGATTGCTTCTGTGGACAGGTGTCTTTTATACAGGTAATAAACTGAGATTAGGAGCACTCCCTTTAAGAGAGTGCTCATAATCTCAGCTCGTCATCTATATAAAAGACAGCTGGGAGCTAGAAATCTTGCTGATTGATAGGGGATCAAATACTTATTTCCCTCACTGACCTGCAAATCAATTTATAACTTTTTTGACATGCATTTTTCTTGTTTGTTTTTTTGTTATTTTGTCTCTCACTGTTACAATACACCTACCATTAAAATTATAGACTGATCATTTCTTTGTCCGTGGACAAACGTTCAAAATCAGCGGGGGATCAAATACGTTTTTCCCCCTACTGTATGTGAAAGGAAATATTCAGCTTTTAGTTGATTTGCTATTATATGCAACAATATACTTTATTGAGGGTAGTCATTCTTATCTGATGCACATATTTTTTTTCCGGTTATAATGAATAGATGCCACAAATGGTCACCGTGGAGCACAATATTTTATGAGTATTCTGATGGTTAAAGGGAATTGTCACCCCAAAATCAACTTTTTTATGCTAATCTTAGCAGTACATTGTACTAGCCATGTAATTCTAGAGTGAATCATTGCTGACATAGAAAGATATATATATATATATATATATATATATATATATACATATATATATATATATATATATATATATATTTATTTTTATTTTTGTATTTATGTTCTTATGTAAATAAACGTCTCCCTAATACTAAATAGCTGCTTTGATGTTCTAGTTAGGATTACAGTGTGCTTGTCTGCGTCTGTGGTGGCAAAAACAATGCCCAGTAAGGATATCATGGAGCTATTTATCAAACAATCTGTGTAACAACACTTCTCAAACAATTTGTGGCATAAATGAGCATACTGAGCTGCACAATAACATAAAGAACCACACAATGTTGAAAGTCTTAGGAATGATTTACCATGGAGGCATACAGTTAGTACAATGATACACAGATTTAATGCTCTTTAAGATTAAATCAACTTGTTGGTGGTATAAAAGTTCCCTTTAATTTCCACAGCAAACACAACTTCAGTTGATCTGTATGGATATCTTATCTGCATTAAAGGTCCCTCCACAATCACTTATTAGGTTAGGAATGAAGCAGATCATTCCCTTTAATAAGACAAAATGAAATAGAATTGCATTTTTTTTTACTTTCTTAAAATAAATAGCACATTAAGTAGACATGTTCCCCAATAGAATATTTATAAAAAATGACTCAAAGTACAGTAGAACTTATGGCAGGAAGTTATATATAACAAAACAACTTGTATTTCACAATAACATTCAGATTCATAACAATACAGTCAATGGGTCTTGGTACTACCAAAATGGTGCTGCCCAAGACCTTGCCTGATAGACCTAGGCCTATACATCCCTGTGGTCTAGTCTATTGCATACACTATGTATGTGTAAAATGTGTGTGCCGTGTGCAGTCCAGGTTGAGTTACTATTAAAAGCAGGATTAGAGCAATTTAGCCTGTTCAATATAACAATATACATTGATTAGAAAGCTAATTGTCTACAAGAGGGCCAGTTCAAATGCAGATATATTATGCTGAATGCACTACCCTATATACATCAGTATCACAGGCAATAGAAGCAAATGATAGCTGTAATGGGCACTTCATTTTGACCAGAGGTGCAAGTTCTGTGCAAAATGTTATAGCCTTGATGGCGACCCTTGCAGTTGGCACCATGGGAGGCCGTCCACTTCATCTATAGGGTAGAGCCGGACCTGTCTGTAGCAATACAGAAATCTTGATAAATAATATTATATTATAAATCCTGTTCTGTTTTCCTTCTCCACCAAGTTCAAATAGAAATAGTATCTACACACCATTACAGATTGCGTGATTTCATGCTGCATATTTTATACCCACGCAATGTTTATATATCAGTTCAGGGAGGGGAATTAAAGATAAATCTGATTGAGGAATTCAAACCGTTCCCTATAACTTGAATTGTCAAGCATGACTAAATGGGGCATGTCTACCATTAGAAGCCTTGTAAATGATAACTATATTGTGATTATTTTAGTCAGGGTGCATGCCCAGGTTCAATCTCATGGTTTAGCATGAGCATGACATGTACTACAGATTAGATGCACAGCAACTACAGCTATATGTTCTAGACAGATCAGACAGTGGTGACTCTCCTAGCACAGCTTCTCCTGATTGGTTGTTTTTAAGCCTGCCTTTCTACTAGCCAATCACACCTTATCTGGGACTTTTTATGGCTTCTCCGGCATTCTCTTAGTGCCTGTTCTAGGTTCTTGTGACTGTGAGTACTTCTGGTTGCTCCCGTGCCTTTCTGCTCTGTTTTGCTCCAGTTCCTGCTCCATTCCTGTTCCCTATCGGACTAATATTTTGCTGGTCACCCGGATTGTTACTGACCTTATTGGATTTCTTCTTGCCCTGACCTTTGGTATGTCTGACCATTCTTGCCTGTACCATTAAACTTGTTACTTTGGACTTGCAATCCTCTGGTAGTTCACCCCTGAGACGTTTCACCGGGATAATCCTGACAATTTCATTGTAATGCTTCACCTTTAAGTGTTCATAATCACATATAATAGTTGTCAAACTACAAATCGTCATCACGCTTTACGAGTTCGCAAAGCGAGTTCTCAAGATCTGCATCCCTTGCAAAGCGAGGGACGCAGTTTGGTCCGCAAATGCAAACCCCTCGCAAAGCGAGGGGCCGCATTTGCGGTAGGTGAAGGCCTCAAAGTCGGCTGCAATGAGCCTTCTTCTCATTGCAGGCTGCAAATGTGGACCCTCACATAGCGTGGAGACTCTACGGCGCCTCACACGCGGTTACAAACACTCAAACAAGCAGCACTTTACCAAAATAAATCTAACACGCAATCACTATATAAGGACTAACACAAAAAAATACGAGACGCGGGACTTAGAAAAAAAAACATTACGACCTCGCAAAAATACGACCTTAACGGGTCCTTAATGTCCCGCCTTACGGGTCACTCATGGGGCTCTATACAGAGCCCCATCAACCCCTAAAAAACCTTGTCACGCATGGGGGTCAATCCAGACCCCCATAAACCCTTAATTAACCCTGTCACTCATGGGGGTCAATACAGACCCCCATAAGCCCTTAATTAACCCTGTCACTCATGGGGGTCAATACAGACCCCCATAAGCCATTCATTAACTGTGTCACTCATGGGGGTCAATACAGACCCCCATTAGCACTTCATTAAGCCCCTCACTCATGGGGGTCAATACAGACACCCATAAACCCCTAATTAACCCTGTCACTCATGGGGGTCAATACATACCCCCATAAGCACTTAATTAACCCCGTCACTCATAGGCGTCAATACAGACCCCCATAAGCACTTAATTAACCCTGTCACTCATGGGGGTCAATACAGACACCCATAAACCCCTAATTAATCAAGGCACTCATGGGGGTCAATACAGATACCCATAAACCCCAAATTAACCCTGTCACTCATGGGGGTCAATACAGACCCCCCATATATCTATAACTAACCCTGTCACTCATGGGGGTCAATACAGACCCCCATAAACCCAAAATTAACCATGTCACTCATGGGGGTCAATACAGATACCCATAAACCCCAAATTAACCCTGTCACTCATGGGGGTCAATACAGACCCCCCATATATCTATAACTAACCCTGTCACTCATGGGGGTCAATACAGACCCCCATAAACCCATAATTAACCATGTCACTCATGGGGGTCAATACAGACCCCTATAATACATTAATTAACTCTGTCACTCATGGGGGTCAATACAGACCCCCATAAACACTTAATTAACCCTGTCAATCATGGGGGTCAATACAGACCCCTATAAACACTTAATTAACCCTGTCACTCATGAGGGTCAATACAGACCCCCATGATCCTATAATTAACCCTGTCACTCATGGGGGTCAATACAGACACCCATAAACCCCTAATTAACCCTGTCACTCAGGGGGGTCAATACAGACCCCCATAAGCACTTAATTAACCCTGTCACGCATGGGGGTCAATACAGACCCCCATAAGCACTTAATTAACCCTGTCACTCATGGGGGTCAATACAGACCCCCATAAAGACTTAATTAACCCCGTCAGTCATGAGGATCAATACAGAAACCCATAAACCCCTAATTAATCAAGGCACTCATGGGGGTCAATACAGATACCCATAAACCCCAAATTAACCCTGTCACTCATGGGGGTCAATACAGACCCCCCATAAATCTATAACTAACCCTGTCACTCATGGGGGCCAATACAGACCCCCATAAGCACTTAATTAACCCGTTCACTCATGGGGGTTAATACAGACCCCCATAAACCCATAATTAACCATGTCACTCATGGGGGTCAATACAGATACCCATAAACCCCAAATTAACCCTGTCACTCATGGGGGTCAATACAGACCCCCCATATATCTATAACTAACCCTGTCACTCATGGGGGTCAATACAGACCCCCATAAACCCAAAATTAACCATGTCACTCATGGGGGTCAATACAGATACCCATAAACCCCAAATTAACCCTGTCACTCATGGGGGTCAATACAGACCCCCCATAAATCTATAACTAACCCTGTCACTCATGGGGGCCAATACAGACCCCCATAAGCACTTAATTAACCCGTTCACTCATGGGGGTTAATACAGACCCCCATAAACCCATAATTAACCATGTCACTCATGGGGGTCAATACAGATACCCATAAACCCCAAATTAACCCTGTCACTCATGGGGGTCAATACAGACCCCCCATATATCTATAACTAACCCTGTCACTCATGGGGGTCAATACAGACCCCCATAAACCCAAAATTAACCATGTCACTCATGGGGGTCAATACAGATACCCATAAACCCCAAATTAACCCTGTCACTCATGGGGGTCAATACAGACCCCCCATATATCTATAACTAACCCTGTCACTCATGGGGGTCAATACAGACCCCCATAAACCCATAATTAACCATGTCACTCATGGGGGTCAATACAGACCCCTATAATACATTAATTAACTCTGTCACTCATGGGGGTCAATACAGACCCCCATAAACACTTAATTAACCCTGTCAATCATGGGGGTCAATACAGACCCCTATAAACACTTAATTAACCCTGTCACTCATGAGGGTCAATACAGACCCCCATGATCCTATAATTAACCCTGTCACTCATGGGGGTCAATACAGACACCCATAAACCCCTAATTAACCCTGTCACTCAGGGGGGTCAATACAGACCCCCATAAGCACTTAATTAACCCTGTCACTCATGGGGGTCAATACAGACCCCCATAAGCACTTAATTAACCCTGTCACTCATGGGGGTCAATACAGACCCCCATAAAGACTTAATTAACCCCGTCAGTCATGAGGATCAATACAGAAACCCATAAACCCCTAATTAATCAAGGCACTCATGGGGGTCAATACAGATACCCATAAACCCCAAATTAACCCTGTCACTCATGGGGGTCAATACAGACCCCCCATAAATCTATAACTAACCCTGTCACTCATGGGGGCCAATACAGACCCCCATAAGCACTTAATTAACCCGTTCACTCATGGGGGTTAATACAGACCCCCATAAACCCATAATTAACCATGTCACTCATGGGGGTCAATACAGACCCCCATAAGCCAATAAATAACCCTGGCACTCATGGGGGTCAATACAGACCCCCATAAACACTTAATTAACCCTGTCAATCATGGGGGTCAATACAGACCCCTATAAACACTTAATTAACCCTGTCACTCATGAGGGTCAATACAGACCCCCATAATCCTATAATTAACACTGTCACTCCTGGGGGTCAATACAGACCCTCATAAGCACTTAATTAACTCTGTCACTCATGAGGGTCACTACAGCCCCCCATAAACCTATAATTAACCCTGTTACTCATGGGGGTCAATACAGACCCCCATAAGCCAATAAATAACCCTGTCACTCATGAGGGTCAATACAGACCCCCAGAAACCTATAATTAACCCTGTCACTCATGGGGGTCAATACAGACCCCCATAAGCACTTAATTAACCCTGTCACTCATGAAGGTCAATACAGACCCCCATAAACCCATAATTAACCCAGTCACTCATGGGGGTCAATACAGACCCCCATAAACTCTTAATTAACCCTGTCACTCATGGGGGTCAATACAGACCCCCATAAGCACTTAATTTACCTGTCACTCATGAGGGTCAATACAGACCTCAAGGATCATCATGACACTAAGTACAAACACTATTCTGTACTACAACCCCCAATAAACCATTAAATCTAAACTAACCCCCTCTACACTAACCTATTAACACCTACACTACATACCTACACTACCTACCTACCCCCTAATAACCCCCCCCACCACCACTCTAATTACAGAAAAGAAAAAAAAACTAAGTCACAAAAAATAAAAAATCTACATTACAGAAAATAAAAAAACCTAAGTCACAAAAATAAAAAAGGAACATTACAGAAAATAAAATTACACACCTGAAAAGGAAATACATAGAATACATACAGTACAATAAAATAAAATACACTACCCCCTATCTATCTAACATACAATCAATACTATCTATCTAAAATAAATCCCCCAATCTATCTAATATACAATAAATCCTAACTATCTAAAATACATACCCCTATCTATCTAATATACAATAAATCCTAACTATCTAAAATGCATATCCCTATCTATCTAATATACAATAAATCCTAACTATCTAAAATACATAACCCTATCTAACATACAATACTATATAATATAATATACAATACATCCTATCTAGCTAAAATAAATCCCCCAATCTAATATACAATAAGTCCTAACTATCTAAAATACATACCCCTGACATACAATAAATCCTAACTATCTAAAATACATACCCCTAACATACAATAAATGCTTTCTCTGTATACAAACCCTAATTCTAAGCTAAAATAAAATAATTAAGAGCACTTACCTTTGCAGATGTCCCTTCAGATCACCAACCAAGGGGAAAGAAAAAAAAAATAGTACAACACATTTACATAAAATAAATAAACATTCTAAATATTCTACTCACCTTTCCAGCATGTCCATGTCCTTCTTCTTTTCTTCTTCTCTGACACAGCACCTGTTAAAAAAAAAACATTACATTAGTACAACATACATGAACATAAAAAAAAAATAGAAAATAAACATAATATACATTGTACTTACCTCCCGCGATGTCCCCGGCCTCCTCGTCTTCTGCCCCTTACTAGAACCGCGCTCTAAAAAATAAAAATCAAAAAATAACTAACGGAGATCTGCACTTGCGGACCTCCCCGACGCTAATGAGCCACCTAGAGACTTTTCCATAAGAAAATAGGCAATGGCGCCTTCTGGTTGGCTGAAAACGCTGTCTATCAAATTCAGCCAATCAGAAGGCGCCCATGTGTGAGCCAATCAGAAAGGGATACACCCCAAAATCCCACTTTGATTGGATAATGCACCTGTCAATCTTTATTTAAACCAATAACAAGGCGCAGATGCCTTCAGCCAATCACAATGGGATACACCCCCCACAGGGTGATTGGTTAAAGGCATTTGCGCCTTCTTATTGGCTGTTGTCAATAACAATCAGTATTACAGAAAATCAGAAGGTGCAGATGTCTTCAGCCAATAACCCCGTGGGGGTGTATCCCATTGTGATTGGCTGATGGCAATAAAGCCTTCTGAGTGGTTTAAATAAAGATTGACAGGTGCATTATCCAATCAGAGTGGGATTTTAGGGTGTATTCCTTTCTGATTGGCTGAATTTGATAGACAGCGTTTTCAGCCAATCAGAAGCTGCCATTGACAATTTTCTTCTTGAAATCTCAGTAGGAGGCTCATTAGCGTCGGGGGGGTCCGCGAGTGTGGATCTCCGTTATTTTTTTGTTTTGTTATTTTTTTAGAGCGTGGATTGTTCCAGGACGGGGCAGAAGAGGAGGAGGCCGGGGACATCACGGGAAGGTGTGTACAATGTATATTATGTTTATTTTATTTTTTATTTATGTTTATGTATGTTGTAGTAATGTAAAAAAAAATTTTTTACCAGGGGTCGCGCCAGAGAAGAAGAAAAGAAGGACGGGGACATGCTGGAAAGGTGAGTAGAATATTTAGAATGTTTATTTATTTTCTGTAAATGTGTTGTACTATTTCTTTCTGATCTGAAGGAACATCTGCAAAGGTAAGTGGTTGTAATTATTTTTTAGCTTAGAATTAGGGTTTGTGTATAGAGAAAGCATTTATTGTATGTTAGGGGTATGTATTTTAGATAGTCTGGATTTATTGTATATTATATAGTACTAGCGTATTGCCGGTCAAAAAATGACGGCAATCAGATGTGTATGTTTTAAAAGTTGTTTAGTTATTAATATACACTTGGAATTGTAAGGTAGCTAATGTTGTTTTCTGTGAACTACTCAAATTAATAAATGAATATACATATTTTTATGCATTTTGTTGAAGAGCTGGCGATCTGTGTTGATGTTGCAGCAGCATTAGTGGTGTGTAAGCGTGATGAACGTGTGCAGTGTAATAGTGTGCGTGCGCGATCCGAAACCGTTAACGTAGCTGTGTACTTCCGCATTATCCTCAAATGGCGGATAATGTGTGGTATGCATCTTAGCGGATTATCGGTACGTGTTTTCCGTGGTTATAGTGCTGTAGCCTGGTTTTCGTTTTGTTCGTCCGGCATTTTTTCTGCGGCGCTCATTGCCAAAGTACTACGGTTTAACGGCTCGCCTCGCTGCGCAATGATCGCCTGCGGTGCTCATCGCTAAGCCCGCTAAAGTACTACGGTTTAACAGTAAATTTGTTTGCCACACAACATGACGCTACATTTGTCCCTTTTTTTTTTTCTTAAAATAAATACAAATTTTTTTTTATAAAATTTATATTTTTGTAATTTGCAACTTATATTTCATCAAATGCGTTGGTTTAGGTGGGAAATCCGATGTTGCGTGAGACAAAGTCGTTAATTCTGTGTTAATGCGTAAATCTGTAATTGCGTTTCGTAAAATGTACTCGCTACTGTCGTTTTACTCATTGCGGGGTTTATCCGCATCCTTTATCTCGTTGTCAAACACATACGTCTGTGGCTGTGTTTTACGCAGTTCGTAGTAGTATAGCCTCGTTTTCATTTTTTTCGGCGGCCATTTTTTTCTCGCTTAGCCGATTTTCGATCTTTGTAACTCGGCTAAATCGCTATAAATTTATAGTTCCAACTCACTTCCAGACGTCCTGCCTCGTTCCCCATGCTGTAAGTGACCTTTATTTTATTTTCTAGTGTGTATTTAGTGGTTTTTTTTTGTGTTTTGGTTCCGCTGCTTATGTCGTAATTTTTTTCAGCTCGTATTTTTTTTCTAAGTGCTACGGTTTAACCACTCGCCTCGCTGCGCGAGGCTCGCCTGCAATGAGCGCCTGCGGCGCTCATTGCCAAAGTGCTACGATTTAACAGCTCGCCTCGCTGCGCGAGGCTCGCCAGGCAATGAGCGCCTGCGGTGCTCATCGCTAAGTCGTACGCACTAAGCAACAGAGCGGTTTCAACGCAGCGTGACGACAGATCGTAGTTAGACAATTATAATATGTGATTGTTTGTTAGATTGCGGGATGTATTTTAGATAGATAGTATTAATTGTATGTTAGATAGGGGGGTATTGTATTTGAATTGCTTTGTACTCTATGTATTCTATATGTATTTCCTTTTCAGGTGTGTAATTTTTTTATTTTATTTTCTGTAGTGGGGGGGTTGTAATGTATTTTTTTTATTTTCTGTAATGTTCCTTTTTTATTTTTTGTGACTTAGGTTTTTTTATTTTCTGTAATGTAGATTTTTTATTTTTTGTGAATTAGTTTTTTTTATTTTATGCTATGTAGATTTATTATTTTTCGTGACTTAGGTTTTTTATTTTCTGTAATTAGAGTGGTGTGGGGGTTGATTAGGGGGTAGGTAGGCAGTGTAGGTGTTAATAGGTTCGTGTAGAGGGGTGTTAGTTTAGATTTAATGGTTTATTAGGGGGTTTAGTGCAGGATTAGTCTTTAAATACCCTTTGTGGTTGATGGGGTTAAATAGAGGCTTATGAGGGTCTGTATAGACCCCCATAAGAGACCAGGTTAAAATGGTGTAGTGCTTACACTTTGTGTCATGAGGGTCCTGGATGACCCTCATGGCACTTATAGTGTTATTACATGCGTTCGTTAGTGTGTTATAGGGGTCTATATAGTTGAGGCACACAGTACACTCACATTGTGTGACAAACAGCATTTCAACACTTTTTTATTGCCCCGTCATTTTTGACGGGCAAGTCGCTAGTAATAATAATAGTGAGCAAACTTAGATGTCTCACACAGACCAAGAGGCCTGGTTTTCCCACATAGCTTCTCAGTAAACAGCATTTCCAGTGCAGCTAAGGAGCTTTGGTAGCAAATGAGACTCAAAATATACCACCTTTTTGCCCCAATGCCTCTAACATTGTCCATTTAGCACTATAGGCCCTGATTATGGGCACGCTTGAGTACATACAGCCCTATTAAATTCCAAGCCCGTAAGTGCAACGTGAGACCGGCAACGGCTTTGGGCTTGAAATTCGGCGGCGTTACAGAGCTATTAAATTAGAACATGACGGGGGTTACGGGTTTCAGATGCAAATCCGTAAACAATTCTTGTGCACATTGGATGTGCGGCCGTGAACCTGATCAATTAGTCAAACCCGTAAATTTAGACAGAGCCAATGGCAATAGAGATCGTCATCATTACGTCACTGAAAAATGGAGGTTAGATTTCAAAGCCTTACGGGTTTCAATTACAAGTTACGATCCGACCCACATTCCAGAAATAATGCAATATTAAAAAAACAGTTAATATGATATTGTAGTCCATGTGAGTTATATTATATGTATTAACACATACATTGCCAGGATCGATATAACACGGAAATTACACGTTATATAAAGTATTTTATATTTCAGATTTGCAAGGTTGAAAATGTTGTGCTATTAATTCTAATACCTAACATCACTTTCCCTTTTATTATAAGTACAGTAGTGTGTGTATATTTGCATTTACAGTGCTACGGATTGGACTTTACCGCCCTTGCGTGTCCTCTCTAGTATTCGTTGGTTTCTTGGATCCATTTTCCGGTTACGGTCTTGAACGCCAGTGAATTCATTGCAATTTAATAGCATGACTGGAAACGTAACAGTTACAGGCTTGACAGATCAAAGGATTTGCGGGCGCGCAGATCAAATTACCACATTCCATATGCTTTTTTCGCTCATAAACCGCAGATCGGCAGCGGCTTGCTTTACAGGGCCAATTTAATAGCCGCAAGTCTTGCGGGCTACGGTTTTCAACGTTGAGGGAATTTAATAGGGCTAATAGTCATGGATTAGGGTGCAGTACCAATAAAATAAAAACACTGGGGAACTCCTTTTTTTTTTAACAATGCTGTCCTCTCAGAGCATTCTGGGGGCTGTTGTCCAATGGAAAGTAATATAGAAGTATGAGTCATACATACTACAGTATACTCTGTGTATTTACTGTTAGTTTTAAGGAAGTTTAAATGCAAAAAAAGAGAAATGCAAAGGTGGAGTGGAAAAAGTGCACGATCCCTTCATTGTTATGGGATAATATTTGGTCTGAAGCTCTCAATGTTGGTCTCTCTTATGGATGATACTATCAAGGGAACACCCAGGAGAACAAGGCACAGTCTTCAGGGTACTACCAATACCAACATTTATATCATTATCACTGAGGAAGCAGTCATCAAAACGGAGAAACGCGTTTGATGAAGTGTATTTACACATAAATATCATCTCCAACACCTCAAAGAAAGTGGAGACATCATTTTTGTGCACCAACCTATAAAAGTTATTACAGGTTTTAAATCTTTTAGAGTTTGTTTTTACTTTTCTTTTTGTTTGTTTTATCCGTTGTATATGGCACACACCTAAGACGGATTACTGTGTATATTTTACCTGCTGCATTCTATGAATAAAACCTGTTTATTAACCCAGGTTTCCATCTCATTGATATAGGTGCGTTTGAATGATGCTGTTTAGACATTATCATTACAGCAAAACTTAGACATCAACAGGTGGCCATATCCATAGTACTAGTCTGTGGATTTTTGCACTATGAGAACAGATCTGAATGGCAACCAGCCAATTGATAGATACATAGCATCTATCTATCTGTCCACCATCAGTACAGTGTATATATAAATAACATTTCTACATAAGAGAGACCCACATTGAGAGCTTCAGACCAAACATTAATCCCATAACATTGGGACTACTGAAGGCATTGTGCGTTTTTTCTACTCCACCTTTGCATTTCTCTTTTTCTCGGGCACTGACGTGAACAGCCCCAAGAAAAGCTGAATATCCCAGTTTACACCAATAGAAGCCAAAGCATTGCCTAACCCTAAAACAGGGAATCACCATACCTGACATCCCAGTCCAGACTACCTCCAGACAGGGGTAAGAAAGAACATCCAGTAGGACTACCCATAAGAACCTACTACAAATACACGGATCATCTTACCGACACACCTACCCTGCGCTACACCTAAGTTGGAGAAACACACCCGACATCCTATTCCACTAAATGCCCAAAAAACTATGTTTGTAATAGTTTACGCATAAATATATCTCTTCCATGCCTCTTTAATGTACATGTGATACAGTATAGAGTCGTCTGCTTCTTCTTATTAGTCTAATGTTGCTGCTTGTGATGATTGCACCTCAGCCATCCCCATAGAGTTTATATTCCCTACTGTAGTTTTGTACCAGTACAATCAGAGCAAATTATAGCAGCTAAACGTTTTCCCTGGGGTTTATAGACACAAATATAATGTCAGACCATCAGATGGTTGGAAAAAAAACTGAGCTCCTAAAAAATATTCCAGACTACACAAATATGCACCAAATTACCACGCACGTAGAGTTAGTGGGTTAGTGGGTATTGCACCTTTTGCTAATATCAGTGGGCCAAATATTGTTTATTTGTCTGAAGTCCATGGTGCTGGTAAGAACACATTGTACAAAGCTGCAGAGAACTTTAAAGTTTTATAAATAAACTCTTTTGTAAGCAGATGACAAACAAAAAAAAATGCATCTGGCAAGAGTCAAGAAAAGTGCCACAGCGGGATTCCACATTTCCAAATATAGTATAATTTAACTCTAGGTATTGACAAGTACTTTACCAGTTGAATGTTATTTTAAAAAATGCATTTTCCTACAGTAAGCAAAAGCGAAAGTTTGCAATATTTAGCTCAGCCTTTCTGATCTGCCTACTAATCTTTTGTTAATGAGAGATCATGGTCTTAATTACTTGATTAGTAACCAAGGCATGGGGTCCATTGTCTTGAGTGCAGTTATCTGGGTCTGAGCATAGCTAGACTGTTTTGTGTGCTGGTGGCCACACTCGAGACAACTGACCTAATGCTCTTTATGATCTTATTATATTCGTAACAAGCAATTTCAAGTAATGTTGATAAGTATTCTCTTTATGGATCACTACATTGTTGTGGTGGAGGGGCTTGTGTACCACAGTGAAGCTGTGAGCTAAACCATGTAGGGTCAATCAAGGAGGGCGGGTCATTGCAAAGAGGTCATACAAATCACAGTCCACTGCAGAAGGATCTGGCAACCCACTCCAGTATCTTTGCCAAGAAAACCTTATGATTAAGCACAACCAGAAACATAAACAAAAACATCACACACAGCACGGGGGAACAGCCAGGACGTACAGGAGTGAGGTGGAACGCGAATTTAAGTCGATTTGGCTGAATTTCGGCACTCGAATATCTCCTAAGCAAGAAAAAAATGGCCACCAAACAAAATGAAAACGAGGCTACACGATCCGGACCGCACAAAACACCGCCAATCACGTAGCACTTTGACACAGGAACTTACAAGGTACAAAATGCACTATTACAAAGGGGGGAAAATACGACATACGAAAAATACGAAGTTAACCCTCCGAGCCGCGCAAACCAAAAAACATATAAACAACAAAAAATAAAAATATAACAAAAACATCACACACAGCACGGGGGAACAGCCAGGACGTCCGAGAGTCAGGTGAAACACAAATTTAAGTCAATTTGCCTTAGTTTTCTCACTCGGAAATTGCCTAAGCGAGAAAAAAAATGGCCGCCCTAAAAAATGAAAACGAGGCTACACGACCCCGGACCGCTCAAAACACCACCAACCGCGTAGCACTTTCACACAGGAACGTACGAGGTACAAAATACACTATTACACATGACGGAAAATGCTCACGAGCCGCGTAACACAGACAAATGACGCCACTTTAGAACACTAACTTGCAAATAATAACATTTCGATTCAAAACTGGAGCTCTACAAAACTAAACCAACGGATTGCCCTCGCGCACGCAGCCTATTTCTAATGCACACTTGGGACATTCATTACACTTTCTCCTCCGGGCAGCAACACTACAACTGTACATTGTATGCTACAGGAAAATACAAACAGATTGTTAGCTCTTCAGACTATTGATTGGTTGCTGGATATATTAATTAGAAATAGGTAAAGTATATTAATGTATTAAGTAGCTAATTATTTAATTATTAGTTAACAAAATATAGATATATATATCTGTCTTTGTGATGAGCGCCAAAGGTGCTCAGAGGACCAAAAGTACACAAGAGGAGAGGCTCGCAATGAGCGCCAAAGGCGCTCAACTCGAGGCTCGCAATGAGCACTGAAGGTACTCAGAATAGAAAAAGCTGGCTTCCAATGTTATTGCCCCATTATTTTTGACAGGCAAGTCGCTAGTCGTATATGAAATGTAATAAACCAGAGACTGTATTATTGTATGTGTTGTCTAGTTGCAAGAGTATATTCTAAATATATTACCACAATGAACCTTTAATTCTAATATTTATATTATTTATACAAACTTATGTGCATGTGTATGTATAAGATTCCGGTTACTCATATCATTATATCATATATACAGTTCTTGATAATGACACATAAGGTACCTTCTTTGTATGTGTTTATCACTGGGAGTTTGTTAGTTGTTGTTTAGAAACCAATATCCAGATTCTTTTCAACAAATGGGAATGTATTCCATTAACAAGGCTGTGTATATATATCGTAAATATTGTGTCTGGTGTGCATGTGTACGAAGACTAAGGTCGTGATGAGGCCATATGTTTATGTGATTGGTAAATACAGAGGGTGCCTGTATGAGTCACTTCCTTTCCAGTCTTTTAGGTTTATAGATCTGTACCTATGTAAATGCATTTGAACAGCTCACAAATTTACACTGGTTGGCAAATGTAATAGCATATGAACTCAGATAGGTGTGGCCAATCTTAAAGGGAAACAAAAAGAGTCAGAGGTGCTCATCTGAGAACAGGCAACACCGAGTTGGCTTTTCCTATAGGTCTGATAACCTACTCTACTAGCAACCTCTTTTAGCTCACTTGCGCCCTTCACAGAGAGAAATATCCTGTAGTATATCAGTCTGGTCTCACTCAAAAGAGTGACCCAGCCCCGAAATACCAGGCAATTCCACCCTGAATAGGAGAAACAGCAAACCCCAGATGCGTTTCGGACTCTGTGGGCTTCATCAGTGAGGTGTAGCTGTATTCCCTAAGGTTCAGTGAACAAGGAGGCCACATCTGGAGCCCCCCTTATGGCGAGAAAAACTAAACAAAAAGAGTCAGAGACGCTCAGTCTGAGAACGAACAATACCTAAGCAGGTTTGCTCTATCGGTTATATTAAAAACTGTGAGTAAAGGGGGAATACATACAACTAAAATCAACACTAAATGAAAATTCTGTCCACTCATAAATAGTATGTCTTACAGAGCACTTTTATGGATGAGATAATTGTATGACATTGAACATAAATTGTTACTCATCTATCCTACCCAGTGCTGGATATAGATATAGATATAGACACAGTCTGGCAAAGGAACTTCCATCCCAAAATGCATAGAGCAGGGGTGCATGCACAAGTTCGATCCTGTAGGGCCACACACAGGTCTGTATTTGAGGATTTCCCTGCTGTGCACAGGTGAGTCAACTGCTCAATGACTAACCTGTGCACAGAAAGGAAGTCCTCAAATCCAAAGCTGTGTGGGGCCTGCAAGGACCGAACTTGTGCACCCCTGGCATAGAGCCGCAGGATTGTGAATGACGGCATTCCATACAGTCCAACATCCACAATGTCTGACTTCATCACATAGCATGATACCTGAAGTAATCTTTAATTTTTCTCATTAACTTTGCATGTTTTATTAACTTGAGAAATAAAGCTTCCGTTCCAGTTATATATATGAAATCCTCGTGGGATAGAGGACACGTGGGTTTGTTATTACTCAGGATTCCTTCTCTGTATGCCAATTCTCATGTTAAAACTTACTGTATATACTTGAGTATAAACCAAGTTTTTCAGCCCTTTAAGGCTGAAAAGGCCCCCCTCGGCTTATACTTGAGTCACCACCCCCGTGTCTCTCTTTCCCCTCGTGTCTCTCTTCCTCCACCCCTGTGTCTCTCTTCCTCCACACCCTTGTCTCTCTTCCCCCCCCCCCCGTGTCTCTCTCCCCCCCCCCCCGTGGCTCTCTCCACCCCGTGGCTCTTTCCCTCCCCCTCCCTTATCATCCTCAACCCCCCATCCTCATCCTCAACCCCCCATCCTCAATCCCCTCCTCATCCTCAACCCCCCCATCCCCATCATCAACCCCCTCTCCTCAACCCCCCTCCTCATCCTAAACCCCCCTCCTCACTTTACCCCTCTAATTAACTCCCACTCACTTACCTTCCATCAGCAGCTGCTCCTCTGCTCCTCTGCGCTCCTTTCGGCTGCATCGGGACCCGGCATACCCGTCATGTCATTACCATTGGCCGAGTCCCGACGCAGCCGGGAGGAGCGCAGAGGAGTGGGGGAGCAGCTGCTGATGGAAGGTAAGTGAGGGGAAAGGGAGAGTGGGAGGATGAGGAGGGGGTTGAGGAGGGAGGTTGAGGAGGGGGGTTGAGGAGAGGGGTTAAGGAGGGAGGTTGAGGAGGGGGGTTGAGGAGGGAGGTTGAGGAGGGGGGTTGAGGAGGGGGGATGAGGAGGGGGTTGAGGAGGGAGGTCGAGGATGAGGAGTGGGGTTGAGGAGGAAGGTTGAGGAGGGAGGTTGATGAGGGGGGTTGAGGATGGGGGGTTGAGGAGGGAGGATGAGGAGGAGGGTTGAGGAGGGGGGTTGAGGAGGGAGGATGAGGAGGGGGGTTGAGGAGGGGGATTGAGGAGGGGGTTGAGGATGAGGTGGGGGTTTTGTGATAAGGGAGGGGGAGGAAAAGAGACACAGGGAAGGGAGGGGGAGGGAAAGAGACACAGGGAAGGGAGAGGGGAGAAGAGACACAGGGGAGGGGGGACACAAAATGGGTGCCTCGGCTTATACTCGGGTCAGCTTATACTCGAGTATATACGGTAATCAGGATTGCTATTCAGTATTGCTATTTGATAAAGAAAGGTGCAGCTCTGAAAAGCTTGTCACTCTGTCCAATAAAAAATGGTAGAACTTCATACTGCAATACTCTAATTATTTATCTAGATTACTGGACATTGATGGCTACCATGGCCGGATTACCCATTAGGCCAACTAGGCAGCTGCCCAGGGGCGCTTCCCAGCGAGGGGCGACTCTTGTAAAAAAAAATGGTCCCAGGCTTAAAAAAAATTAAATGCTGCAGACTGGCTCCTACGGGGTAACCACCTAGAGCAAGAGAGTAACAGGAACTTACATGCACAAAAAAAGCAATAATGGGTCAGTGCATACATTGCATACTCACTGGCAGGGGCTCCTCCACTTCACTGCCTAGGGGTTTCAAAAAGTTAGATCCGGGCCTGATGGCTACTCCACTCTTTACATACACACACACACAGTATTTACGTATGTATAAATAAATAAATATTGCAAGGTTTTGTGTGTGGAATTTCAGGGAAAGAGAACGCTATAGCAAATATAGCAAGGTATATATACATATGTGTGTGTTTTCTATGTTTGTTATTATTATGTGGCTTAACAATATATTTCCACAGATATTATACATTTCCCTTCTTATTTCTTGCACTCCATCAGCCAGCTGCTTATCTTATGCATATTTATTCACATGAAAATAATCAAGAGACTGGGAAATCTGCCACTGAAACATATCTCCAATATGTCACCAGAAACTTTTCTCTGTTATCACCTTATGTAAACTGAGCTGTACTGGCAGTGCTGTAGTTGTCTACTTCTGGTGTTTGGGAAGCCAAGTTACTTAAGTCTGAGTCAACATGGACAGACATTCCCAGATTACTAAAATATAACAGGTACTTTCCTGCCAGTGGGATCCAAACATATATTTAATAAAGATTTCCTCTTGTATTGAAATGTAATTGTCCAGCAAATTTGAATATACAAAATAGTTTCCTGTGACTACCAATCCCTGTAAGGCCTAGCAGGAAAGCCAAACAAAGTAGTTACAATGATTTGTATATACCTATAGCTGTGCCTGGGTGCGAGCTTCTTAGCTGCAAATTAAGCCCCATATGTTTCATTGTGTATTTTTTTTAAAAGCACTGCGGTAATTTATTTCTATTTACTGGATACATTTTTTTTTTTTAAAGGTAAAATTCACAACTTTTACATTTTGTAAATTTTATATGTAATTATTCTTTACTGCACTTTTTCATTTTGTTTCTAAATGTTTTCTTGCTGCATTATGCTACTTAATCAGGAGGTTATGACATTGTAAACAAACAAGCTTCTCTTCAGCCCTGCTGAGAGCACTGGCAGTTATAGCTGCTACATTTCCATTCTACAAATAGAAATGTCCTTTGTATTTAGTCTCCTTCCACCTCAGGATGTAGAAACTTAGGACTAAAGTGGCAGTATGATTACATATCAAAGATAATAAATGAAAGGCTATAATATTTTTTCAAGATATAAAACCATTTTGCATATATTGAAGTGTAGTTGGTCCAAAAAGTACAATCTAAAACAATGACCACAGACATCCCTTAAGAGAGCATTTGAAATAGCATTGGATTAAAGAGAGAAGCCTTTGCGGGCACATTTGCATGTCCCTACCCAGGTTCCCAGAATGCAGTGTAATAACTCTATTTCTAGAAATTCTGAGCAGGAAACAAGTTTCTTAACTTATTTTAGGCGCTCAAATGTGAACACAAATGTACTATATATATCTCCTTACTCACATCTTTACTACTTTCTCTCACTCATACTTACCTATCTTCTCAGTCACCTTACCCCTCCCTCCTCTCTCCTGTCCTCCCTCTCTTCTCTCTCCCCCTCTTGTCTCCCTGTCTCTCACGTTTCCTTCCATGTACGTGGTCCATCCCTTGATCCTGACAGCTGGACCTCCATCAGTGCCTGGTTCATCCTCCTCCCCTCCAGGATAGTAGGAAGTCCTCATGAGGGGGGAGGGAGGCAAAGGGGACTATAGGATGCAAGGGACGGGGCGGGGCCCAGGGTTCCCGGAGGCAGAGTGAGTCCCTACACTACAGAAATAAAATAAAAAAATTATATATTTATATATATATATATATATATATATATAAAGTAAAAGAGCTAGAGCTGGGCCCCAGTGCATTGTGCCACTTGCACCAGCGGTAGTTCCACCCATGCAGTGGAGGTTCCAGATATGTTTTAATTTAAAACTAGTGGTAATGAAAAATAGTACTTTATCATTTGAATGGTAATAAAATATGCAATTTTGCATTGAAGTTTGTAAGTCTTACACCTCTTCTACCCATAAAGCGTATGAATATTTTATCCGTGTTGGGTGATTATTGCGAATATATTTAATTACCACCTAGGTATCTGGCTTTAATATATGCTGTTTAAAGGCATATGAAACAGACAAGACCACATAAAGTAACTAGACTGATTAGGCTACACACTACCTGGGATCTGCACATATTCAGTCTTTTCAGCTTCATATGAAACCAAAAGCAACATAACCATATCTCCCATAGAGTAATTAGCAATTATTGGTAATAATCAACCAATAAGGATGAGATAACATTTTGGGCCTAATTCAAATGGCCAATTGAATAGCACAGAGCATATATTTCTACAGAAGTTTTTAGTTAGCGAAGACCTTGCTTTTGGATAGAAGTTCACTAACTAAAAACTTCTGTAAAAAATATGCTATATGCTTATATAGAGCCCTATTGAATTGGACAAATCACATTTGAATGAGGCCCTATGATTGTTGGGTGGATCACAAAGTCTGATTAACAAAAAAAAATTGCAAACTTGAATTAAAATATTCTGTAAGAAAATATAATTTTTAATAACATTCAATTGATGAAGTAATTGTTCTTACATTTAGTTTGAATTTATGCTACAGTTGCAATACTTTCATTTGCATGCTGCTGTTCCATCTGAACTAAAGTGGGAAGTATTTAGTAGCCACGTTAATTAAAGTCCATGGGCCTGGTTCAATTGCCCAATTCGTAAATGTATACACACTTAAAATCACTCTTAATACTGCTACATATTTGGCAAATATTACTTATTGGCACTAATGAATTCTTAAGTCAATAGAATGAATATAAACATTTATTAAAAAAAACACCCAAAGCCAAATTTATGAGTTCAAGGTATTTGCAAGTAGCTAATTGACTAAGGTTACATGTTTGTCGGGGTTACTTTGGTGTGGTGTGTGTGTTTTTCATATTGTAGCTAAATTATAGTGTGACGTTAACATACCAGGCTAAAATAAAATTATAGAAAATATCAAAGACTTGCAGGCTTTATACAGCATAAAAAGGAGCTTTGAAGCAAATTATATGAAATGTGGATGTTTTAGTAAAAATATACATGTTTTTGCACTTTAGGACTAAGAAAATGTGTGCATATCTTTTACGGAATCCCTCCTGTCTGGTAGAGTTGTTACAGATGGGTTAAAGCTTACACTGCTTGTTATTCTGCATTATGATATCTCAATGTTACAGACAGCACCATTAAATATCCCAATATTTCATAAATTAGTATTACATATTTAAATAAATATAATTCCATTGGTTATCAAACATGTTACGTGGAAGTGTTAGGTAATTTAGCATTTGTTGTGTGTCTTGAATAGAAATTTAGATAATTAGATTGTAAGTTTGCGAGTTTTCAGTCTTGCATGTTGCTTTGGGGAAGGCACTATGGACACAGGATTCTAAGCTTAAAGACAGGGCCCTCCATTTCTTGCAATATGTTAATATTGCTATTGTTTTTTGCCTTGAGCTTAACCCATGTATAGCGCTATGGAATATGTTGACTCGTTACAAATTAATGATAATAATAATAAATAATAATAATATGCAAATACATAATTTTTTGAGCAATGAGACCAGTATTGCACTCTACAAACATGTAGTTATCTTTTAACTATTGGGTCAGTGATATTCAATGTACCTGTTATGATAATTAAACATTAAGGGACCACTGTACTATAAAAAAAATATTAGTTTATAACCTTTGAGTCTGACTCAGAGTATAATTAAGTAGGGAAAAAGTCATATAGATAGATTTTAATTAGAAAAAAATGTGATGCCGCCGCAGGACACTGGATAGATCCGTGATACTTTATGGAAGTTGTGTGTCTGAGATGGGCATTTAAACTTGAAGAGCTGTGGTTGCATCTATTAATGCAACTTCTTGCTTTCGGCATGTGAGGGGGAAGGGGTGTGGTGTCAATTTCAAATGCATCAGATTTTTTAACAAAGACTGGACTTTCCCTTTACTGATAACTACACACACACACATGCAGAAGCTCTCAGGATGTGATGTAACAAGCACAACATGGATTCCTTTACTCATAGACAGAGTATTTATTTATTACAAATGCATTTATTTGACTAAGTACACATTTATCTTGGCTCCAGCAGTTTGCCAAGTTTCACAGAAAGTTAAGACTGTTGACATATGAACGTGCCACTTGTATTTGTGCTTGTCACCAGCAACCAATGATAGACAGTGGAATAGCATTTATTATCTCCTTTTAGCACCTTGCATGTGCTCTTCAATTCAGTAACACAACAGGAAAGAGAATCCATAGTACAGCAATAGCCAACAATTAGTCATTTCACATAATTAATGTCTGGGGGCATTAAGTGCTTTGCTTCATGCTTTGTGGTGACTGGATTGACACCAAGCAGCACTTGAAAGCAGCCAAAAGCTATTTTTCTTAAGTGTGATAGGTTATGCTCAAGTCATATTTTTCTATAATGGCGCCTTGATTCATATTCATAATTTCCCAAAACAATGCTCAAAATGTATTATTTAAAAGCTTACTCTGGACACATTTATTATGCTGTTTAGTCATACACATTCAACATAAAAATGTATTATTTTTTTACATTTGCAATTGGTGCTCTGATACAATACGGCTTCATACATCAGAACATGCACTGGAGCATATCATTAAGCTATAAAGCTAGGGGATGCAGGGCCCTGGTGCAAAGAAAAGATGTTAGGCCCCACTCTACTGGGGGATGTAAAAGATGTTTTGTGCTTGGCCTAGCGGGACCAAATCACTCAGTACTCCTGCCTGTGCGAACCTCCTCTGCCTGCAGCATAGCTCCCGGGTGTACACGCTCCACTTTCCTGCAATGGATATATATGTACACATATATATATACACATATACACACATATATAAACATCACCCCACACAGCAGCCACCCCTCTTAGCATCCACCTCACATAGCACCCATCCCTATCTCCTTTTTTCCTCCATGCATTTTGTTGCATGAATCATATAGTGCTGCAAAGCTCAATAAACATCAATAACAGAATAGTCATTCAGTATACAGCACAGAGGTGGCTCTGCCTGGCAGTGTTAAATTGTTAGGCATAAGACTGTATCAAACAAGAAGGGGAGGGGGAAAAAGTGCAGGCTCTCCTTGTGTAGATCACCAAAAGTATATAACGTAGACAGACAACATGTATTTGTAGGTGCCCTCACCTTCGGTTACCTCATAGGAATGAGGTATAGTGTGCACTTTCGTCAATCTGACATAGTTGTTGGGAGGGCTCTGGTCGTCACTTCACTCACTTGTACCAATAAAATCTACCAAGATCACGCTTTTAGCAATGCATTCTACTATATTTTGGTGTGTATCATTTTGTGCTCTGAATAAACAGGTCAACCATCCAATTTCATGTAGAAAATGCTTTTATTATTCATAAAAAATGGTGAATTAATAAGAAAATGTACAGTGTACAAATATTGTCTATAAAAAAAGGATGAGTGCGTGAGTCAACTATCCATTTTATACAGTATTGATAGTATTGGAGGTGGCAGCAACGACAAAAATAATAATAATAAAAAATAGGTAGTTCTTTAAAAGGTTTTCTTAAACTAATAATAAACAGACGCGTTTTGCCTCTTCTCCTGCAGCTTCCTCAGTGTTTTAAGATATTCTTTAGGCATAGTTGCTATCACGACTGCAATTACTGTAGGTGCTGCAATGCTCCTTTCTGCTTCTATTTATTACAGCAAAAAAAACTGTATCAACACATTACCCGGTGTTAAAGGGACATGCAACTTTGTCTTTGATAATGTGTTACATTGTGTTTTCCTTTTTATCAGATAAAGATCTCAGATCACAAAATGTATTCAGAAGTTTAATAGCTTTTGGTGGCTTGCCCTCTGCCTGCCAATGAGGTCTATAGACTAAAATGGATGCTCTCTGTATTTCCTGTTAATTACGTTTAAACAGGTTTAATGTTTAAAACATGCTTGATTTTCTGTCCCATGTCCCTTTAAATGTGGTTCCCTTTGCAATAAGTTGTAGCTGAAAGCCGGTCTATAAATGCTTATCTAAACCCAGGTTAGCCTCCATCTAATCAGATTGTATTTAACGCCCTTTAGACTCATTGTATTAATACGCAGTAATGCAAGCTTTTACAGTAACAAACTAGGGGCTGCGGCCCACTTAAGTCTCCCCTGTAGTAAAGCACGTGGTTCATGACAGGTGGAGAAGATGTAAAACTTCTGTTTGTTGTCTTTTACTTATTATATCAGTTTTCATCCGGTGCATTAGGGCAAATAATTTAGAGATTTGGATTTTCCTTAATCTTTTATGTGGCTCAGTATTTAATAATTAAATGCATAATGAAAATTGTACATCCCCCACCACGGGATCTACATCTGTTTTCATCAGTGAAAATACAATGCAAATGTTCCTTTTGCTTCCAATATTATATATATATATATATATATATATATATATATATATATATATATATATATATATATATATATATGTATATATATATAGTAAATATACTTGCATGTGGAAAAAGTGATTTATTTGTAAATTGTAATGTTCATTAGACTGAGGCTATTTTACTGTGTTGCTTCTGCCTGAATGAGTAATGAGCTCTGCACAGCATGGGTTGTAATGAATATTTAATTAGGTGTAGAATTAGGTGTAGAATGTTTGAATCAGGCAGTGGCTTAGTGATTTTCAACTACTTAATTATATTCTAGCACCTAAGAAGGGAACAGATTGCACAATAGCTAAGGCTGCAGTCTGTGGTGGGAAAGATTTAAATCCTCATGCAGGTGACTTTTTCTTTATTATTTAAAAATCAATAATATAATGCTTTAGGTTATCTAATAAAGCATATGAGGTAACTGTGTTGATTTTAAAATAATTATTTGAATATATATATTTATATATTTTAAAATAACTAGTTCACATAATTATATATCTTTCAAATAATTGAATTAGTTTAACTTTTATAATTCATTTTAATTTACAGAGTGTGTTGGTGCAGTAGTATGTTGTTTCCTAAAATGTTTTTATTGGAAAGTCATTCGTTGTAATAAAATGCCTTTCAATTGTTTTGTTTTTTTATTTCACTAATGTATTTGTTAGCACACATATGATTGATATATATATATATATATATTTATACTAGCGACTTGGCACAAACAGAAAGTGTTTTGGTCGTCTGAGATCCTTTGGCGCTCATTGCGAGCCTCTCTGTGTATTTTTTGTTATCAGAGACGCTGTTGCTCTCATTGTAAGGTCCGCTCTGATCTCCTTTTGTGCGCTTATTGCAAGTCTCTCCATTGGTGTAGTTTGTGTCCTATGAGCACCGTTGGCGCTACTTGTGAGGCGCGCAGTGAAGGTCTTTGTGGTTTATTGCGATACTGTGTTTTTTTTGTGTGTATATGTATTTTTTCATTATAATTAATTAATCAATGAAATGATAAATTAATATACTTTACCTATTTGTAAGTAATATATGCAGCAAGCAATGTGCTGAAGAGCTAACAATCTGTTTTGATGTTCCTGCAGCATACAATGTAGATTTGCACTGTTGTGACGCTGAGGTGTAAGTGTCAGCAATGTGTGCAGTGTGTAGTGTAAATAGGCTGCGTGCACGAGGGGAAGACGTTAGTGTAGCTGTGTAGTTCTGCATTTTGTAAGTTAGTGTTGTAAAATGGCGGCGAATATGTATCATCTACGGGGGTGTGGATGATTTAGCGTCCTTGCTTATAGTGTATCTTGTACCTCGTACAGGTTTTTGTAAAAGTCGTACGTATGTGCTTGGCGGTGTTTTGCGGCTTTAGGGTCGTGTAGCCTTGTTTTCGTTTTTTACGGCGGCTATTTTTTCTCTTGATTAGGGGATTTTCGAGCGTCTAAACTCGTGAATTTGGACTTAAATTGAGGTGTAACCTCACTTCCAGACGTCCTGGGTGTCCCCCCTTGCTGTGGGTAAGGTTTTTATTGTATTTTTGTGTGTATTTAGTGTTTTTTTTATGTTTTCCTCTGTGCGCGACGTTCGGCCGTTAAGGTTGTATTCTTGTGAGTTTAAAACTTTTTTTTCAAAGTCCTGCGGCTCGTATTTTTTTGTGTCAGTTTGTAAAAAAAATTTCTAAGTCCCGTGGCTCGTATTTTTTTGTGTAAGTCCGTATTTAGTCATTGCATGTTTTTTTTCAAAGTCCCGCTTCTGTGGCTGTTTGTAACCACTTGTGAGGCGCCGTAGAGCCTCCACCCTCGCAAGTGTCCGCATTTGCGGCCTGCAATGAGCCTTCGTTGGAGCCTCCACCTTCCGCAAATGTGGACCCTCGCTTTGCATTTGCGTCCCGAACTGCGGCCCTCGCTTGACGACGTTTCGTAGTTTGACAACTATTATATGTGATATAAATATATATATATATATATATTGAACCTCTGATTTACGAAAGAAAAACACTTTGCTCTCAATATATTTAAATCTGTAATACAATGTATTATTATTTAACTAAAATGACAATATCTAAGTGAATTTTTGATCAATTTTAAAAATGTAAACACATTTTCCACATGATTTTCTACCCTCTAACTGATGTTGTAGAATACATATGGTGATGTTTGTGGTCCTTTAATATATCTTAACACATGATGTTATGTCAGGCTACATTTTTGTTATGTCGCTATATTATAAGTAACTGCATTTTTGTTATTAAACTACTCTTGTTAAGAAACCTTACTAATTACTATAAGGATTTATTTTGTTTTCTTGCAGTGTTATTTTCTCAGGACGGTGTGTCCTTGTAAACTAATCGGCTTACCTATAGCTGTGCTGAGAGCACTGGCATATGCAATGGACACATTCCCAATGTAGAGACAGACACTTCCTGTTAATACAAAGTCTCATCCCCCTTCAGGAAGCTGATCTGTTAAAGGCAAGACAATAGATATCACAGCAGCAGAATTGTTTATAATAAAGTTGTTGTTTTTTATATCCTTTAAACATTTAGCATATTTTAAAGGCATATCTAAGTTTCCTGGATTATGAGTGCATCTGATAGAAGAGAATCAGTAGTGTCTGCAAACATTTTTTTTGCATGAAAAAATACCAAAAAATAACCATTTACAAGCTCATCCTGATGTTTGCGTAATATTTTCAGTTTGCAAGCTGCAGCTTTTGTTCGTTGACACCCCTGAAAATCCCTGCTAAGATTAGCATAAAATCCATAATTTATTTTGGCTAATCAGGAGACATAATAAATTAGCTGATACATTTTTATCATAGATTTAGAAGGGGTGAGCGCACAATTTCAGGTTGTCGGTTTCCTAAGGCCCAAGCCTGTGAGTTTTTTCTTCTATTGAGAAATGTTGCAGTGTATGTACGGTATGTATATTTCTATCGTGTGTGGTACTATGTGCCTGTCACATATACGTAATTGTGCGCTCATCTAACATCTCCCCCACCCCTTCTAAATCTTGCATTCTTTACATGACACCGGTGTGAACAGTGTCTGGGAGAGTAGCGGCACATCAGACAACATAACATCAACAACAAAACATAGCGGGACATCCTGGTGATTGACATACCACAGGAACAACCGCTGGAAACTAGTACCTAAGCGCTTGGGCCTACGTGATTGGAATCACACTAAACCAAATCGAAAACCTCTAACATTTTTATCATACTCTGGGGTTCCTGTGTTGCAAAGCAGCGTGGGGTATGTAGTCTCTTTCTCTATATATCCTTGTGCTCCTCTTTCAGCTGTGAGTTCAGACCCCATACAACCATGTGATTCCATTTTGCAGCAGTACTTCCTTTGAAAGGTAAAACTCTGTACCTGGCTGCCTCTCCTCAGTGTACTTGGTTTTGTAAGCACCTTGTGGGTGTGCAAAGCTGGATTTTACTCTCCTGCCTATAACTTTGTAAGTTCACTGATCTTATATCTATATAACACACATTAATATATTTCTCTATTCAGGTTCTTTCTGCCTTAGCACACCTGAGTTATTCCATTTATTCTGATTTTTCCACTTGGGCTCATGCAGAGAGAGAATAAAATCCTGGACTTTTTGTGTTTCTCGTAGGACCGAGTCTCCACCACAAGTGTAACCCATTGCTTGTCTTTATGTTAAATGCACTTATATTGTAATTTTTTGTACCTTGTCTTTGCAAAGCACTGTGCCCTTTGATATATACAAATATCAATGCAAAATATATACAATATAGAATGAAAATCCAATGCAAATTCTTCTGTGTAAATTTTTAGGTTTCGGTACATCTGCCGCTTATCATGGAAAACATTTACAACCACCATTTGAACACTGTCCTTAGGATATAAGCACAATCCATAAACTAATTTATTTCCAATGATTAACACAAGCTGATTCAGTTAGCTGCTGGTATTCAATACAAGCAAATCTCTGAATGTATCTCTTACAAGGTTATAGTGACACATGTTGGTGCAAAGTCCAGATTATGAAAAGTGGGTCATGAATACACAGTTTCATCATTTCTGTGGTTCAATGTAATCAGTTCCAAGAACTGCACTGAACATAATTATTTACTGGATAAAAAACAGCATAACATGGCCTGTATCATTGCAGAGAAATGGGATACACCAAGTCTTCTCTACAGAACCAAACACAGCCATGGGAAGCAGTGAAAACAACCTTTTTGAGTTTTTACAACTGATGCATAATTCACTATAGAAAGATGGTTTAAATATATCAGACAGCTAATACCCAAACTGTAACTAACAGCTGTGTTAGGCTTCCTTTAATATGCAGGTTATGCAAGGACCAAAAATTAGAAGCACTATAAATTTCCTTTGCTGCAACCAAAAAAATATGAGCGTATGTGAGCTCACCGGTGGATACTGTGACCTCTGTTCGTAAAAGGACCACTGTAGAATATCACAAAATGCAAACCTGTGAGGTATGTAACAAACTAACTACATTATCTGATGAAGCTTTTTCATAACAAATCATTCACCTTAGAGTGGACTCTGCTATTGCATAGGAGCTGCCATGATATTCATACTTAATTTTTAAGGCATAAGGGAGCAGTTACAGAGCAAGACAAGCGTACAGTCGTTTCCAACTGTTTGTGACCTCACGGATTGTAACACACCAGGACATCTTTATGCTCATGGTCATGCAGATATACTTGGTATTCATGGCAGAGATACTGGAGTGGGTTGCCAGTTCCTTCTCCAGTGGGCCACAGCATACAGCTCCTGATATTCCTAGGTGGTCTCCCATCCAAGTACTGACCAGGCCTAACCCTGCTCATCTTCAGGGTGGTGTGACCCCTTGGTTCTCTGACTGGAATCAAACCCAGGTTGCAGTGGTGAAAGCACCAAATCCTAACCACTGGTACAGCAGGAGCCTATTTGGGAGGGAGAGAGGTGTCCAATTCCTAAATCTTACCTTGGATCCAGTAATCAGTCAATAAATATTCATGCTTTCCCTTTCCACTCTTCTAAAAAAAAGTATCACTGTAGTGGTCATACAAGAAGATATAATTTGCTTATTTAAAAACTGAATACCAATAATTTCTGTATTTGATGAACAAAAACGTGAATTTGAATTATAGTGTTTCAGACTCTAAATGTGATTCTCTCCAGCACATTATATGAGAAGATTTGCCTCAGAGACATAGCTGATTCCACCTGAACAATATTTGCAAAATATGACCTTTGATCTCCACACTGAAATACTGACCCTCACTCCTCATTGTTCTTCCATGCCTTCACCCCACATTGGTCTTCCATGCATTCATCCCACATTGGTCTTCCATGCATTCACCCCACATTGGTCTTCCATGCATTCACCCCACATTGGTCTTCCATGCATTCACCCCACATTGGTCTTCCATGCCTTCACCCCACATTGGTCTTCCATGCATTCATCCCACATTGGTCTTCCATGCCTTCACCCCACATTGGTCTTCCATGCATTCATCCCACATTGGTCTTCCATGCATTCACCCCACATTGGTCTTCCATGCATTCATCCCACATTGGTCTTCCATGCATTCACCCCACATTGGTCTTCCATGCATTCACCCCACATTGGTCTTCCATGCCTTCACCCCGCATTGGTCTTCCATGCATTCATCCCGCATTGGTCTTCCATGCATTCATCCCGCATTGGGCTTCCATACATTCACCCCACATTGGTCTTCCATGCATTCACCCCACATTGGTCTTCCATGCCTTCACCCCACATTGGTCTTCCATTCCTTCACCCCACATTGGTCTTCCATACCTTCACCCCAATACAACAAATCCAATATGCCTCTGTTTGTATAATTTAAAATCTTCTAAACCAAAACCCACACATCTACCCTCCCAGTCCAACATCAATGGCTTCCGCTCTACCATTATTGCCGTTTTAAATTCCTAACTATTGTCTACATGGCCTTGCCACTCCATATCTTGCCTCACTAATATCACCCTATCTTCCACAACATTCTCTACAATCTATATTTATTCCTCCCAATGCTTCCAGTCCATTTCCTACCCAGCGCCAGATGTCTCTAGTGTTATTTCTCACTTCTCACGCACCTTCACTAGAATATGCTCCAACTTCACTTTAGACAGTCTCAAACCTGCATATATTTTGCACCTCCCAGAATATCCTCTGTCCAACCTTAATACAACTTGGATCCTTTCCCCTACTTACCTGATCTCTGAGCTTGACCTCTTATGTCCATGACACTGATCTTGACTCTGGCCCATTGCATCAATTCTAACAAACCCAAGCCTTTCTTTGTGGTATTCACATTATGTTTGTTCAAGAAATGTACTGCGTTATACTCAAAAACAATGGTTTATAACTATGTGAAACTCCTTGGATAAAACTCTATATATACTAACACCTATAAACATAATACTCCTTGCAGTATTCTCCAATCTGGGCTACAAGGAAAACATAACTTGGTGGCAGATAACAACTACTCGACTCTTCTATTCTGTTTCTTTCACTTTAAAACTGTGCAATACATCTGAATAGGAACAAAAACATTAGCACATAAAGAGGATAATGTTACCATTTCGAATCTCTCCATTTAGCATTGGAGAAGTGGTCTGACCAGATTCTTTAGCAGTTCCCCAGTGTCACTGAAACTCTCATTATCATAAAGCTTTTCCAAAGAAAAAGCTTTCACAAGTTTCCATGTACATTCTCTTCCCTTGTACTTATATAAACCATTCTTCCGTTATCCTAATGGGTTTGTCTATGGGAGCAGCACAAGTGGCAGCTGTATCCCCTATGTACTGTATATATCCCTTATGTATATATCCCCTAGCCCCTGTCCCAGCTGCCTTTTCATCTGTCAGTCTGCTCTGGCTCCTAATACTTCCTTTTGGTATTTCACAGAACCAGCAAAGCATCCATCAGCATTGCGAGAGAATGCTCTTAAAGGGACACTTTAGGGATCTTATAAAGTCTCTATAAATGACAGTTAGTTAGGGCCTGATAAAAAAAAACAACTGAAAGACACAGGTGAGGGAGGAGGGGGGAATAAGACACAGGGGGAAAAGGGGAAAGAGACTTGGGGGACATGGGGGAGGGAGGAGGGGGAAAGAGACACAGGGGAATGGGGGAATAAGACAGAGGGGGAAAGAGACACAGAAGAGGGAGGAATGGGAGAAATAGATACAGGGCAGGGAGGAGGGGGGAAGAGACACAGGACAGGGAGGAGGGGGGAAGAGACACAGGGGAGGGAGGAGGGGGAAAGAGACACAGGGGAGGGGGAAAGAGACACAGGGCAGGGAGAGGGGGAGAGACACAGGGGAGGGAGAGGGGAAGAGACACAGGGGAGGGAGAGGGGGGGAGACACAGGGGAGGGAGAGGGGGGAAGAAACACAGGGAGGGAGAGGGGGGAACAGACACAGGGGAGGGAGAGGGGGTAATGGACACAGGGGAGGGAGAGGGGGGAAGAGACACAGGGGAGGGAGAGGGGGGAAGAGACAAAGGGGAGGGAGAGGGTGAGTAAGAGACACAGGGCAGGGGGATGGGACACATGTAATATTATACCGTCATTTATGACTGGTAAACGACTAGTAGCATATAAATCTGAATGGAACAGTACACATATTAAGCTTGTGTATCCAGGGGTGTGTTTCTGCCTAGACCCACAAGGACTAGGGCTGCATAGTTTCAGGATGTAGTGTAGTACATTGAAATATAGCTATACCTCGTTTAATGCTGTAGACAAGAAAATATAAACTTTACATTATTGATGCTGAAGCTACTGGGTCATCCTGGATTCTGTTTAATTTGGCGGAAAAAAAACAGTGCTCTAACGAATCAGAGCGTGAAAAGGGGCCCGGCCTGGAAATACAGCGTTATAGCGAGGCAATGCCATAGAGAATCAGAGCGTAAAAAGGGGTCGGGAAGGCAATAAAAGCGCTATAGCAGGGTTTAGCATTAAAAGGGGTCTGTCAGGAAAAACCACTCTATAGCGAATCAGCTCTAAACGGGGTAGCTTTAAGCGGGGTATACCTGTATGTCTGTATTTGTGCAGAAATACCTATATGTAGTGATATTTCTGTCTGTAAGGATACCTGACATGCCATATATACATAAACACGCACAAACACTTATTATTTGTGATATGGAAAGAGGAAAGGAGGAGCTTCAATTGGGGGTGCACAAATCTGAATGGCCTAGGGCAGCATAAGATCTAAATACACCCATGTGTGTATCTCTAAAATGCAGGTATACATCATACAGATACAGCTAACACTAACAGTGCATATTTTATCAATATATAGGATATTGTAGCTTTTTTCGTGCGATGTTGTTGCTTAAAATGTTTTAATGAAACTTCTGTTTCGTGTCATTATCGGTGTAGCCTGAACAATATAAATATAAATTTTCTTGTCTGTGAAGTATAAAACGAACTAATAACATTATTAGCTGCGTAACCCATGACATAAAACTCTTTTTGGGTAAAATCAGATTGTTTTAAGTACATGAATCTATTTTATGTCTATTACATCACTGGAATATGAGGGGGTGTTTATTTATCTATCAGTGGAGAGTGGAAATTCTAGCTAAACACTGTTCAATCTCACAGTGCAGGATCAAGTGTTCTCATGTAACATTATCTGTAGTTTTACAGTTTACTGGCTAGATGCCAGCATTATTTTTTCTAAAATATTTATAAAATGACTTTGCATGTACCCTTCTTGCGGCCATTTTCAGGCAGGTCAGAATGTACTGAAATTAGCAGGCAATAAATCATACCAAATAAATAGCCCAGCTCAATAGCTTATGTACGTCAGCAGCCTGACCATTGTTAATAGTTTCTTTGTACATAGGGTTTGTATATGTACATTATCACATCTGCCAATATCTTACCCTTACAGTTTGTTTGTTTTTTGACATTGTGCCTTAGAAATGCAGGAGAACGCTGTGATATTACACAGTGTGGTAACATTTCAGGAGACAAACATTGACAACAAGAGTTAGATACTTTAAATGAACATTAATAAAATTCCTATTCAGTATTAAACTTACTTACGGGTCCATAAATACTTGCATGGTTATAGCTTAGATCACCATGGGGTCCATAGTTGCCATGGTGGATAAGGGCCGACAAAGTTATTGATTAGATTTCCATAGTAGCCCTTGTTAGGTCCCTTGGCTTAACTTAGAGACCCCATAGGGGACTAAAACATTTTCCTATCTGCATTGCAGGTTTCAAACCCTATATAGACTTATATTTTATATTTAAATAAAATTCTAAAACTAATACTCATTTAAAATACAACACATATTGCTATATATATATATATATATATATATATATATATATATATAACAATTAGTAGTGTATGTTGCATGTAAGTTATTGAATATTGGTAATATAATCTTATTTAAATATAAAATGAACTGCAATCGTTTGGTTGAATCAGAGATAGAGTGAGGGGAGAGAGAGAAAGAGAGAGGGAGAGAGAGAAAAATAGAGAGAGAGAAAGAGAGGAGAGGGAGAGAAAGAGGTAGAGAGGTAGTGAGTGAGAGAGGGAGAGAGAGCTCAAGCGAGAGAGGGAGAGAGCGTGAATGAGAGAGAGAGCAGACCGAGAGAGAAAGATATAGAAAGAGAGGAGAGAGGGAGAGAGAGAGGAGAGGGAGAGGGGTAGATGGAGGTAGAGAGGGAGAGTGTGAGAGGGAGTGAGTGAGAGAGGGAGAGAGAGGGCGAGTGATAGAGGGAGAGAGAGTGTGAATGAGAGAGAGAGAGTGGACAGAGAAAGAAAGATAGAGAGAGAGAGAGAGAGAGAGAGAAAGAGAGGAGAGAGAGAGAGGAGAGGGAGATGGGGAGATAGAGGTAAGAGAGGTAGTGAGGGACAGTGTGAGAGGGAGAGAGGGAGAGAGAGTGCGAGTGTGTATGATAGAGAGCGGACAGAGAGAGAAAGATAGAGAAAGAGAGAAGAGAGGGAGATAGAGAGGAGGGGGAGATGGAGGTAGAGTGGGAGTGAGTGAGAGTGTGAGAGGGAGTGAGGGAGAGAGGGTGAGAGAGCGCAAGCGAGAGAGGGAGAGAGAGGGTGAATGAGAGAGAGAGAGAGCGGACAGAGAGAGAAAGATAGAGAAAGAGAGAAGAGAGGGAGATAGAGAGGAGAGGGAGAGGGGGAGATGGAGGTAGAGAGGGAGGGAGGGAGAGTGTGAGAGGGAGTGAGAGAGGGAGGGCGAGAGAGTGCAAGCAAGAGACGGAGAGAGAGCGTGAATGAGATAGAGAGAGAGTGGACAGAGAGAGAAAGATAGAGAAAGAGAGAAGAGAGGGGAGATAGAGAGGAGAGGGAGAGGGGTTTCTGGGGTTCTCACCACAGACAGGTTTTACCCTTGTTATTGCATTGTAGTGATGGCTTATATGTTGGCTTTTATGTTGGGAGTCTTTGTACCGCTTTTGGCAGACTTGCAAATAGTCTTGGTTCGGCTCGCTGGGTCCACTTTTGCCCTGCTACAGAGGGTCAGGCTCGGTGGTATCCTATCTGGGGTTCTTTTATTTTTCATCGGGGTATGTCGCATAATCCTCAGTGGCCGGTGTATCTACGGGTATGCATTGGTGGTGGTCAATGTACTTCGTCTCTTCACCCTCTTATGTGCTTCTGAGATAAGGGAGGACTCGAAAGGGCGGCTGTGTGGTAGTAGGTGGTGCCACTCCTTTCATCCTCTGCGGTTGTATCACTCTTTGTTCATGCAGGGGGGTGTCATAAGATATGGTAATGGTGTCTAGTGCTGTAAGATATTTGGCTTTGTAGATCCTTCTAGAGTTATGCACGCCTTGTTGGCAGTGGATCAAGGGGCAGTAAATCGCGAGTGCAGAGCATACAGTGGTGGTGCAGGCTAGTAAAATCTCAGTGGTAGTATCCTGCTCTGCACTTCGTTGGCGGAAACCCTGTGCTCAGTATAGATAAGGGAGCATATAGTGTAAAGTAGGTACAAGGTTTCAAGACAAGATGGTTGACTGGTCCTTCTTATGTGCGTGCCTCGGACTACTGGCCGGAGTGGGAGGATGGACAGTTCGTGCGCTGGGTGCGCATGGTGCATTGGCTGGGTTGGGGGGTTTCGGTAACACAAGGCTCAGAGGCGGTGTCCCCGAAGGTGGGATGTCAGGTGGCAGTGTAGCTCATCAGGAAATAAGCCGGGTTAATAAGTACTGACGAAGAAAGAGATGGAGAGAACAAGTGAAAAAGATGAACATGAGGTATGGCAAAGGGACGGCAGGCGACTGGTAGACTTTTCCCAAGGGCCGAAGATACCAATGATTGGGAAGGAGGTCTATGATGAATGCAAAGCCTTGCGGGCTGTTCAGCCATCTGTCCCTCCAGATGGTTGCCGGTAGCAAGAGGTTGGTTGGTATACAGGCAAGGTGGGGCGACTTTGGGTGCCTGGTCTTGGGATCCAAAGGGGATCATATGACCATGTGGCTGGATCCTGCGGTTCTGAAAAGAGGTCTGTGACAAGTCTGACGCCTTGTGGTTCTGTATGGCCATGTCTTTCCCGCTAGTCGGATGATAGCAAGAGGTTGGTTGGTAAATAGACAAGGTATGTCGACCTCAGGTGACTGGTCTGGTGATCCAGGGTGATCATGTGACCATTTGGCTCCATCAGCCCAAGTTGAGCTTGTGGGGAAGGGAGGTAGTTGCAGTGTAGCAGGTACACTGATTGCTCCCCCTTCATGCAATACGGCTCTCTTGGTTCAAATCGTGGGGTTAGTTTTGCACCTCTCCCTGTTGAAACAGGATGGGTTTTCTATGAGTAGGATTCTACGACTTTGGAGATTGCCAGCAGCGTTTGGGCATATTCCGCATTGGAACTTGGTGCCCACTCGCTTGGCGCAGAAGCAGTCACTGTAACAGCCCTATGGGCTTTTAGAGAATGTGGCGTGGAGAATGGGAAGGTAGTGTGCGCTGATGTCATGGGCTATTAGTAAATCAGACCAGGCAGGATTGTTGTCTCAGTTGTCGGTCTTAGCCCAGAGCTGGGCGTGGCCCAGGTTCAAATCGATCATGAACAGATATGGAGCTCGGAGTGCTATTTTAGGAGGGTATGCGGCTGGTCATGGTGTTTTTTGGTGGGGGAGTCGAATACGCAAAGGTATGCTGCTGTCTTCTCCGTGGCGGGTGGTGAGGGGAGTCGCCGGGACAGTGGTAAAATGGGTGAGATCCTACCCTACGGTGGTACGGATGTTCCAACAGAGTAGGCCCTGGATGAGGCTTCATGGCGTAGGGTGTACTGTCTCTGTCCAGGCTCCTCCCCTCGTGGTTATGTTTATTTATTTATTGTTATGGTTATTACGTTATATTGTGTTTACCAATAAACGCTGTGGCCAGTTATCTCCCAAGCAGTGGTCTGTGTCTAATCTTTATATTTAATAAGTGATGGGGTATAAATTCTTATGTGAACATACCAACTGGGCCTTGCTTAGGTCAGGCCCTAAGCAGGAGTCTCTGCACTGCAAGATAAATTGGGCATATCCCATCAGATCATGAATGAGCCATAAATTACAAGCTCCCACTAAATGCTCGTATTTACTTTTACTGCAATAAAGAATTTCAACATTTTTTTTGGTTGCAGCAATGAGAGTTGTATTACAATTTACAGCGTGTGATTATTGGTTCTTGCAGAGCCTGTAGGTGCAAGTTCTGTTGAGAGGCAGTTGAAGGAGCAACTAGTTTATATAAAAGCTCATATAAAACAGTAATATATGGATGTTTTAAATATCCAAACAGTTTTGCACCTTATTTTCAGTGGTCTGCCTGATGATATGGAGCAGCATTGATGATTTCCATGTCCTTTTAAAGGACCACTGTAGATTGGCAAAAGCTTCACATGTTTATGAAGTATGCAACAAGCTAGCAATTTTAGCAGTTATTCAAATTGTGGACAAAAAAGTATTTTCATATTAGCAGAGTTAGCAGCGTGTGGAAGCTACCATCTTGGTCATACTTCATATTCAATATGAGGGGGTATTTACAGAGCAAAGCTTGCAAGAATACATAGCCCATAGGAGAGATGGGATGGTGTCCAATGCTGAAATATTAACTGAGTCTACCAGTAAATCAACCTCCTTTCATTCTTGAATTTATAATAATAAAAATTAGGAGAACACTCACACTTTTACATAAAATGCCCACAGCTTACACATCTGCAAATATTGTTAATTTGTTACAAACTTCACAAACATATGAGGTTTTCCAAATCGCCAGTACTCCTTTATGTGACATAACGTTACACCTCGTGTCTCAGACAGTAATTCACACCACCTGTCCACTTCCGTGGCCACCAAGCTGCCATCATTTCTAAGTTTAGTTTTTCTGCATCCGTAATGGAATGTCAACTAAATGGTTATATTTCATCTACAATTTCCACTAAAGCTTTTTCTCTTCCTTTTAGCGTCGTAATGCATCCATTTTGTGGTTGAAAAAAGGAAATGTATATTTTAGTGATTTGCACTCAGACCTCTCTGCCAATCTGCTGTCCCAAAGGAGGAATTAGCTTATAAGCAGTGTTGGGCATTGTATGGTCCCATCTCATGCACTCTTAGAAATTTTAATTAGTATAAATCACTAAGATCATTCGCAAAGAATATATCAGAACGAATATATCAGAACTGTTCCTGTAAATCTTTCTGGGAGCCTCAAAGCAGAATTAAAGGAGAAATCCCACCTAAACTCATATAATACTGCACACCTCAGTTGGAATATGGGGTATAATTTTGGGCACAGTGTCTCATGCTGCTTCCTAACAGCATGAGACATTTGTAGTGTGAAACCACTCTAGCGTGGCTTAGCCTTGTGAAACATTGCAACGTAGGTGGGAATTTGTTATTCTGGAGGACTTCTTAAAAGTAAGTGAAGTGTACATTATATATGACAATTACATTGATTAGGATAAAAAGACAGCTTGAAGAGTCGATTTAACGTAATTATTCGATTTAGTCTATGAAAATATTTCTAGATTATCTTGAAAAATCTCTTGTAAATAGTGTAAATATATCAATGAATCAGAACACATAATCATGAGCTGCTCTGAGTATCTGCACAAATACCTCTAAAATAAAACACCCAGCCACCCACAGAACGGTGACCTTCTGCAAGCTGTTACATGCATTTATATTTCATACGGGAATAAAAACACAACTCCAAATACAAACCGCTGAGACTCACCACTAAATACAGTACATGCTGGTTTCAATGCATAAATCAAGCATTTATCTATTGATTTTGGACACAGAACACAGAAATCCCACCTATATACTGAGTAGTACGATTGATCAAAAATACATAATTAAAATGAAATATAAAAAATAAAAAGACATTTTAAAAATTCTAGTATCCATTTAAAAATGGATAAAGATGAAAAACTATTAGTAAAAGATGTTTAAAGAGACTGAGTAGGCAATATGTATTTGTTACATATAAATGTTTTTGACTAGGTGACATCATTTTAACCTCAGTGTAATCATCAAATAAAATGTACACTTCACTTTAGAATCAAATAACTAGTATAATGTATAGCTAACTTAAAAAAAAATATTACGCTTGAAAATAATAAATGTGCTGTTGTTTCACCCGACCTATAGAAAATGGCGTCCTCAACCAAAAACAAATACAACAGTATTGTATTTTCTGGTGTGTTTTTTTGCTTTAGGACTATATATAGATTTCAAGAGAACAAACCGCAATTTCCGTTACATCAGGAAGCTATTTTTCTTGTGTTGCTTACTTCTGGTTTCCAGCCACTAAAAGGCCAAGGGTAGTTCATGTGGTAGAGAAAAGGCTTGTTTACCAAGAGTGCCCGCTGCAAAACAGGAGGGGAAAGGGCGGCCAGTATTGTTACCTGGAAATGACTTTAGTACAATCACATATACTGCCAGTTTTATCCAACATTTTATTAAAAACTCTCTTACATTTGTTTTCTGTATTTGATGGGGCTTTTTTTCTGAGAAATCATCTCATGGTGGTCTTACATATCTGATGAAGCCCATGAGACCCTGTTTTCCCATAACATTTCCCAGTAAACAGTGACCACACCAGATTCTGGGTAGATAAAAATGTACCAACGTTTGCCTCTGCCCCAGAAAACCCATTTTCCCCCAGAATTTTACAATGAATAGTGTTCACATTGTCACTAAGGATTCTGGGTAGTGGCATGCAAATGAGGTTCAACATATACCACAAAGGCAGGATCGCTAAGTGTATTAATCTTCACAGGGGCTGCAATGTGCTTCTCTGAGTCTGGCATCACAATATTGCCCAGGGGAAAGACATATCACATCACAAACCATCTCAAGCCAATGGTTCCAATGCCCCAGGGGCTTATCAGTAATTAATGGGAATGATCTTTCATTAACAAAAGATATTAATCTCAGAAGATCAGAAATGCTCACTGTCAGCTAACAAGTTACAAACTTCAATTTAATTTTACATAAGGATTTAAAAAAATAATAATACTCAATTGGAAAGTGCTTGTTATTGCCTATAGTTTTAAATGATACCGTATTTGAGACATATGTTGTGTCACGTTGACATAAAAGAGGCTGCCATGAACATCCGCCATAGGCAGCAATCTATCACTGCTCGGAAAAGCTTAGCAAATGTAGCCCATTGTTTTAGTTTGGCACAAAGCCCAGTATTTATTTATTTATTCTCTGTTTCTCTGTGTTTATACACAAACAAACAAGCAAACATATCTGTATATCACATCATTATATTAGTTATTAAAGCACTCTGTATCTATATATACAATATGCATTTGACATTATTAACAACTGAAGCTGAAGCAGACACACAATGGCTGTTACCAGATCAGTTAGTAGACAATGGCCTTTGTCCTGTCAATGAATACAGTATGTTACTGTGACTGCTTCCTGGGAACTGCAGTTTAACCCTTCAAACACCAGCAATGAGTATTCTAGTCTAATCATTTACTGGATGCTTACTAATTACAAGGACAGATGGCATATATATACTGTATATGAAGCCAAGGCAAAGATTTCATTTCATTTTAGTTAAAAAAATTATAATTTTTTTTTTCCTCGCTAAGCCGATTTTAGATTGATGAAAACCCCCAAATATGGCTCAAAATCGCTTGCACTCCCAGGCTTCCTGGATCTCCCCCTATCCTGTGTGTGAGTGTGTTATTATATTTGTTAATTTTTTTTGTTGTTTTTAGTGTTTTTAGAGTTATGCACTTGGCTCACAGTTGCGACCCTCACAATGCATCCTAAGTCCTGCGCCGTACACAGCTCGTCTCGCTTCGCAAGGCTTTGCAGATGAGCGCCTTTGGCGCTCCTTCAGACCAAGTCTTGTGCCGTACACGGCTTGCCTCGCTTTACGAGCCTCTCCCCCTGTCTACTTTACGGCCTTGCGATGAGCGCCTTTGGAGCTCATCACAAGCCCCGCAATGAGTGGCTTTGCCGCTCATTGCAGGCTTTGGCAACCAGCAACTTTTGTGGTTCTCAATTTACCCCTTCTCCCTCACCTGTGTCTTTCTCCTCTCTCTTCCCACGCAAGTTTTGCGATCCTAAGTGTTTTCAAAGTGTTGCGAGCCTCGCGTTGCGCGCCTAAGTGTTACTACCTTCGGCCTAGTTTTTGAAAGATTTACATTTTTCCGGCTGCCATTTTTCCCCCCGCTTAGACGATTTTTGATGTCCGAAAAGCGGCAATTAAAGATTAAATTAGCTTGCAACCTGACTCCCAGGCTCCCTGCCTCTCCCCCCTGTGCTGCGTGTGAGGTTTTAAGTGAACATTTTGAAGTAATTGTCGTTTTTTTGGGGGTCTTTCTAGTTTTCACAAGTTACAAGCTTGAAAACCATGGCGGCAGTTTAAAGGCGTAAATCTCGCTAAGACTTGCGTGCCTTTGGCGCTCATTGCAGCCCCACAACTGCGTGCCTTTAACATTGCGTGACCAACATCGCAAGCGTGACCAACATCGCAAGATCCACAACTATATATATGATTAATTTATGGTGAGCATTTATAATGGGAAATTATATGGAAATTATGGGGAAATATTTTTAGCAATTCTTTAAAATGGTGTAAAATAATTTCCATTTTTATTTGCCACTTAAAATGTTAAATAACTAAATTATGATATTGTGGAAAACTCCGTAAGCTATCCCAGAGGCTGCAAATAGTTGCAATGTCAATTTCTCTAAAAGAATATGCATCATATCACCTTGCAGCTCCTGCCATACTTAGCGAATTTACCTCACAGAGATAAAGGAAGAGAATGAGATACTGTTTTGGCAGACGCTTTGCATATGTGTAAATATGTCTTTGGCATGATGCTGGCTTTCTAATAACATGTACTCACCAAAGGATAACCAGCGGCTGTGTATTTGTTGGCTTAGACTCTGCTGTATATTTAAATATAATTATTGGTAAAAAATAGACAGTGACAATACTGACCTGTCCCTTCCTAATCTAACTCCTATATAAATATATATATATATATATATATATATATATACTACAGAAAGAGAGTTCCTGTTAGGGCGTCTCTGCGTGCGTAGGAAGCGCTGTTCTCATACAGGGAGCACACCCATTTCTAGATAGTCTTCTGTAGAAATCACACAAAAAAAACATTTGCTGAGATTAGGAGCAGAGCACGTGTTATTAGACTGTATTTGTATAGGGTCTAACAATGGCGTTTTGATTACTGTGCCTTTAAGTGACAAAATCACTGAAGACGCTGTTACATCATTAAGCAGCCACGTAATTATTTAATACATACAAGTATCCCCCAGGATCTAAGAACTGGGGTAAAAATTGCATTAAATTATATTTATTATGTCACACCTAAGCATTACTACTTTATGCTTTAGGCGTTTCAATGCAGGAGAATTATAAATAAAAATACTGTCGTTTGGTAAAATCTTCACATTTGTGAAGTATGTAACAAAATTACTTAATTATCAAGTATGCAAGACAGGAACATAAAATCATGTGTAGAGGAAATCTCATATTTAGATGTCTGATTGTGTAATGGGTGACTACTAGTCTGTTGCTGGAGGGGGAGGATTTTCCTATGTTACCTTACTATGTCACTGATTTCTGTTGTCAAGTGTGCTGTTTGTATAGGATGTTTTCAACAGAACTGAATAGAGATATTATCTGAATCCATGGTTCCTCCCACTCCTAACATCATTTGAATTGTTTCAGTAACAAAAACATAATGTCTGTCATCATTAAAGCAAAACTGGATATGGTTGGTATAAATTACAGTCTGCAATTATTTATTTTAAATTGTGATAAAACATTTTGGCCCATTATCAAGTCAGGTTCGTCAAAAGAGCATTCTATAAATATGATACTGCAGTGGTCCTTTAAAGGGACCACTTCCGGATCACTACCTTGTCGTTGGGAAGGGACTTGTGTATCTCAATGAAGCTGTGAGCTATACCGTGTAGGGTCACCCAAAATGGGCAGGTCACAGCAGAGACGTAAGACAAATTGTGGTCCATTGGAGAAGGGACCATATGGTCACCAAGAGTAGTACTCTACTGAAGAACTGATCAACATCCCCCCAACTGGAAGTTGATTTAATTTACAGAGCACTAAACACTGGCATTGTACTAGCAGTCTTTTTACAGTAAATTATTTGGAATTGATTTTGCTGCTCCTGTATGCAAATGTGCAGCTCAGTATGCTAATGTGCATTCCATTATGCAAATGTGTTTCTGAATATGCAAATGTGCAGCTCAGTATGCTAATGTGCATTCCATTATGCAAATGTGTTTCTGAATATGCAAATGTGCAACTCAGTATGCTAATGTTCATTGCAGTATGCAAATGTGCATCTGAATATGCAAATATGCAACTCAGTATGCTAATGTGCAACCCAGTATGCTAAGGTGTATCTAAGTATGCAAATAAGCAACTCAGTATGCTAATGTGCAAATCAGTATGCTAACGTCCATCCCAGTATGCTGATGTGCATCTGAGTATGCAAATGTGCAACTCAGAAAGCTAATGTGCATCCCAGTATGCTAATGTGAAGCTCAGTATGCTAATGTACAACTCAGTATGCTAATGTGCTGGCCAATATGCTAATGTACATCCCAGTATGCTGATGTGCATCTGAGTATGCAAATGTGCAACTCAGAAAGCTAATGTGCAAATCAGTATGCTAATGTGCATCCCAGTATGCTAATGTGAAGCTCAGTATGCTAATGTACAACTCAGTATGCCAATGTGCAACTCAGTATGCTAATGTGCTGCTCAATATGCTAATGTGTATCTGAGTATGCAAATGTGCAACTCAGTATGCCAATGTGCAAATCAGTATGCTAATGTGCATCCCAGTATGCTAATGTGTGGCTCAGTATGCTAATGTACTGTTCAATATGCTAATATGATAGAACTTGATTTGGGTGGGAGTAGTGTCTAACTGCCAGATAACATTAAGAGTCTTTAATTAACCATGTAAGAAACAGACAGACTGTATTTGTACAGGGTCTAACAATGGCTTTTTGATTAGCACATCAAAGCAGCAAGTTAATATGAGCTGCTCATTTGCATATAAATGTAGCAACAACAACATGAGCTTTCCCAGGACTGATTCACTTTAAAATAAAATGGATAAGACAATATATAGCCAGTTTTTCATGCTCTTTAAAAAACAATCTTAAAAACAACAACTTGATGTTGAGGTGGAGGATTACTAAGGGCATGGCAGACCACATTTGAACACATTAATATAATTGAGTAACTCAAAGGGGTCTTGTGCTATACACAGCAATAGACGGCCGTCTGCTACAACTCTAATTTAACCTATATTTCAATTAAAATCTTAAAAGAGCCCGTCGTTAGACACAATAGGAGTGTAATCATTGCCATGTTAGGCTCCAGCTGGGTCACCTTGCTGACGGTATCTTCCCTATCACAGCAAATCTCCAAAGGCCCACAGGAGCAATTATTTAATGAGAGCCCAGAGGGACCCCCCAGTTTGTTGAGTGGCATCTTACTGTCTGGCTGCCTGTTAATTACTTCATTGCCCTTAATTGATACCAGTAAAAGTACAAATCAATTGATAAAGTGTCTTACTATAAATGCTTATGTAGCGTTAGCAGATATATCGATTTTGAAAAACTGCAGATGTTTGTGAAATTTATAACAAATGAACACAATTGGCAGCTGTAAGAGTATTTGTGGGTAAAATCCCTTTTTTAGTAGTTAATGCTTGTGGCCATCTTCCATACTTCCTGCTGGCTTGGAAACTGGGGAGGTGTGTCTGAACGTTTTATCTATTCAAGATTGGAAGAAAGGAGGAGGGAGGAGTGGGCAGGATTTGTTTACTAATTGGTGGATTCAAATAAGGTTTCAGCTCTAGACCCCTTCCCCTCCCTCCCACCTGCTCTCTATCTGCCCCTTCATGCCTCAAGAAGGAAATATAACTATCATGGCAGCCTCCATACACTAGCTTGCTAAAATTTAGATTGTATCGGAAAGTGCTTTTATACCCATGACTTCTATAGCAGGTAATGCTGTACATGTACCACTAACAAAGGGAGGTTTTGTAAAGCTACAGTGGTCCCTTCATTTCTTTGGTGTGTTTGGCTAAGAAGTCATCATGGGATTATCATTGCAAAAGAGAACTGGAAGGGGGAGGGGGGATTTTTGGGTCAGGGTGTTGTGAAGGGTAGCATTGGTATGCATTTTCATTATATATATATATAAAATATATATTAAAACAAATGTTATGATACTAGGTTATCTTCTTTTTTAAATACTTTCATATAATTAGGATAAAATAATAAAGAATGGCGGATCTATCTTGTTATGTTGTCGGGACAGGTCCGTCGCTGCAGCGCAGCCTCCAAGCGCTAGATGGCACTGACAATATTTTGCAGAGCTGCCGATATGTGAGAGAAATTCTAAGCTTAGAATGTCAGCCTAACCCTTGAACTAACCCTAACCATAACAGTTTACCTAAGCCTTGACTCTATGATATGGCACCGTAATATTGGCAGCGGCATCTAGCGGATGCTCACCACCACTGCTGCTGCCTTGTGCTGCGCCACCATAAGAGGATAGGTCCAGAATAGCTTAAATTACAAAAAGCTGAAAAAATAACATGTTTTTAAATTCAATTAAGTCAAACTTGTATTAAGTAACTTTGTATTACATAGTTTGTACATATATTGTTTGGAGATCCTGCTGGGTTTCTTGTCCTTGTCTGCAGCTCCTTTAAAGTCGTGTTCCCTGTAATAAAACTTAATTACACAGCTATGTGACTATATGGTTTGCCTACCGGTTAGGATTCATTTTTTTCACCGCTGTGAGATAGATTTGATTCCTATCAGGGAACCAAGAGGCCACATCACCCTAAAGCCAAGCAGAATTGGGCCTGGTCAGTACTTGAATGGGAGACCACCTAGGAATACCAAGAGCTGTATGCTATGGCCCACTGGAGAAGGAACTGGCAACCTGACTCCAGCATTGCTGCCATTAATACCAAGTGGATCAGTATGGTGGATTGCGATCCATGAGGTCATGGAGAGTCGGACACGACTGAGCGTCACAAACACACACATGTGACTATATATCAGGTATTTGGGACATCACTTCAGGGTAGACGGAAACAGATCATCACCGGAACTTACACTTAAAGAGTCTTAATATTTGTTATTATATTTATTTTTTATTATTTAAGATAATCTATATTTCTAAAAGAAGCCCTACCTGCACCTTTCCTCTATCCCTTAAAGATATATACCCCTAGATTATCTAACCTGTACAATTTAGTAAATTTAAAGGATACTGTCTGAAAGAATATTTCAGAGAAATAAATATTACAGCAATATTATGGTATGAACATTAGGCAATCTTTTTTTATTACTGTAAAATAATAATAATATCTATTTTTTACCTTTTATATACACTTATGCTGCAGCGAAATCTACCATTTTGGTTTTGCGCTGAGGATAATCTGAACACATAGGAGGGTACAATCTGCACAATTGGAATGTGGTATCTAAAACTGCCAGGAGTAATGGAAATTGATCCATATCAAAGTTAAAATATGTAAATTCTATGTTTTATTTATTGAGGCTGTATGAAAATATTTGGAGGTTTTTTGGGGGGAGTATTTGCAGGTAGTTTAGTAAGTCAAGTACACAATGCACCTTACAATTAAATGGGTTTAAAGTTACTCTGACATTTTTTTCTCAGTTGTGCCTTGACATGAAATTGGAGAATTAACCTGGGAAGAAAATGGCTAGTAACAAAAAGTAATATAGTGCCTGCTTACAGTAAAGGGTTAATGGATCATGGTCTTTATATATCTACAGTTTGCTGAATTACACATGAAAATTTGCAAAGTTAATAAATATTAAAATACCACTATATATATGCTTTTTAATTATTTAAGAATTATGTGACAGTGTGTGTAATGCACTAGATACTTAAATCTGATCTTGAAACTATTAATTTTCAGTTTAAATGGATTCACGCTGTTTATTTTTATGGGATATTTTATACAGGGACAATTTTCTAGTTCATTATTTGTGCTGAACAAAGCAATGATTGTCATAATAATGTAATGCTAACACCACCTGAGCCAATAACTAGCACTATGTTATCTAGGATCACTGTGTTTTGTGTTTGTGTTGTTCAGTTGTGTCCAACTCTCAGTGACCTCATGGACCGTAACACACCATGCTGATCCACTTGGTATTCATGGCAGATATACTGGTTGCCAGATCCTTCCCCAGTGGGCCACAGCATACAAAACCTGGTATTCCTAGGTGGTCTCCCATCCAAGTATTGACCCAGCCCAACCCTGCATGGCTTCAGGGTGGTGTTACCTCTTGGTTCCCTGACTGCAATTAAACCCAGGTCGCAGGGCTGAAAGCACTGAATCCTAAACACCGGAACACAGGATCACTGTAGTTCATACAAAATACATACAACAACAAACTCTTCTTATGAATAGAGAATTCAGTATTGTCTTTGTTGCATCAATCTTCAGAACTGGATCAAGAGGGCTGTGTTTATTTATCTCTCGGTGGAGGGAGGAGGAAGAGGAAAATGTCTTGAGGATAGCATCTGAAACCCCCCCCTTCACCATAATGCCCAGACATAGGTAGCTTGTATCAGAAGAGGCAAACACTGTTCTCCAGACACACAACTTCCACCAAAATATCATGGATGCCTCCAAGGCTCGGTATAGCCAGGAAAATTATTTTTTTTTTCTAATAAAAAAATCTAGCTTTATGACTTTTTCCTGCCTTTTTAAGCTTATATTCATACTCAGAGTTTTCAAAAAGATGTGAGTTTTCCTGGTACAGTGGTACTTTAAAGCATCGATGTACAATAAAAAATATATGTCTAAAATGCAAATCAAAAAAGCAAAAATGATGAAACCTATCTATTTGGCCCTTCATTCATTTTAGAGGAGTAAGGTTCATTTGAGTTGCACAAAAAATGAACATTCACTGCAAATTCTTAGCTTTATTATCTTGTCTTTATCGAGTAAATGCCTTGTATTTTCTTATATATTGTTGGCTGACCAAGGAGTCATGTGATGAGCCTCACTGAGCCACCTTGGGCTATAGAGCCATAGGCTGATATTTATGTAAAGGTAGGAAACTCGAATTGCCCCCGGCCCTACTGAACATACAGCCCCACCGCTACCAGCACCTTCTATTCCATGCAGCCATATTTCTGTCACATACAAATCTTGTACGTGTCTGCTCTGCCTATTCTATCTACATAAAAAGTCTGGCTTAAGTAGGTCGCAGGACAACCTTATGCTTATCCCAGCCGTGCTTAAATTCCTTAACTGTGTTTGACCCGACCACTAACACTGCAAGGCTGTTCCACTTATCTACAACCAATTTTGTAAAGTACTTTCTCATATTACAGTAAAGTATTCTACCCTCCAACATCAAACAGTCACATCTTGTTCTTTTTCTGGATTATATTTATTAAACTAGTAAATTGCCCATCAAAAATGCCAGTATAATTTTTAATTACCCCTCTCCCTTGTGTCTCTCACCCCCTTACCTCCCCTGTGTCTCTTCCCTCCCTCCCCCGTGTCTCTACCCCCTTCCCTCCCGTGTCTCTCCACCTTCCCTCTCCTGTATCTCTCCCCTCTTCCCTCACCTGTTTCTCTTTCTCCCTTTCCCGTGTCTCTTCCCCTCCTGTGTCTCTTTCCCCCCACCTCTCCCCTCCCCTGTGTCTTTTCCCCCTTCTCCCCTGCTGTGTCTTCCCCCCTCTCCCCTGTGTCTTCCTCACCCTCGTGTCTCTTCCCTGTGTCTCTTGCCCCCATTTCTCCCCTCCCCTATGTCTCTCCCTCCCACTCCCCTCCCCTGTGTCTCTTCCCCCTCTCTCCCCGGTCTCTTCCCCATCCCCTGTGTCTTTCCCCCTTCCTCTCCCGTGTCTTTCCCCCCTTCCTCTCCCCTGTGTCTTCCTCCCATCTCTCCCGTGAGTCTTCATCCTCTCCCCTGTATCTCTTCACCCCTCCCCTGTGTCTCTTCCCCCCCTGTCTCTTCCGCTAACGTGTCTCTCCCCCCCCACCTCTCCCCTGTTTCTCTTCAACCCCACCTCTCCTCTGTGTCTTTTCCCCCTCTCCCCTGTCTTCCTCCCCCTCTCCCCTGTGTCTTCCTCTCCTCTCCGGTGTGTCTCCCCCCTCTCCTGTGTCTCTTCTCCATCTCTCCCCTACCCCGTGTCTATCCCCCCCCCCCCGTGTCTCCCCCCTCCCTCCTCTGCAGCTTGCGGGTATTGTCCCACACTGTCTCCCCCCCCCCCCCCAAAAAAAAACGACGGGAATAAAATTGTAAGGCTGGTAATTCTGTTTATTACACAATGTGAGGCTTTTTTTCCTCTGAGCAACTTTGGAGCTTATCGCAAGCCCAGCGTTGAGCCTACTGTATGGCAGGGTTCGTTAACCTGCAAGTTTTGTGCTTGCAAATGCCATGTGTCTCTTTCCACCATCCCCCCCCCCCCCACTTCCCTGTGTCTTTCTCCTCTGTGTCTCTGCTGAATCTTTGCGTTGTGCTCGCTGATTGCCGTTGGTTTTATTTACAAAGTCCTGTGTGCCTGGCGTTGTTTGTGTGTGTTTCTGTTTGTTGCGTCGTGTATTTTCTAAGTCCTGTGTGCCTGGCGTTGTTTGTGTGTGTTTCTGTTTGTTGCGTCGTGTATTTTCTAAGTCCTGTGTGCCTGGCGTTGTTTGTGTGTGTTTCTGTTTGTTGCGTCGTGTATTTTCTAAGTCCTGTGTGCCTGGTGTTGTTTGTGTTTCTGTTTGCTGCGTTGTGTATTTTCTAAGTCCTGCGTGCCTGGTGTTGTTTGTGTTTCTGTTTGCTGCGTTGTGTATTTTCTAAGTCCTGCGTGCCTGGTGTTGTTTGTGTGTGTTTCTGTTTGCTGCGTCGTGTATTTTCTAAGTCCTGTGTGCCTGGTGTTGTTTGTGTTTCTGTTTGCTGCGTTGTGTATTTTCTAAGTCCTGCGTGCCTGGTGTTGTTTGTGTTTCTGTTTGCTGCGTTGTGTATTTTCTAAGTCCTGCGTGCCTGGTGTTGTTTGTGTGTGTTTCTGTTTGCTGCGTCGTGTATTTTCTAAGTCCTGTGTGCCTGGTGTTGTTTGTGTTTCTGTTTGCTGCGTTGTGTATTTTCTAAGTCCTGCGTGCCTGGTGTTGTTTGTGTGTGTTTCTGTTTGCTGCGTTGTGTATTTTCTAAGTCCTGTGTGCCTGGTGTTGTTTGTGTGTGTTTCTGTTTGCTGCGTCGTGTATTTTCTAAGTCCTGTGTGCCTGGTGTTGTTTGTGTTTCTGTTTGCTGCGTTGTGTATTTTCTAAGTCCTGCGTGCCTGGTGTTGTTTGTGTGTGTTTCTGTTTGCTGCATTGTGTATTTTCTAAGTCCTGCGTGCCTGGTGTTGTTTGTGTGTGTTTCTGTTTGCTGCGTTGTGTATTTTCTAAGTCCTGCGTGCCTGGTGTTGTTTGTGTGTGTTTCTGTTTGCTGCGTTGTGTATTTTCTAAGTCCTGTGTGCCTGGTGTTGTTTGTGTGTGTTTCTGTTTGCTGCGTCGTGTATTTTCTAAGTCCTGTGTGCCTGGTGTTGTTTGTGTTTCTGTTTGCTGCGTTGTGTATTTTCTAAGTCCTGCGTGCCTGGTGTTGTTTGTGTGTGTTTCTGTTTGCTGCGTTGTGTATTTTCTAAGTCCTGTGTGCCTGGTGTTGTTTGTGTGTGTTTCTGTTTGCTGCGTCGTGTATTTTCTAAGTCCTGTGTGCCTGGTGTTGTTTGTGTTTCTGTTTGCTGCGTTGTGTATTTTCTAAGTCCTGCGTGCCTGGTGTTGTTTGTGTGTGTTTCTGTTTGCTGCATTGTGTATTTTCTAAGTCCTGCGTGCCTGGTGTTGTTTGTGTGTGTTTCTGTTTGCTGCGTCGTGTATTTTCTAAATCCTGCGTGCCTGGTGTTGCTCAGGCTCGTTTTCATCCTGTTTCAGAATTTTTACGTTTTTCGGCAGTCATTTTATTTTCTTGCTTCGGCAATTTTCGATTGTTAAAAAATTCTAAATATGTCTCAGATTAACTTGCACCCTCATTTACAGGCTCCCTGGCTCTCCCCTGTGCTGTGTGTTAGTGTTTTAATTTGAAACATATTTGATTGTTTTTGCAGGCTTTTCCAGTTCGGTGGTTCGGCCGTTAAAGTCATATTTTTTCGAGCTCCGCAGTCCATCTACGTGCTTCGGGTCCAAAGTCATACAGGCCGTAATTTTGCATCCGTCGCCTCATTGCAGCTAAGTCCTGCGTGCCTTGGGATGAGCGCCAGCTAAGTCCAGCATGTCCACCCCTGCAATGACCGCCTTTGGCGCTCAGTGCAGCCTATCTCCTGCGTGCTTCAATTGCTAAGTCCCGTGTGACTCAACTGCTCGCCTTGCTTTGCGAGGCTTGCAATGCAATGAGTGCCTTTGGAGCTCATTGCAGCCAAAGTCCTGCGTGCCTCAACTGCTTGCCTCGCTTTGCAAGGCTTGCAATGCAATGAGCGCCCTCAGCGCTCATTGAAGCCTAAGTCCTGTGTGGTCGGCGGCTCGTCTCGACAATATGGGCTGCAACAGCGTGACCAACATCGTAAAGTGACGCACACTGACAACTATATATGTGATTCTTCTTTCACTACAACCAAGTATCCTACTAGCTTTCCCTACCATTTTGTTGCATTATTTGCCTACCTTTTAATCCTATAACTCTCATGTCCTCTTTTTCTCTCCTATTTTCATCATCAAATCACTAATTAAGTTAATATTGGACTTTGTGGCCTAAGTGCATCTTTGTGCATGTATCAGTGCCACATGTAAGACCCCACATAGTTGCCCACCCTGCTTCACATGTCATGTACCCCTGATAATGCTCCACCCTGTCACATATGTCACCTCACACACAGTCTAACATTTATTAATACATCTTCTAGTTGCTTTGTCTTTCAGATGTGGATTTTATATTATACAGGCTTGTTATTGAGGAATATTATTTCCTTCCCTCAAACACACAAATGAATGAAGTGCTTGCTTTGTTTCCCACACACAGTGCATAACCCATTCCCCGCCAGTACAGCCACAGGCAGATAAGCACAGCAGCCGTGGGCGTGGCTAAATAATCTGTCAATCAAAACGCCGGCTTTTCTTTGTGCAGTCTCGGCACTCATAGGCTGGTTGTCAGTGACGTCATGCAATGGGGTGTCCTCTAATTTGCGACGTTGACAGTGGGCTGAGGACGGGGCGGGATGAGCTGTGTGTGTCCTGCAAAATAGTGTTGCATGAAATGATGTTTCTAAGAGCCGTTCAGGTCCTTGAAGGACCATAACAAATTCACATATTCAAAAAAATCTACTGATTTTCCTGTGTAATCTTTACCCATACAACCCTCTTCACTCTCCCTTATCCTGCTCAGATGGGCCTTAAGGGACCACATAATCCTGAAACACACTAAATTCACTGAAATCAAAAATGTGAACATTTCAGTTACTGCCGCCTGTGCTTTTGGTGTACCAGAGTGCTCATAACAGGAAAGGACTATATAAAATGTAGTTTATATGAATCATCAGAGTATTGCACTATAAACATTTTATTTATAGTGACAAGTTTTCAAGAGAACCCTCTTTTTATAATACACAGGCACATATATTTATGTAAACCTCAAGTAGATGAATAGATATGTGGGGTATTTTATACATGTTTCAGTGACATTAGTGTATGTCACGACTGTGAACTATGGTGGCTTGATGGCCATTAGAGCGAGGTAAGGTCTATATATCATATATATAATTGTGGACTCGTTGTTGATCACGTTTGCGATGTTGTTCATGCAATGTTAAATATTGCAGGCCTCGCAAAGCGAGGCCCACATTTGTGAGGCTGCAATGAGCGCCTGTGGCATTCATTGCGGGGTCCGCAGGAGTTGTTTGGCTGCAATGAGCGCCAAAGGCGGTCATTGCAGGCCTCACAATGAGGACCGTAGGACTTGGCTGCAAGGAGCGCTGAAGGTGGTCCTTGCAGACCTCGTGATAAGCGCCACAGGCGCTCCTCGCGAGGCATGCAGAAGAGGCTGCAATGAGCATCGAAGGCGCTCATTGCAGGGCTCGCAGTCAGTGACGGAGGTCCGTAGCACTTCACGAGGCATGCAACACGGACAGTAAATTACGACTTTAAAGGCCAAACCACAGAACTCGAAAGACAACCAAAAAATGCCAAATAATAATAAGAAAATAACTTACACACTCACACACAGCACAGGGGGAGAGCCAGGGAGCCTGCGAGTGAGGTTGAGGAAGTTAATTTGAGTTTTTTTGCCATTTTTTAGCGATCCAAAATCGGCTAAGCGAGAAAATAAATGGAGGAGGAAAAAATGTAACTGGATAAAAACGAGGCCGACGCCAGTAAAAACGAACCAGAAGCCAGTAAGACGATCAACGCAAACTTCAAAACTTATGCAGATACACAGAGGAGAAAGATACAGGGGAGGGAGAGGGTGGAAAGAGACACAGGGCTGAGAGACTGAGGAAAAGAGACACAGGGGAGGGAAACAAGGAAAAACAAAACACAGGGCAGGGAGAGGAGGGAGAGAGGGGGAAACAGACACAGGGGACAGAGAGTGGGGAGAGGCTCGCGATGAGCGCCGAAGGTGATCATTGCGAAACACAAAACTTGTGGGTTGCAAAGGCCTGCAATGAGAGGGGCCCGTAAGGTAGAGGCATGTAAAGTAAACGGGGGAGAGGCTCGCAATGAGGGTACAGCGTTCCCAGCCTATCTATCTATCTATCTATCTATCTATCTATCTATCTATCTATCTATCTATCTATCTGTGTATCCATTCATTCACACAGTGATATAATTATGGTTCTTGGAGGACCTGTAAATCCCAGTGCGTGGGCGAGCTTGTGAGCGCGCTCCCGAGAGCTGTGGAGACAGATCATTTCATGTAACCAAAGTGTGCAGGAGTCCGGAGCCCAGCGAGGGATCACATAGCTCTGTCCCTGCGGGCTCCAGCACCCGTCCTTTCTGATGAGGGAGCCCATCCTGTCACTGTAGAGATGCAGGTCACCAGCTGCCCCCCCAGCCTGGCTCAGCTCTGCTCATCCATGGTGTCCAAGGACTTCAAGCGGTGAGTGAGAGGCTCCTGGGTGGGATGTGGTGAGAGTGGGGAGACACAGGCATCATAAACTCTATATACACTGAATGGGAATGTGATAGGCTCCATCATCTGCACTGGGATTATATGGACAGGCTCCATGTCCCAAATGGGAATCAGATGGACGGGCTCACTCATCCACTTTGGGATTATATAGACAGACTCCCTCATGGGGATCATATAGACCGGCTCGCTCATCCGTAGTGGGATTATATAGACAGACTCGCTCATCCTTAGTGGGATTATATAGACAGACTCGCTCATCCTTAGTGGGATTATATAGACAGACTCGCTCATCCTTAGTGGGATTATATAGACAGACTCGCTCATCCTTAGTGGGATTATACAGACAGACTCGCTCATCCTCAGTGGGATTATACAGACAGACTCGCTCATCCTCAGTGGGATTATACAGACAGACTCGCTCATCCTCAGTGGGATTATACAGACAGACTCGCTCATCCTCAGTGGGATTATATAGACAGGTTCGCTCATCCTCAGTGGGATTATATAGACAGGTTCGCTCATCCTTAGTGGGATTATATAGACCGGCTCGCTCATCCTTAGTGGGATTATATAGACCGGCTCGCTCATCCTTAGTGGGATTATATAGACAGACTCGCTCATCCTCAGTGGGATTATACAGACAGACTCGCTCATCCTCAGTGGGATTATATAGACAGACTCGCTCATCCTCAGTGGGATTATATAGACAAACTCGCTCATCCTCAGTGGGATTATATAGACAGGTTCGCTCATCCTCAGTGGGATTATATAGACCGGCTCGCTCATCCGTAGTGGGATTATATAGACAGACTCGCTCATCCTTAGTGGGATTATATAGACCGGCTCGCTCATCCTTAGTGGGATTATATAGACAGACTCGCTCATCCTCAGTGGGATTATATAGACAGACTCGCTCATCCTCAGTGGGATTATATAGACAGACTCGCTCATCCTCAGTGGGATTATATAGACAGACTCGCTCATCCTCAGTGGGATTATATAGACAGACTCGCTCATCCTCAGTGGGATTATATAGACAGACTCGCTCATCCTCAGTGGGATTATATAGACAGACTCGCTCATCCTCAGTGGGATTATATAGACAGACTCGCTCATCCTCAGTGGGATTATATAGACAGACTCGCTCGTCCTCAGTGGGAATAAAATGGATGGGCTCACTGAGATTATATAGTCTGGCTCACTCATCCTCAGTGGAATTATATTGATAAACTCACTCGTCCCCCGTGGGATTAATATAGATGGGCTCACTCGTCATTCCGTGGGATTCAGATAGATGGGCTCACTCGTCATTCCGTGGGATTCAGATAGATGGGCTCACTTGTCTCCCGTGGGATTCAGATAGATGGGCTCCCTCGTCCCCCGTGGGATTAATATAGATGGGCTCCCTCGTCCCCCGTGGGATTAATATAGATGGGCTCCCTCATCCCCCGTGGGATTAATATAGATGGGCTCCCTTGTCCCCCGTGGGATTAATATAGATGGGCTCCCTCGTCCCCCGTGGGATTAATATAGATTGGCTCCCTAGTCCCCCGTGGGATTCAGATAGATGGGCTCCCTCGTCCCCCGTGGGATTCAGATAGATGGGCTCCCTCGTCCCCCGTGGGATTCAGATAGATGGGCTCACTCGTCCCCCGTGGGATTAATATATAGATGGGCTCCCTCGTCCCCCGTGGGATTCAGATAGATGGGCACACTCGTCCCCCGTGGGATTAATATATAGATGGGCTCACTCGTCCCCCGTGGGATTAATATATAGAGGGGCTCACTCGTCCCCCGTGGGATTAATATATAGATGGGCTCACTCGTCCCCCGTGGGATTAATATATAGATGGGCTCACTCGTCCCCCGTGGGATTCAGATAGGTGGGCTCACTCGTCCCCCGTGGGATTCAGATAGGTGGGCTCACTTGTCTCCCGTGGGATTCAGATAGATGGGCTCACTTGTCTCCCGTGGGATTCAGATAGATGGGCTCACTTGTCTCCCGTGGGATTCAGATAGATGGGCTCACTCGTCTCCCGTGGGATTCAGATAGATGGGCTCACTCGTCTCCCGTGGGATTCAGATAGATGGTCCCCCGTGGGATTCAGATAGGTGGGCTCACTTGTCCCCGTGGGATTCAGATAGGTGGGCTCACTTGTCCCCGTGGGATTCAGATAGGTGGGCTCACTTGTCCCCGTGGGATTCAGATAGGTGGGCTCACTTGTCCCCGTGGGATTCAGATAGGTGGGCTCACTTGTCCCTGTGGGATTCAGATAGGTGGGTCACTTGTCCCCGTGGGATTCAGATAGATGGGCTCACTTGTCCTCCATGGGATTCAGATAGGTGGGCTCACTTGTCCCCCGTGGGATTCAGATAGGTGGGCTCACTTGTCCCCCGTGGGATTCAGATAGATGGGCTCACTTGTCCCCCGTGGGATTCAGATAGATGGGCTCACTTGTCCCCCGTGGGATTCAGATAGATGGGCTCACTTGTCCTCCATGGGATTCAGATAGGTGGGCTCACTTGTCCCTGGTGGGATTTAGATAGATGGGCTCACTTGTCCCCTGTGGGATTTAGATAGATGGTCCCCCGTGGGATTCAGATAGGTGGGCTCACTTGTCCCCCGTGGGATTCAGATAGATGGGCTCACTTGTCCTCCGTGGGATTCAGATAGGTGGGCTCACTTGTCCCCCGTGGGATTCAGATAGATGGGCTCACTTGTCCTCCGTGGGATTCAGATAGATGGGCTCACTTGTCTCCCGTGGGATTCAGATAGATGGGCTCACTTGTCTCCCGTGGGATTCAGATAGATGGGCTCACTCGTCTCCCGTGGGATTCAGATAGATGGGCTCACTCGTCTCCCGTGGGATTCAGATAGATGGTCCCCCGTGGGATTCAGATAGGTGGGCTCACTTGTCCCCGTGGGATTCAGATAGGTGGGCTCACTTGTCCCCGTGGGATTCAGATAGGTGGGCTCACTTGTCCCCGTGGGATTCAGATAGGTGGGCTCACTTGTCCCCGTGGGATTCAGATAGGTGGGCTCACTTGTCCCTGTGGGATTCAGATAGGTGGGTCACTTGTCCCCGTGGGATTCAGATAGATGGGCTCACTTGTCCTCCATGGGATTCAGATAGGTGGGCTCACTTGTCCCCCGTGGGATTCAGATAGGTGGGCTCACTTGTCCCCCGTGGGATTCAGATAGATGGGCTCACTTGTCCCCCGTGGGATTCAGATAGATGGGCTCACTTGTCCCCCGTGGGATTCAGATAGATGGGCTCACTTGTCTCCCGTGGGATTCAGATAGATGGGCTCACTTGTCCTCCATGGGATTCAGATAGGTGGGCTCACTTGTCCCTGGTGGGATTTAGATAGATGGGCTCACTTGTCCCCTGTGGGATTTAGATAGATGGTCCCCCGTGGGATTCAGATAGGTGGGCTCACTTGTCCCCCGTGGGATTCAGATAGATGGGCTCACTTGTCCTCCGTGGGATTCAGATAGGTGGGCTCACTTGTCCCCCGTGGGATTCAGATAGATGGGCTCACTTGTCCTCCGTGGGATTCAGATAGATGGGCTCACTTGTCCCCCGTGGGATTCAGATAGATGGGCTCACTTGTCCCCCGTGGGATTCAGATAGATGGGCTCACTTGTCCCCGTGGGATTCAGATAGGTGGGCTCACTCGTCCCCTGTGGGATTTAGATAGATGGGCTCACTTGTCCCCTGTGGGATTTAGATAGATGGTCCCCCGTGGGATTCAGATAGGTGGGCTCACTTGTCCCCCGTGGGATTCAGATAGATGGGCTCACTTGTCCCCCGTGGGATTCAGATAGGTGGGCTCACTTGTCCCCCGTGGGATTCAGATAGATGGGCTCACTTGTCCTCCGTGGGATTCAGATAGATGGGCTCACTTGTCCTCCGTGGGATTCAGATAGATGGGCTCACTTGTCCCCCGTGGGATTCAGATAGATGGGCTCACTTGTCCTCCGTGGGATTCAGATAGATGGGCTCACTTGTCCCCCGTGGGATTCAGATAGATGGGCTCACTCGTCCCTACATGTGACACAGAGGCTCCATCATCATGTAGCCCCAGGACATTCAGTACATTATTACATTTTATTTCTGTACTTTTTTATAAAATAACTACGTCTGATAACAGGCAAAATATATATACATAGCGCGAGGCAGTTTGTTATTCACAGGGTCACTCTTGTTTTAATGGTGGTTCTTTGTTGTTGACAGTGTAATTGGTTACTGACAGGTCGTCTCAATCATCTTAAACAGGGCTCCTTTGGTGAGCCAAGTCATTGACAAGCACTCGCTCACCCTATGTCTGTCATATAGACCGTCTAATTGTGATCCCTTTACACTGTCTTGTTCAACAGGAATGGGACTCATGTTGGAGAGTTTCGGTTACTGACTTGTGCTTGCATCCACCCCGTACAGGTCATTTTTGAGTGGTTTGGTTTAATTTGCAGGCAGTCTCACTCGCCCTACCATAATCTCATTTGATGTTACACATTTGGTAACCCTCATTATAAGAGCAGGTTGTAATTGTCACTAACATTTACTCTTGCTTGAAAAATGAATGCTGCAAGGGTTTAAACAGTTTTTTAATCTCTCTACAAACTGTTTTTGGAACGTCCTCCTGACTGGTTCTATTTAGCCTGTGTGAGAGCTCGGCACCAGTGGAGTCATGGAGCTCTATGGGGAAAATCATCTGCTCCCTCTAGTGACTGAAGGTGATACTGCTTTAATAAATTAGGAGGCGGTCTTCATCTTAGAAAGTAATATTTGCCTAGAAAGATCATAATTAATTAGGAAATAAGTCATAGAGCTAGTCTGCAGGGCACTGGAGGCATCCATGATACATTGGTGGATGTTGTGTGTGTTTATATTTCTGCACATCTATGGGTGTATCATTTGATACAATGTCCTGCTTCTTGGCCAGTAATGGGAAGGGACGTGCTGTACATTTCAGTTTTATCCAGTTATCAAACAAAGGCTCTGGGGTTCTCCACTGATAAATGCACACACCCAATCATCCAGCTCTGAGGATGTGATGTCACAAACACAACATTCATTCCTGCACTCATAGACAGGGTATTTCCCCAAAGATGTTTTATGTCCATTACTAGCACAGCTGATAATATTGTGTGATGCACATTTCACAAACAAGAGCTTTTTTTATGGAAATATAGTGTTGCTTTAAGATGACCCAAATGAAGGCAAGATTCATTGAGTTTATATAAACACATTCTCTCAGGTCCTGAATGGACCATAAATCACAGGTTCCCTCTAATACTCACGTCTTTCTTTACTGCTATAATTAATTCCACATATTTCCCATTAAAGGTATATCTAAGTTTCCCTTTTTCTAATCTAACACATGCTGCTTATATCAAACACACACATTAAATTGAGTCAGTGTATACACATGCAGATTTATGTTATTTAAAAATAAAAGATGTTTTCCACACCCCCAGAGATGGCTACATAGGCACAGTGTACCTACCAATAGAAACACTGCATTTGGGTACGGATTTTACCTCTTTACTAACCTTCAAGCCAACAGCAGCTCAATGCAGAGATCTACAGGCCAGTGTCTGGCTCATCCTGCTTCCTTCTGCAACAGGACTACACTTCCCATGATTCCTTCCTGCACAAACTGCCATCACTGATTGTTACATTGTATTAAAATGTATAGCTGCCTGTGATTGGACAGAAAAATTATCAATTGTATGCTAATTTTAGCAGGGACTTCAGTGGTGTCACACATCAGGGTGAGTTTGTTAATGTTTATTTTGGTATTTTTCATGCAAACAATTTTGGTTGCAGCTGTGAGTTTGCGTTGGCGTTTGCAGGATGTTTGTGAGTTTGCGTTGGCATTTGCAGGATGTTTGTGAGTTTGCGTTGGCGTTTGCAGGATGTTTGTGAGTTTGCGTTGGCGTTTGCAGGATGTTTGTGAGTTTGCGTTGGCGTTGGCAGGATGTTTGTGAGTTTGCGTTGGCAGGATGTTTGTGAGTTTGCGTTGGCAGGATGTTTGTGAGTTTGCGTTGGCGTTTGCAGGATGTTTGTGAGTTTGCGTTGGCATTTGCAGGATGTTTGTGAGTTTGCGTTGGCGTTTGCAGGATGTTTGTGAGTTTGCGTTGGCAGGATGTTTGTGAGTTTGCGTTGGCAGGATGTTTATGAGTTTGCGTTGGCAGGATGTTTATGAGTTTGCGTTGGCAGGATGTTTGTGAGTTTGCGTTGGCGTTTGCAGGATGTTTGTGAGTTTGCGTTGGCGTTTGCAGGATGTTTGTGAGTTTGCGTTGGCGTTGGCAGGATGTTTGTGAGTTTGCGTTGGCAGGATGTTTGTGAGTTTGCGTTGGCAGGATGTTTGTGAGTTTGCGTTGGCGTTTGCAGGATGTTTGTGAGTTTGCGTTGGCGTTTGCAGGATGTTTGTGAGTTTGCGTTGGCGTTTGCAGGATGTTTGTGAGTTTGCGTTGGCGTTTGCAGGATGTTTGTGAGTTTGCGTTGGCAGGATGTTTGTGAGTTTGCGTTGGCAGGATGTTTGTGAGTTTGCGTTGGCAGGATGTTTGTGAGTTTGCGTTGGCGTTTGCAGGATGTTTGGGAGTTTGCGTTGGCGTTTGCAGGATGTTTGGGAGTTTGCGTTGGCGTTGGCAGGATGTTTGGGAGTTTGCGTTGGCGTTGGCAGGATGTTTGGGAGTTTGCGTTGGCAGGATGTTTGTGAGTTTGAGTTGGCGTTTGCAGGATGTTTGTGAGTTTGCGTTGGCAGGATGTTTGTGAGTTTGCGTTGGCGTTTGCAGGATGTTTGGGAGTTTGCGTTGGCGTTGGCAGGATGTTTGTGAGTTTGCGTTGGCAGGATGTTTGTGAGTTTGCGTTGGCGTTTGCAGGATGTTTGGGAGTTTGCGTTGGCGTTTGCAGGATGTTTGGGAGTTTGCGTTGGCGTTGGCAGGATGTTTGTGAGTTTGAGTTGGCGTTGGCAGGATGTTTGGGAGTTTGCGTTGGCGTTGGCAGGATGTTTGGGAGTTTGCGTTGGCAGGATGTTTGTGAGTTTGAGTTGGCGTTTGCAGGATGTTTGTGAGTTTGCGTTGGCAGGATGTTTGTGAGTTTGCGTTGGCGTTTGCAGGATGTTTGGGAGTTTGCGTTGGCGTTGGCAGGATGTTTGTGAGTTTGCGTTGGCAGGATGTTTGTGAGTTTGCGTTGGCGTTTGCAGGATGTTTGGGAGTTTGCGTTGGCGTTTGCAGGATGTTTGGGAGTTTGCGTTGGCGTTGGCAGGATGTTTGTGAGTTTGAGTTGGCGTTTGCAGGATGTTTGTGAGTTTGCGTTGGCACGATGTTTGTGAGTTTGCGTTGGCGTTTGCAGGATGTTTGGGAGTTTGCGTTGGCGTTGGCAGGATGTTTGTGAGTTTGCGTTGGCAGGATGTTTGTGAGTTTGCGTTGGCAGGATGTTTGTGAGTTTGCGTTGGCAGGATGTTTGTGAGTTTGCGTTGGCAGGATGTTTGTGAGTTTGCGTTGGCAGGATGTTTGTGAGTTTGCGTTGGCGTATGCAGGATGTTTGTGAGTTTGCGTTGGCGTATGCAGGATGTTTGTGAGTTTGCGTTTGCAGGATGTTTGTGAGTTTGCGTTGGCAGGATGTTTGTGAGTTTGCGTCTGCGTTTGCAGGATGTTTGTGAGTTTGCGTTGGCGTTGGCAGGATGTTTGTGAGTTTGCGTTGGCAGGATGTTTGTGAGTTTGCGTTGGCGTTTGCAGGATGTTTGTGAGTTTGCGTTGGCGTATGCAGGATGTTTGTGAGTTTGCGTTGGCAGGATGTTTGTGAGTTTGCGTTGGTGTATGCAGGATGTTTGTGAGTTTGCGTTTGCAGGATGTTTGTGAGTTTGCGTCGGCGTTTGCAGGATGTTTGTGAGTTTGCGTCGGCGTTGGCAGGATGTTTGTGAGTTTGCGTCGGCGTTGGCAGGATGTTTGTGAGTTTGCGTCGGCGTTGGCAGGATGTTTGTGAGTTTGCGTTGGCGTTGGCAGGATGTTTGTGAGTTTGCGTTGGCAGGATGTTTGTGAGTTTGCGTTGGCAGGATGTTTGTGAGTTTGCGTTTGCAGGATGTTTGTGAGTTTGCGTTTGCAGGATGTTTGTGAGTTTGCGTTTGCAGGATGTTTGTGAGTTTGCGTTTGCAGGATGTTTGTGAGTTTGCGTTTGCAGGATGTTTGTGAGTTTGCGTTTGCAGGATGTTTGTGAGTTTGCGTTTGCAGGATGTTTGTGAGTTTGCGTTTGCAGGATGTTTGTGAGTTTGCGTTTGCAGGATGTTTGTGAGTTTGCGTTTGCAGGATGTTTGTGAGTTTGCGTCGGCAGGATGTTTGTGAGTTTGCGTCGGCAGGATGTTTGTGAGTTTGCGTCGGCAGGATGTTTGTGAGTTTGCGTCGGCAGGATGTTTGTGAGTTGGCGTTGGCGTTGGCAGGATGTTTGTGAGTTGGCGTTGGCGTTGGCAGGATGTTTGTGAGTTTGCGTATGCAGGATGTTTGTGAGTTTGCGTTTGCAGGATGTTTGTGAGTTTGCGTTTGCAGGATGTTTGTGAGTTTGCGTTGGCAGGATGTTTGTGAGTTTGCGTTGGCAGGATGTTTGTGAGTTGGCGTTGGCAGGATGTTTGTGAGTTTGCGTTGGCGTATGCAGGATGTTTGTGAGTTTGCGTTTGCAGGATGTTTGTGAGTTTGCGTTTGCAGGATGTTTGTGAGTTTGCGTCGGCGTTTGCAGGATGTTTGTGAGTTTTAGTCCTTGCACAACCAGCAGACTCAGTAGTACCTAGTAATACCTACCTTATCATGTATCAATATTATGTGTTGTTAAGGTGATTTCCAGTGCTCTGTGTGATGATGTAGAGCAGCATGTCCCTTTAAGATGTCTAAACACCTCCTTGTATACATTACTGGAGATCGCTCGGCAGTCTTTATTAGGTCCCATAAATACATTTTTGTATAATAAAACTGCATATTTCCCTAAAAGGATTACTTTAGTGGTCTTATAAAGGGCTCTCTAAAGAAGGGTTAAATAGGACTTTATAGTGCATTTACACAAATACTTACTATCTTCTAATAATCTGTATAAGCTCCAGATCTTCATTCCTGAATGAAGTGTAGTTGCTGGTGTGGGGGAAGTGCCACATTGAAAACCACTCTCTGAAACACACATTACTATCACGGAGCAGTGTAATATGAGCTGATAGCCATCACCCACTATCACACTGCAGTTGTGCTATGCCAAATTAGATAGCCCCCACACACACTCCAGTGGCTCCACTCCAGACACAATACTTCATTCTTGAGGTGGTCTTGTGAGTATGAAGAAGAATAGTAATTGTTTAAATTCACAGTAAAAGATTACTAAATAGAGCAGTTTATAGCCTCTGTCCTGAAAAAGAAAATCATACTTTATAAGCTTTTTTATTATTTCCTGAATTACTGCACCCAATGGATAGCTTGTTCAAGCTAAATATTACTTTTTTTTATCTTATCACTGCATACAACTGGCAGAGAAAGTGAATATCACCCAAAATGACAATTTGTAGTTTTTCATTATAAATGCAATCATACATGTTGTACTGAATCACCCATAGAGGATCAGTGTGCATTAACCCCATCCTGCCCCTAGAATTACCCAGAAGCAAAGTAGGACAGTACTGCTTGATCAGAGCTGCAAATAGAAAACAACTGTATTAAAAATAAATATATATTTTTTTATTGTTAAATTCTCATTGTTTTGACATACTGCCTATACAGGCATTACAATTATACAATTGTCCTTTAACTACACTGTATCTTTGGAAGACTGATCTACCGCTCTACTACCCTTTCTATAAAGTAGTACTGTCTCACGTTACCCCTAAATCTTCCAACTGCAAGTCATGACCTCTTGTTCTTGTTCCTTTATCCCTCTTGAACTTTGTTAAATATTTGATATAATTCAAAGTCTTTATCATATCTCCCCTGTAACTCATTAATATTGTATGTTTATAAAGTGGTACATGCTCCTGATCCCTCTCTTTTCCTGAGCACCGGCAGATAAGGTGTCCGGGACCAGCAGTAAACCTAGAACCGACTAGTAAGACAAGTGCACTTATCTATACATATTCAGATCGTCTGCTCTAGCCCTATAAGATTTATCTCTTACGCTCTGTCCCATTTTAGTTGCCTCCTCATATCCTTTGAAAATCCGCTCTCCAGAAATGGGCACAATATCTAGATCTAACTAGAGTGGCATCAGGACATCGCTAATTCACCTTACAAAACATCTTACTGTTTATGAGGACTTCTATTGCTCTTCCACATTTTTTTAATGCCTTAAGGCAGGGGTGTCAAACTCGGTCCTGGAGGGCCACAACCAGGCCTGGATTTGAGGATTTCCTTTCTGTGTACAGGTGAGTCAGTCAGGATGACTGCAGAAGCAATAGTCTCACCTGCTTGTTGCAAGGATATCCACAAATCCAGGCCTGGGTGTGGCCCTCCAGGACCGAGTCTGACACCCCTGCCTTAAGGTAATTCTAGATGAATCTTGTTACTATTGCATAGACCCGACTGTTTCTAGATTTGTCTCGTTCTTGATTGTGAGACATTGCGCTGTGCAGAGTGTCAGGATGAGATGAGCCAATTCATGTGTCTGGAGATATATTACGAGACGCCTCCTGGGATATGAGCAGCCTCGAGTAACCTTTAGTACACTTGGAGCCGTCTAAAGCGTTTTGTCGTCTGATTTCCTCTTAATATGACTTCACAGCTCTTTTTTTTGTCTGAATATATTCTCATATATAATAGATGTTAAATGGACACTGTAAAGGATTATTTTACTTTTCACTCATCTAAATATAATATCTAAAGCATATTATTTGAAATTTTTTAGCAGGGACTTCAGGGGTGTCAACTCACAAAAGCTGCTGCTTGCAAACTCAAGAGATTTGGCAAACATCAGGGTGATTTTTTTAATGTTTATGTTGGTGTGTTTTCATACAATACTGATTCTCCTCTATCAGATGCATTCATAATCCAGGAAATTTAGATATGCCTTTAAGGGACTATTAAAACATTTTCTTGCATTTAAAGATTCGCTGTATGCCCCTAGCAAGAGAAGCTAGTTACGTTAATTATGCATCGATCATTAATATAATTCTTATATAATCACTTATAATAGAAATAGTCAATATTAAATTCACTACCAAATTAAGATTACCATTCTCCACCCTGATGAGATCATCCAGGGAAAAGGGTTATTGACTGAGAGAAAATGTCTAAAGGGTTTTCTGAAAAATCTCCCAATTTATTTTGTCCTGGATGTCCGCCCACCATCTCCAACTCAACATGTCAGAGACTGAGCTCCTAATCTTCCCACCCTCTACCACAACTTCCACTCCTCACATAGCTCTCACTGTTGACAATGCCATCATCACGCCCACCTCCCAGGCCCATTGTCTTGGGTTTCTTCTGGATCTTGCCCTCTTTCATTCCTCACATACAATCCATCATCAATTATTTATATTTTTATCTAAAAAATACATCCCTTTCTCTCCCAAGACACAACCAAAATTCTAATACCTTCTCTTATCATATCTCGCCTTGACTACTGCAACTCGCTCTTTACTGGCCTCTCCATCACCCATTTCTCTCCCCTCAATCCACAATGAACGCCTCTGCTAGGCTCATCTCTTGAAGTCCCAGGGCCTCCCTCTCTTGAAGTCCCAGGGCCTCCCTCTCTTGAAGTCCCAGGGCCTCCCTCTCTTGAAGTCCCAGGGCCTCCCTCTCTTGAAGTCCCAGGGCCTCCCTCTCTTGAAGTCCCAGGGCCTCCCTCTCTTGAAGTCCCAGGGCCTCCCTCTCTTGAAGTCCCAGGGCCTCCCTCTCTTGAAGTCCCAGGGCCTCCCTCTCTTGAAGTCCCAGGGCCTCCCTCTCTTGAAGTCCCAGGGCCTCCCTCTCTTGAAGTCCCAGGGCCTCCCTCTCTTGAAGTCCCAGGGCCTCCCTCTCTTGAAGTCCCCCTTATCAAGGGCCATGAACTAACTCTCACAGTTGGTGGCAAAAAATGAGCATTCCCCGTTGAATGAATATTAATAATGATAGTGACATTTCATTGTTAACATCTGTGTCATATGTATTTCCACCAACTGGGCATGCTCCTCTTACTTATAAACCCAGCTGTGAAGATTGAATTAATGGCCCTAGATGAGTTTTAGGTCCTTTATAGATAAGTTACACTTAAAATATCATTATTTCAAGCGAATATTTCCACTCAAGTTTTTAATGTCAACCAACTGCAATTATTTTTTGTTTATGGGTGTCCTGTATATTTCTGCAACAACTGGGACCTTTGAGGTGCCACATTATTGGCATCAAAAGGGTTTAATGATCAACCAGATGTTTGCAGATGTTCCTCATTTCTGGGTAATTATATTTTTAACAAATACACAGTTTCTTGGTTTGTTGGAGATCACAATCAATCCATGTCACAACCCAGGTGGGGAGTGGGCCAAGTTAACCGCAACATCTCCTGCCTTCTGCTACAGTAATAGACCTCAGTATTGTAAGGATTTGGGTTTCTTGGTGCCCAGGGTGCAAATCCGGACCACAACTAGGATCACCATAGCCAGTACAATCTGATCACTGGGCTGGAAAAGACCAAGGATGACAATCCTACCTAAGATGCGTCTGGCACCAGTCCCTTTCCAGCAGAGATTCAGGATGCCAAGGTTACTAGCTTGTTAAAAATAATAAAACCCTTCTTGTACACCCTTGTTCTTAGGTTAGACCATTTCCTCAGATTGAAAACGCACATATCTTATATGTAGTCAAATAGGGTCACGCTTTATTGTTCACACACACACACATAAACAGTGCATTAACCAATCAGCATTCCTCCCTCCTTGGGCAAGGAAGCTGTGGCCAATTCATAACAGCTTGTCTGATCTACCTCACTTGATTTTGATTAAAAGTCTTTTTGTTTTGGGCTGTCGTGCGCCTCCCTGTCTCCAGATATCTAAGGTATCACGCTTGTCAATCTTTACAACCTTAATTAAGCAGGTGGAGCCCAGAGTCAAAGTGTCTGACAAATGGGTTCTATGCAGTACGGGGTCAGGGCCATTAACAAGATGGAGTCATACTAGCAATCATGGCTTACCAAGTGGGAAAATTGATTCCTTTTTCTCATCACAAACTCTTTCTTCAAAGGGTGACGGTGTACTCATATTAATTACGTTTCTGTTAAGTGAATTGTGAGGAGTGCAGTAGTTACTGTTAGAAACTAGCTTGTGAAAATAAAACCTTACATCCGTCGTTACTAAAACAAGTCCCTATTATAAACATAACATTACTAGATAAGTCACTATTATATCCAGTCCGTAGGAGTAATTGCAGACTTCTGACCACTACATGAAGGCATTACAAAAGTACTCTGAGCCTGAAATGGGTTATTGGAGGTCCAGGGAACAACATTACAGCACACACAATCATAAAAAGTTGTCACAGTCAGTTAAAGCAAACCATTGTAATAGCCCTTGACTTGGTAGCCATATGGGCAAGTGTCCATCCATGGTCAGTTGTTCCCAAAAAACAGAGTCCATGCGTGGGGGGCTGTGACAGTATGTTTTTGGGCCATAAAGGGCACTTGCTTGTGGGGGTTAAAAAAAAAAAAGTCTCAAATAGAATGTATTTGAACACATGTACGGTTCCTACACTCAGTTTGTACCCTAGGCGCAGTTTTACACCCTTTGTCGTGCCTATCATAACTTGTGTTGGTGCCCACTTCACCCCGTAGGGTACAGCCAGCACAGGGGCTACACTGAAACAATGAAAACCCTATAAGGATCTGAAATAAGACAAATACTGACCAAAGGCGGGAAAATCAGAATTACTCTAACAATGTTTGCACCAGGACAGGGCGCTCAGTTTTGACCTGTGTAATGTTTTATGCTCCTGATGGTTATTGTTAAAAGGTTGGTTTCCTGGGCAAGCACTCTCTTCATCCAGCCGGCCATGACTAGACACAAACCAGAGGAGGAAGGTGTGTGTGAGTCATATACATTTCTGAGGAGCAGTGTTTGCATTTATTGATGCAAACTGCCTGCTTCTGGGTATGTGAGAGTGTGAATTTGCGTCAGATCAAATTATGTATGAAATCCTCTTTTTACCCACCGCACAATGATAGATAAAAATAAAACCTTTCATGATCCAGTTCTCAAAACTTACTTTTTATAAAAAAATGTTATGTTCATGGCTTACGTAGCTGCTAATGATACAACTCCACAAACAAGTGCATTTTTCTTGAAATGCAGCAGTCCATAAATATCCATGTTGTGCTGAGGGATTGCAGCGCAGGATGACTTGGCCCAACCCCAGCTGGGTGAGAGGTGAGCAGCGCGGCTTTGTTTGGCTTCGGTGCATTGTGATGAACTATGAAGATCCCACTGCGCCTCGGCTATGGCCAAACATAACACTGCAACGTATGAATGAGATCTGCCTTGCACAATATGCTGCCAACCCTCACATATTACATTTGCAAACACACTTTGCATAATATCATTTATTTTCCGGTTAGTTACAAGTTCTCATGTAAAAAGGCCATAACCGCTCTTCTGAAATCTGCATGCTGTAATTAATCATTACAGCTTGTAAAATGTACTTTCACCATTAGTATAGTAGCTTCCAGCAAAGGTGCTTCTCTTCACTATATTTAGATGTCCAGGGGTGAATGAGGATCTGCCCAGGAGATGTAGGTTTCATATAGGGAATGGGGGGAGATAAACAGTGTTATCAGGACAACAGATAAAGACTCCCATAAGGATAGTCCTCTCCTACACTCTGTACACCCAAGGAGCAGCATCTCTGCTGTAACAAATGTGATTTTTATAAGCTACATTGGTTATTATTTTTTTCTATATAAGTATGGTTATTATTGCCAATTGCTAATTAAACAAGTAAATTAAAACCTTAAACCCCAAATTAACAGGGGACATTAAAAACAATATGCAATAAAATAAACTTTTGGGGATCAAATGATGTCATACACAACAAAAAAGTATATTATTATTTAACAGTGTATGTTGTGCAATGGTACTCATTGTAATGGCTTAAAGATGGACAAGCACAAGGGGGGGGGGGGGGGCTTACCTTCGAGCCTGCTCTCCCTCTGGGTGAGCCCTATTGGGTGCCCATAAAGCTCGCACCTCTCTCACTGCTCCCTCAGGCTAGTCTAAGTACCATGAGCAATTCCAATTTGATCTGACCTCTAACACTCTGGGAGAAAAAGCAGATAGATGCAGCAATCCACATATATACAAAGCCTGTGATACTTAATCACTGATGTCCAACGTACGTTTCCCCGCTGTCACAAGCCCTTGGCGCTCATTGCACATGTGCAACCCATAACTTTTAACATTGCGTTACCGACAAACTCGCAATTATGACAACTATTTTTATATATATTATATTATATGTATTATATATATATATATATTATATGTATTATATATATATATATATATATATATTATATATATATTATATATTGTGTGTATATATATATATATATATATTATATTAGTGACTTGCCCATCAAAAATGACGGGGCAATAAAATTATAAGTCAGGTAATGATGTTCGCCACAGACAGTAAGTGTTTTGGTCGTCTGAGATCCTTTGGCGCTCATTGCGAGCCTCTCGGTTGGTGTATTTTTTGTTATCAGAGCCGCTTTTGCGCTCATTGTAAGGTCCGCGCTGATATTCCTTTTGGCGCTTATTGCCAGCCTCTCCCCTGGTGTACTTTGTGTCCTATGAGCACCGTTGGCGCTCCTTGTGAGGCGCGCAGTGAAGGTCTTTGTCGTTTATTGCGATACTGTGGTGTGTTTTTTTTTTCTGTATTTGTATTTTTTCATGTTAATTAATTAATGAAATCATAAATGAACATACTTGACCTATTTGTAAGTAATATATGCAGGAAGCATTGTGCTGAAGAGCTAACAATCTGTTTTTTTTAAAGTTTTTTTATTTATTATTTGTGTGTGTATTTTGTGTTTTAAAAAAATAAATGTTTCTGTTTTTTGCTGTGTGCGGTTCGGCCGTTATGTTCGTATTTTTGCGAGTCTGTAATTTTTTTTTTCTAAGTCCCGCGGCTCGTATTTTTTTGTGTAAGTCCGTATTTATTCATTGCGTGTTATTATTATTATTATTTTTTTTTTTAAAGTCCCGCTTCTGTGGTTGTTTGTAACCGCTTGTGAGGCGCTGTAGAGTCTCCACCTCGGCAAATGCGGCCCCTCGCTTCACGAGCGTCCGCATTTGCGTCCTGCAATGAGCCTTTGTTGGAGCCTCCACCTCTGTAAATACGGCCCTCGCTTTGCGGCCTGAACTGCGTCCCTCGCAAAGCGTGATGACGATTCGCAGTTTGACAACTATTATATGATATAATATATAATCAAATAGATGGGAATGCGATCCTCCTGCTGTTTATCAGCATTTCCGTACCCTGAGGCCATATGAAACGCCTTGTGCACAGGTATGTAACACCTTGGCAATGCTTCCTTTGTAATGTTGACCTGAATAAGATAACCTTAACTTTTTTATAGGAACAATAAATATAACATTTTATAGTAAATGGCTTAATACCAAAAATATTTTATTATTAAGTATAAAACCATATCTACAACTGATTATTTTCGGTTAGAAATTGAATGTTTTATTTAGACATTGACAATAATTTAGAAGTGCAATGTTCAATATTAAACTTTCAAACATCAAATGTCTAACTTCCAGTTGAGTTGTTTGTCTCCACCTCTCATTAGGTCATGAAGTGATTTGAAGCCTCTCTGACTGGGGACACAAGCTTGTGTCCTTGCCAAGATAAATCATTTTGTCTCTCTTCAGCCCCGGAAGAGCATCTGGCCCGTCTAGACATACACCTAGGTTTAACTATTTAGGGCAAAAAAATGTCCCACCTTTTGATGACCTCATTAGGGGTGGAGACAAATGACAGTTCAGCTGGAGAATTAGAAATTGAGTTTAATATTGAATATTACTTTTCTAAATAAATTAATAATATTTTCTTAAAGACGACTGCCTAATTAACCCCCCCCCCCCCCCCCCCCCCCTTGTGTTTGGAACATTACATCATCTTACCATTTTATTTTAATTTCCTAATATGGCAGCACTTTACATTCTCAGCCAAGCACAGGGCCGTTTCATTTGCCAACAAGATTCTTTGCAGATAAAATATTTTGGCACATTTTATCTTCCTTATAAATTGTGCAACTCTTGTATAATTTCATGAACACATCTGGGAAATGGTGATTTATTTTTATGAGTTGCAAAGTACAAAGAAAACAAATCTCCATCCAGATTGCGACATCTTTAAGTGAAAGGAAGAATGAAGCCACAAAGTTTCACAATCTTAATGAGCATTTCCCCTTCTTCAAATAGAGAAGGGCTCTTTAAGTAGTAGATACTGTCATGTAAAGTATAGGTTTTTCGGAGGGCCATTGAGGTAATATATTTAAAATGATACCATTTGGAAAAAAAACATTATCATGTATCATCACTAGCTGCTGTGTAAGCTGTGAGCATAAAATGTTTCTTAGGAAAACACACTCCTGTCACATAGTCCTTGTGTCTCTTATTTTTTTTATGTATTTAGAAGCACAACTTTAAACATTGCCACAGTTGTGTTTTACATGAAAAAAGTCAAATCTGTTTAAACTTCATTGGAACTAACAGGAAATGCAAAGAGCACACATACGTCTGTACATTTCATACAAGTATGACTTGTACATCTATATTGCTGCTCATTCGATGACAGAGACAAGCCCCCAGATCAGTTAAACCTTTGAATGAGTTTCTGCTTTGAGAGCTTTGTTTGAATAATGAAAACACACAGTGGTACATTATGACCCCACCCTCTTACATATTCAACAAGTAAAATGCTTTCCCATTGTAATGGTTTAAGAAGAGCAGATATTTGTTTTGTTTATATACTAGTGGTTATTAAAATCCCTATTTAATTACTAAGAATTATTTATTTTATATATTAACTTTTATATGTAACTAGCGACTTGCCCGTTAAAAAATGACGGCAATAAGATTGTAAGGGTGGTAAATTTTGTTGGTGTTCCGAGATGCTTCTGCGCTCATTGCGAGGCTGTTGGTTGTTTGTGTGCTATGAGCATTGTTTTTTTTGCTATGAGCATTGTTTTAATAAAATAATAAATTAATATACTTTACCTATTTTGAAGTAATATATGCAGGAAGCATTGTGCAGAAGAGCTGACAATTGATTTTGATGTTGCTGCAGCATACAATGTGTGTTTTGAGGGCTGTGGAGCTGCTGTGTCAGTAATGTGTGCGTGCGCGAGCCAAATCCGTTAGGGTAGCTGTGTACTTCCGCATTGTGTAAGTTAGTGTTGTAAAATGGTGCCTAATGTGTGGTACGCATCTGTGGCTGACTTGCATCCTTGTTCTTGGATCGCGTCTGTCTTTTTAGGAAAATCCGTAGGTGTTAGGTGGTGTTTTGCGTCTTTTTAGAGTCCTTTAGCCTCGTTTTCGTTTTTTTCGGCGGCCATTTTTTTCTCTCGCTTAGGGGATTTTCGGGTGTCTAAACTCTTCTATTTCGACTTCAATTGAGGTGTAACTTCAGTTTCCGAGGTCCTGAGGGCCCCCCATTGCTGTAGGTAAGCTTTTTATGTATTTGTTGTGTATATTTATTGTGTTTTTAATGTTTTCATGTGCTTGGGTTTCTGGCGGTTAGGTAGTATTTTTGCGAGGTTGTAATGTTTTTTTTTCTAAGTTCCGCGTCTCGTATTTGTTTCTCGTAAGTCCATAAATTTTGCGAGGTCCGCAGTTGCTGGCAAGCAGAGCCTTCGGCGCTCCATGCCAGCAACTGAGGCCCTCGCTTCGCGAGCCTGCAGCATTGGCAACAACCCGATTGCTCACAACTATATATTTGATGCGCCAGCATATTCTGTAGCGCTAAACAGAGTAGATACAAGTAAAAAACTATTATAACAAATTATAAAGGAATGGATCGGCCTGTTATTGAGCTTAAAGCCAGAGTACAAAGTGCTTTCCCTAATTCCAATCTAGAGGGTATGTGTGGGGTGTAGATGGGTGAGGTACAATACATTACGCAGATTAAGGCTGAAGGTGATATGATAATATTTATTATAATATCAGTTCACCTTCAAAGGTTCATCATATCAGACTCCAGTTGAGCTGAGTATCTCCATCACGATACACAGCCCTATTCTATTAGGAGCCTGCAAAGGCCATGAACTCCTAATTTTTGCTGCAGGTGTTTTTTTCTCTAAATGTTTAGATGTATTCTATTAACTCCAGCTCACAATTTGCCTCCTTAAGCCTAAGCTCGTAAGCCCTGCCTTTTTTTTAGTAGGATTGCAGAGGGCGTGATCATATGTTCTGACAATATTTAAGCAAGCCCGTAATTTAATTCTTAGACACAGCCAATAGTAAATGAGACAGTCATCATGATGTCAGTAAAACATGGAAGTTAGACGTAATCTGCAATTGGAGTCTAAGAATGAATTATTTATTTATATTTTATGTATTTTCTTTTCTACGTGTGAAAGGTGTTTAACATGAAGAAGGGTCACAGAACCCTGAAAATGACTTGTTAGACATGGGAGCATCTGGCATGCCTGCAATAAGCTGTATGTTCAGTACAAGAATCACAATGCTGCCTCTTCACTCTATGGATAACTATATTAATTACAACATTAGACCTGAATGCAATATATTGGAAGCCATAAACAGTTCTGTTGAAAAATGATAGGACTTTGACTGTATGGTTCAAGGTGGATACAAAATGCTGGCAGGGTAAAGACCAGGTTTTTTGTTCCATATTATAATTATAAACTAGCGAATTGCCCGTCAAAAAATGACGGCAATGAAATTGTAAGGTAGCTAAATTAGTAAATGAATATAGTGTACCTATTTTGAAGCATTGTGATGAAGAGCTGGCAATCTGTGTTGATGTTGCTGCAGCATTAGTGGTGTGGAGCTGCTGTATAAGCGTGATGAATGTGTGCAGTGTAACACTGTGCGTGCGCGAGACCAAACCGTTAGCGTAGTCGTGTACTTTCGCATTGGTGTAAAATGGCGAGTAATGTGTGGTATAGGTCTGTATCGGAATATCCGTAGGTGTTTTGTGGTGTTTTGCGAGTTTAGAGTGCTGTAGCCTCGTTTTCGTTTTGTTCGGCGGCCATTTTTTCTCTCGCTTAGATTTTTTTTTAGTCTCTAAACTGTTTTATTTCGAGTAAAATCGAGGTGTAAGTTGCATTTTTGAGGTCCTGGGTGCTCCCTCTTGGTGTAGGTAAGTTTTTTATGTATGTGCTGTGTGTATGTATTGTGTTTTAAATGTTTGTATGTCGGCGTGTTGCGTCCGATGTTTGCGAGGTCGTAATGTGTGCTAACGTGTTTCGTACGTTGTTTGCGTTCCTCGTAAAATTTAGCGAGTGTCGTAATTTGTGTGTCGTGTTTTTTGAGTAGCGACGTGAATTTTGCGAGGGTTTGAGGCCCTTGCCCAGTGACCTCACCAGCAACTGAGGCCCTCGCTTCGCGAGGGGCCTCAGTTGCTGACATGGAGCGCCTTCGGCGCTCCATGCCAGCAACTGAGGCCCGTGCCCAGTGACCTCGCCAGCAACTGAGGCCCTCGCTTCGCGAGGGGCCTCAGTTGCTGGCATGGAGCGCCTTCGGCGCTCCATGCCAGCAACTGAGGCCCTTGCCCAGTGACCTCGCTACGCGAGGGCCGCGGCTCGCTGCGCGAGGCCCGCGGCTCGCTACGCGAGGGCCGCGGGCTCGCTACGCGAGCCCGCAAGCGTGAGCAACGACTCGTACGCTCACAACTATATATGTGATTGTATAAATAGACTCCTGTGCCCTTCACCCTTTGGTGAATCCAGGGCAGAGGTGGGCAACCTCCTATACTGAATGGCTGCATAAGTGGCCCTATGTTAAAGGGATTCTTTAGGCATTTTTTTTTTGTTTCTAATAAATATTTTTAACTAGTTGTCTTAACCCTTTCCCCTCGACTGTCCCACCTGGTGGGACATATCCGTAGCATACAAGTTTGGCGATCGTACGGCTCACCCATAGGGACATAATGTTATCAGACAAAGGCGACATTAGATGCAGAAGAGCGACTCAATAAGCAGAAACACTTCATTGCCTTGTTCGACAATAAGAGGACAAGACTGCAGTGCTTGTAGTGACAGAAAGACTTCATGGGGCAGGAGCAAGACAATATATTACTGTGAAACTTGCTCGCGACAACTTGGTTTGCACCCTGTAGGATGTTTCAAAAAGTATCATACGATGTCCAAATATAAATAAAATGGCACAGTGGTCTCCATTGAAAGGTACATTTGAACATGTTTGTTGGTTGAATAAATTAATAATGGCTGAAAAAAATTTTTTTATACAATGTATACCGTCAAACCATTCTTTTAGGTTTTTCCGTGTAAAAATTCTAATCTGGGGTGAACGACACTGAAATTTTATCTGAGTGGAAAGGGTTAATTAATTTTATTCTCCATACTGTAATTGTCATATAAATTTGCCATGTTTCACAGCTGTGACCCATATTGATTTGCTAGTGTGAAGCCTGTAGGTCACAGATGTGAATCATGGCATGAGAGAGAACAGGTTGCGGAGCGTGAGAATTTCTTATTCTGGAGACTTCTTAGAAGTAAGTGATGTGAGATATTTATATGACAATAATATTCAGAAGGAGAAAATTACTGTAGTCACCATTTATACTATATCACGTGGTTAGCTTGTTGATATAAGGGAGATAGAAGAGAATTAATCAGAGATATAGACAATCATGGTAAATGTTGTGGGGCAATGTGTAATCCATGTATAAAATGCAGGAAGAAGACGACTAAGGAGTTGCATTGGATCTGAGAGTATTAATGTGCCTTCTGTACAGTTTTATTTTACTATGTCTACATGTAATTATTTCCTTTCCTCCTAGGTTTATGAACCACAGAGCCCCAGCAAACAGTCGCTATAAACCAACCTGTTATGAACATGCTGCCAACTGCTACACACATGCAGTAAGTGATATTTCTGGTTTTCCACAGACACAAAATCACACATACATAGCATTTATAGGGCCATAACTATGGTTGGTTGTAGGAGCATGACTTGGAGAATAAGTATTGTGATTGGCTGATCTCTAGTGACCTGGTGTGCATTCAGGCCCTTTGTCCATTTATTGTTCTACAAGGAAGTTGTGACTTCAGTTGTGCCACTTGGATATAATGCTACATTTTATGTAAAATACTTTTCTAAATTTGCATTCTTAGCTGGTTTACACAACACAACCATAAACGGACAGTAGTTTCGCACGACTAGGAAGAACGTTTTGTAAACTGAGACAGCTTTTCTAGTTTTATTGCCAAAGGGCCTCTCCATAATGTAAATAATTAAACAAGATTTACACACATCATTTGGTTCATTTCTACTATGAAGCCTTGTTGACAACCGTTACTGTGCAGCCACACTGTCTGCTCGTACTGGCCACTCAACAGTGGAATATATATAATAGGACATTATTTCTTATTACATTAAGTCCCTCTCCAGGGTGCCAGGGACCACTGCTGTGGTCATACAGTAGAGAAGACCATTCACATTATATCGAAATGTCTTATGCCATCCGGAAAAGCTGTTTTCTACAGAATGTCTCAGTGAACACCACTCAGCGCTAATAAGGATTCTGGGTAGTGACATGCAAATGAAGCTCCGAACAAACCCTCTTTCACCTCTAGCTCAGTTAACAACCTTTTGGGCATATGTATGCTACTGTCTGACCGCTTTATAACATAGTCCTGGATTAGGATTCAGTGTCAGAAATCAACTCACAGACTGCAGTTTCAGCCTTTTATGGCTTTATTAGGGTAACAGCTGTGAAATGAGGCTGGGGAGAGTCCGCAGACCAGACACTAAGTATGCTATGGTGGGTGGAAATATGATTTGAAAGCCCCCCTCTGTTTGTACAGTTATTAGTAAATCTATATGTCTCAAGAAAGCCAGATGACCTGTGTTCCCATAAAGATTCTCTAGGAGTAATGCTCCTACTGCTGCTAAGGATTCTGGGAAGTGACATGCAAATGAGTGCTCAAAACATGCCTTGGCAAAAATGTCAGTGCATGAAGAAATAAATGTAGCTTTTAAAACTCGCACAGGTCTGGTAGCAGATCTGCCCATGATGCTGTTGTATAATTTCTACTAGACCAGTCTGTTTCCTGCATTGATCACTCCAGGGAAGAGAGCAGATAAAAACTCCTATCTGGACAGTCTCTAGAGCAGATCCGCTCCCAGCACTGGCAATATTTATTGCCACATTCTCACAGTGTAGATAAAAAAAAAAAAAACTTCATGTGTATTGAAGGTCCCCCTTCACCTCACGTAGTTGAGCTAATGAAAGCAAAATGGCAGATTCCACAGCAGCATATATGCATATCCACTATAATAGTTTTGAGCTTGTGAGTAACGCCTGCGAGTTGTGTTCTTTGCAGGCATTACTCGCAAGCTACTGCCCCTAAATATCAGGAAATCTCGGAAATGGGCATGGGTGACGAAGAAGTTGCATCCAATTTACACCGTCACGCATGCTAAATTGCATCAAATTTGAGGGAGGGAGGCAGAGAGAGAGGGCCAGAGAGCAGATAGAGAAACAGCACAGACAATTAAACAGAACATATGATACCATCATTTATGACGGGCAAGATACTAGAAAACATAATAAATTAGAGGTTGCATTCATTTTTGTTTTAACATTTCGAAGCGTTACTTGAAAATGTGTAAAATATTTGTCGAATGTAAAATTGATGCATATTTTGCTGTTTTATAAGTGTTTATTTCACCTAGTTAATCCTCAAACTCCCAGCTGTTTTAAGCTTCCCTCATTCATCAGGTTCTGCATGGACCAAACATAGCAAGCACCCCATAGTGCACTTGCTTTGCTGTACCAAAAATGTCAGGTTATTCCTTTATATTATTTACATATTCTAAAATCAAATAGAAAATCAGTTTAAATGCTTTATCTCAGCGAAGACCGTATATCAGTATTTAGAGAGAACTTGTAATTTATAGTATTTTTCAAGACCTGACAGAAAGTCCTATTAAGCACAATAAATCCTGTGGAACAAGGCGATGTCTGCCAACTCATTTTAATGTAAATAAACAGTTTGAGCGCTGTAAAATCACTGTCACTGCTGCATTTAAACACACTTATAAAACAATGAAAACTTCAAATGAAAACATGATGTATTTTGTACTTGATTTGATTGCTCTACATGATGGTATGAAGCCGTTTTAATGAATTCAGTAGCATTTTAATATATTCTGACACACTAGAGACACACTTCTCTATAATTCATGACCTGGCTCCTAATACATGTTGGTTGGCTCCTAAGTTTCTGATAAATGTGCCATTCTCTGGCCTAATATCTGCATTAACAATATCTACATTTAATAAACTTACCATAGAGTTTGCAAGTTTCTTCTTGAAAAGGACTGCCCCTAAAAGCTCTAGCTAAATTGGCATAAAATTAATAATTAGTTTTGGCTAATCAGATGCAACTACAACTTTGTTGCAATGTCAGTCTCTGCAGTAAAGCATCATGGGATGTGTAATCTTTTGTTCCCACAGCAAAGCAGCTTCAGGCTTTGCTCCTCTGGATCTCTACACTGTGCTCCTGTTGGTTTGAAAAATAGCATAGGATTAAAAAAAAAATCTGTTCTTTCTATTGGTAGGTACGCTGTGCCTATGTAAGCATCTCTGGGGGTGTGGAAACAAGTTTTAGTTTTAAATAAAATAAATAATGTTACATTAGATAAGGGTAAAACCAGGGACACTTGATTGGGGTACGGAAAGGAGATGATAAAAGGATGCATTTTTATAATGGAGCCCTCTTACCACCTGTTGTTGTTAGGTGAAGTTCCTCAAAACATTTGAATTATTAAACAAGCTTATTCGGTAATATTACTACTTGGGTGGATATAGGCCATGCTGTATACTTAACATTGGGCCAGTGTTTTCATAATAAGCTCATGTGACCCCATAGGCATCCCAAGCATGTGGAAAAAAGTCTGTTAGGTCATTTAGATTGTATTAAATACAGAATATTTACTTATTATACAACCTTATAGTGACAGTAGTGATTCTAATTATGGCATAATTTTAAGGTATATGTAAAAACAAACATTTTTATCATTTGATGGGATTTAAACATTTCTTACAGTAAACTAACATTTAATGTTTCTGTTTTGAGCTGTTAGCAAGCCTTTCTGATCCACCCACAAAAATAGACTGATAATATTGTATTAATGTGAGGTCAAGGTCATTGGGTCCACGGTCTTCTGTGCAGTCATTTGCATATTAAAGGTATATTAACGTTTCCCTGATTTTACCTTTATCTAATCTAACACATGCTGCTTATATCAGACACGCATATTATATGGAGTCATTCTATACACATACAGATTTATTTTATTTAAAAAAAAAAATGGATACAACACCCCAGAGGCACCAACAGAGGCTCCCGGTACCTATCAATAGATACACTGCATTCAAGTATGTGTTTAATCCTATACTAACCTTCAAGCCAACGGCAAAACGGCAGAAATCCACAGCAGCAATATTTGAGCTCCTCCTTGCTTCCTTTTGGTGGGGATTACACATCCCATGATGCTTTGCAGATACTGACTTCACAGAGATTGCAACAATGTTATAGCTGCCTGTGATTGGCCAAAATGAAGTCTGAATTTTATGCTAGGATTTTTCACGGGCACTCCTTGGCAAAATCAACTGCCATAAAAGCTGAAGACATTTGCAAACTTTTGGGTTTTGTTAATGTTTATTTTGGTATGTTTTCATGCAAACAAATGTTTTCATACCCTACTGATTTCTCCTCTATCAGATGTATTCATAATCCAGGAAATTTAGATATCCCTTTAAGCATGTCAAGTCTATTTTTATGTTTGGGTAACTACAAAAAAACAATTCATCTAATCCCTCAGGGACGTCAGTAATTGTCTGACAAAGAGCATAAATAAGTAGGAAAAAGTCATACAGCTGGATTTTAGTTAGAAAAAATAAATTCTGATGCCTCTGGGAATGTGGTGTCAATTATAATCTTATCCTATTATCAATGAAATACTCTGTACTTCTGTCTGTTCCCTCCTCTCTACCACTCCCACCACTGATAACTACAAACACAACCCCCATCATCCAGCTCACGTGAAACACAAAATGGATTCCTGTACTCATAAAGTGTCTGGAAAAAATCATATTTTCATTAAAAAAAAGTTTGTCCATGGATTACACAACTGCTAATACGGTTAGTTTGATACATACTGGCCTTTTTTTTTCTTGTATTGCAGTGGTCCTTTCATTTATAGGTATTCCTTAACCAAATTAACTAAAGCAAATGATCACAATGATCACACTATACTGCCATCACGTATTTGTTTTAGTCTGCATAGTAATAATCCTGACATGCCCATACCTCTGTCTCACTTCCTGTGTCCTATTCATAAGAATTACTCATACTGCTTTAAGCTTTTGATTTTATTCACAGTAAACTTGTTCTAGGAAGGTAGTTAACCAGTACTAGAGATATAGGTGAGTAGAAGTATTTAGAGTACAGCGGGGTATTATTTTTTGGGATATAATGGGCTTGTATTGTTTAGATGGTATTGATCTTTCACTCCAGAGAAGAAGCCGGGGGCCACATGGTAAGTTCCCGAGGGCCACGTGCAGCTCCCAGGCCACCTGTTGCTCACCACTGTGCTAGAACTTTAGTCCCAACATTTTCTAGCATGTTTTAAATATCACATATTATATTTGTCCTGCTACGAGTCGTCGTCACGCTGTTTGCGTGGTCCGTACAAATAGCGGGCTTAGCGATGAGCGCCACAGGCGCTCATCGCCCGGCGAGCCTCGCAAAGCGAGGCGAGCCGTTAACCCGTAGAACTTTAGCGGGCTTAGCGATGAGCGCCGCAGGCGCTCATCGCCCGGCGAGCCTGTGAGCGTAAGGGCCGTTGCTCACGCTTGCCTTAGCGAGGGCCTGCGGGCAAGGGCCTCAGTTGCTCGGATGGATCCCAGCAACTGAGGCCGTTGCTCACACTTGCGGGCTTGCATAGCGAGCCCGCGGCCGTCAGTTGCTGGGAGATGTCATCTACACCCGGGGACCCGCGCCAGACCCACAACCCACCACACAGGAGTCCACCAGCCACCCGGACAGGCCTCCGACACCCACGGAGGAGGCTGGGAACCCCGCCCCCAGGGACAGGGCCGAGCCCGACATCCAGGGCCCCCATGGCATGTTGAGCCTGCAGCCCTCGCGTAGCAAGGGCCTCAGTTGCTGGGATGAAGCGCCATGCCAGCAACTGAGGCCCTTGCCCGCAGCCCTCGCTGCCCTTGCCCGCAGCCCTTGGCCTCAGTTGCTGGGAGATGTCATCTACACCCGGGGACCCGCGCCAGGCCCACAACCCACCACACAGGAGTCCACCAGCCACCCGGACAGGCCTCCGACACCCACGGAGGAGGCTGGGAACCCCGCCCCCAGGGACAGGGCCGAGACCGACATCCAGGGCCCCCAGGACACGGTGAGGGTTATGGGGAACACAGCAGAGGGAGAGGGGGGAAAGGGTGGGAAGAGACACAGGGGGTTAGAGAGGGGGGAAGACACACAGGGGGTTACTGAGGGGGGAAAGAGACACAGGAGAGGGAGTAGAGGGGGAAGAGACATAGGAGAGAGGGGAAAGACAGGGGAGGGAGAGGGGGTGGAAGAGACACAGGGGAGAAAGAGGGGGAGGAAAGAGAAACAGGGGAGGGAGGGGAAAATACATAGCATAGGGAGAGGGAAAAAAGAGACACAGGGGAGGGAGGAAAGAGACACAGGGGAGGAAGAGGGTGGGGAAAGAGACACCTGGGAGGGAAAGTAGGGGGAAATGACACACAAGGGAGGGAGAGGAGGGGGAAATGAGACACAAGGGAGGGAGGCGATGGCAGAAATGAGACACAAAGGAGGAAGAGGAGGGGGGGAAGGAAACACAAGGGAGGGAGGGGAGGGGGAAAAGGAGATATAAGGGAGAGGAGAGGGAAAAGGAGATACAAGGGAGGGAAAGGAGGGGGAAAGGAGACACAGCAGCACCCCACCACTAATGCTCCAGCAACATCAAAACAGATTGCCAGCTCTTCAACACAATGCTTCAAAATAGGTAAAGTATATTCATTTATTAATGTATTATATATTTAATTATTACACACCAAACAGCATTAGCTACCTTATAATTTCATTGCCGTCATTTTTTGACGGGCAAGTCGCTAGTTACAAATAGTTTTATTTTTGTGGGACAAATAATTTATAGTGTAGAAAAATACATTAAATACAGACAGTGTGGTATTGCTTTCTCCTCTTCTGTCCTGATACAGGAAACATGAGTCCAATAAGCCTTGTAGATATCTGAACTGCAGCATACTGTGCTCTTAGTTTAATTTATGTTAATGTAAATTGGATGAGAAAGCATAACTTAATATAGTATCCATTAGTAATAATGTAACCTTCCTTAACTCACTGGTAAGATAAAGGCAGATCAGACACATTTGTTTTTTTTCTCTGCCTTTCTGTTGTTTTAGGATTATTTTTTTGCAATTAATATATTTTATTTTCCCTTGGGAGATAATGATATGTATAAAACATGCTCTTTTCTCAATGCAGGTTTTTGACTACAGACGCCATTTTAAAGGAGCGCCCAGTATAGGAACTTATGGGTTCGCAGCTTCAAGCGTAGCATGGGCATTATGTATTATTTATAAGCAGGACAACCTAATGTGAGAATGTGGTATACAAATAACTAAGGGTACAAAAAGCTACAGAATAAATACCTAGTAACAAGATGCTGCATTGGAAAGGATAGTGGATTTATGGGAATCTAATGGGTGATGGAGGCATATTCTAAAAAATACTTGATAAAGATAATGATCATAAAACTTGTCCAAGAATGTAATATGATCTTATATTCTTCTGAAGGTTGGAGATGTGTATCCATTTAATTTAAGTGAAATGCCATCTTTCTTTAAAGCAATAAAAGCCTCACTATTTTATGCATGTTTTTACAATTCGCTATGGACCAAGTGATTATTTTTTTTTTAATCTTTTGGGAAGAATTCAGGTTTTGGTTTAAATAGTGCATTAGTAACAGCAGCTGCTATAGACTTCATTTACAGTAGCTATTTTCAAATAATAAGAGTAAAGAGACAATTGGAGTCATAACTGAACTTTAATATATCCCAAGGAGCACTCAAAATGGATATCCACTTGCATTAGCCATCCTCATTTACGAGAAAAAATATAGAAGGTAAAAAATGACAGCCCTTCCTGTTATTATGAAGTGGCTCATCCATCCAAAAGGCATATAAGAGCCTGGAAACCAAATAAAATTCTATTTATGATTCTTTCTAAACAGTTATTTTCTGTAGGTGGAATTAGAAGGCTGACTCATCTAAGTAGCAACATCAATTAGCTTAATGGGATGCAAACTGGAGGTGACTAATGATGCTCCTCGTTGTACTTTAAGATTTGGCTAGGGCTGGTTTTCAAATGACTCTTTAAAAAATGCATTTGTCTTGAGTCATAAAATGGTATGTATATCAATTTATATTTTTATATACTTGGATTATGACTCTGTACTCCATTGTGCTCTTCTCACTTTACGATAAGACCATTTGATTATCTGCAAGAGGCATTAAGAGATTGTGCATCTTTCTATTAGTATAAGGGGGTCCGTCGATGATAATACTGGCTAACTTACTGTACCTGCATCATTTCCTTCCTCTAAGTTTTTAGCTCCGTCCTGATTACATCACATAGAGGACATGAATAGACTATATGCTTTGATACAGGTTTGTCTAAACAAGCATGTGTTTGATGTTATAGGACTTGCTGGAACATGTTGTTTTAAAGGGAATCTTAAGGCAAACATCTGTTTTTAAATAAATGGTTTAACTAGGTTAATGGATTCATGGTATCCTCCTTGTGTGAAGTACTATATAAAATGTATACTTCAATTACTTATGAAGCCACCTGATTTTTAGCTTCTAAAACTATGCCCTTTCTTCCTGATTTATCTCATGAACACTGCCATCTTTCACAGTTGTGACATGAGGCCACACCCACAGGGGAGGACAATTACACTTTGAGTGTCATGCTGCTGCATGCAACCACACAGCACCTCACTGCCTGGTAGTGTGTAACGACTCCACTTTGCGTGCAGCCTTAGGTCACAGCTGTGAAAGATGGAATCACTCATGACAGAGAGCAGGAAGAATGGCAGAGGCTCCATAAGAAGAGAGTCTGGTACTCCTAGAAGTACGTGATGTGTGACCTTTACATGACAATTACATAGAGGAGGATACGCTGAATTAACGTAGACACAACACATGAGATCATGAGGTGTGTGATCAGGGTGTGCTTCCATCACAATATTTACAATGTGACATTTGCCATTTGGATTAGTCACAGAATTTCAGGTCTTACATGTCCATCAAACAATGGGAACCAAATGTTTATATACAGAAATATACATGTCTCTTTATTTCCAGTTGTTGCAATGCAAACATACCTGTGTGTAAGATAAAGGACCATTGTGGTCATATTTTTAAAAAGTACTGTTTTGAAGAGTTATACTTGAAAAAATACGCATCATGTGTTTAGAATATAACAGAAAACAACATTACCTCTTATTTATTTCCTTTTTTTATGGATGCAACAAATAATTGCTAAAACTGGAATATGTATATATGTTTGGGATAGCCAAAGATGGTTTATTTCCTAAAAAATATATATATATTGTTGTCACTTGTTTTAGATGGATATTTACTTTTGAGGTTTTGTGGGAATGTATATCACAGATGAAATTCTTAATGCTAAGCAAAAAAAAATTAAAAGAAGGAAGTTTTCTTCCAACCATTAGAATATGCCTTTATATTGGTAGGACCCATGTGACTGACCAATCTAGTACCGTGAATATGCTAGTAGTGTTTCAGAGAGAATCAGACGGATTAATGACCTCGACATGTGGTAATACCCCAGGATCTAAAACATAAAAATAGGTGGAAGAGAACCTCTGTATTATCCTGCAATTATTCTTTACTTTTTTCAGTAAATATTAGTGTATCCACTTATGAAGAATAAATTGTATAATTTGGAAACTTTATCGGCAGTGTTAGATTGGGATGTATTTATTCTTTAATGGACCAATGCACTTCAAGAAAAAAATTGTATGGAGATTCTTTCCGACTGGAAGAATAAAAATCTTTTTCTGTCGGGTAGAATCGCTGCGGTAAAAATGGCATTACTGCCTAGGTTCAATTATCTAATACAGAGCATCCCCATTAAATTCCCATGTTATTGGATCAATCAATTCCAATTACTTATAGATAAATATATTTTTAAAAGTAATCAATCTAGGATACATAAGAAAATCATGATTATTTTTTTTTTTATAAAGGGGGTTTAGCATATCCTGACTTTAAATTATACCAAGATGCCACTATGCTGTCACATATTACTAAATGGATTTACCCACTCAGGAAACTTTCTTGGGCAGAAATAGAGAATACAATATTGAAGGTAGGGACCTTGAATCAATTGTTATTCTTGGAAAATTCAACAAAAATCAGTGCGTATACAAATTCAGTTTTTATTAAAAAAGGACTTGCCTTTTGGCGTAAAATTAATGAAAATTTAAAATGAATGCCTTACCCTATCCCAAAAATTCCAATTAAGGCTTTGTCGATAAGCTTAAATTTAACGTTCTTGTTGAAATGTACATATAAGGGGATTTGTATCTTAAAGGATTTATATATAGAGACAAATATGTAATTTCCTTTGAACATCTGATTAAAAATTACGGAATTGACAAAAGTGAATGGTTGAATTATCTTAAATTAAAGGGAGCACTGAAAAATGGATTTAATGGATTTAAAGAGGGTTCAACTTTATCCATTTGAAAAATGAATAGGGAGTCAGAATAAAAGCCATTTAATTTCCAAATGTTTCAACATTATTAGACTACAAGAGAAAGAATTTAAAACTATGAATATTAAATGGTGGGAGAAAGATCTAAAGTCTTCTTTTAGTGATAACAGCTGGAAAAAAAGCATTTAACCGAACGGATAAAATTGTTAAAAATGTTGCACTTAGAGATGTCTATATTAAAGTATTGAATAAATGGTATTGGGTACCTAAGAAAATGGGGATATATTCATCAAATCCAAACACACTAATATGTTGGAGAGGGTGTACTCAACTGGGTACTCAGTTACATATATGGTGGTAATGTCCTTTGATATAGGTGTTGTGGAAAAGTTGTTTTGGGAATATGTCCGATATTCTATAGTGCCAACACCTCAAATAGCTATTCTGCATAGAATTCCTCCAGAATTTAATATAGAAGTCCAAGCTTTGATTATACAGATTGTAACTATAGTAAAATGGAAAATAGCCAGAAAATGGAAACGGCACGTAATACCTAATTAGAATGATATAGAATTTTCATTAACAGGTAATAGAGCTTTGGAAAAATATTTTTGCTCTTTAGATTTGATCAGATATAATGGAATTAAATGGAAGTATAATAAGGGATAATTTCATTTTATCTAAGAACAATTCTTGATTTTTATGGGTATAAGTGAGACTCCCTCCCTTCCCCTTCCTCGTACATCACGTGGCTGGAAAATACGTTTTTTTCCCTTCTCCCTTTTTTTTTGTGTGCTGTTGGTGGTGTTTTTGTAATTGTTTTACGGATTGGATTTAACAAAAAAGATTTCTATTTTTAGAATTGAGTAACTACGAATTTGATATTAAGAGGCCTAAAGTCACAGTTATACGAGAGAAAGTATTTTAATACATTTGCGGCTATGGAGACATTTTTTGTTGTGTAAAGGTATATTTCCATTTGTCTGTGATTATTTATAACTTTTCAGATTGGAATTAGGTACGCAATTTGAATTATAAATTGAATTTATTGTTTTATTGTTAAAATGTTCTCTGTCTTGTTGAAGAAAGTTGTTTTTATGTTTATTGTTTCGTATTTGCATGTTTTATTGTTTGTTTAAAAAATATTAAAAGTATTTAAATTAAGAGAAGAAAAACATTCTCTTTTTGTCAAGAATGTAAAAAATTTAAGATTAGCAGCTGTGTGCGCCATGGACATAAAACATGTTTGTGGAAAATCTAAATTTTTGAAGACTCTGTTTCTAAGTACATGCATCCATTTTTATGTTTGATACATCACATCCTGGGAATTGGATGATGGGGATGTTTTTTTTAGTTATCAGTGGAGGGAGTTGTGGGGAGGAGGGAACGTGGAGAAGTCCAGAGCCTTTGTTTGATAACTGGATAAGATTGGAATAGACAACAAACCCCTCCCATCTCACTGGCCCAGAAGCAGACCATTTGAATTGATTAAACATCCAGGTTCAGGACATAGGCATACTTTTTTTTTTCTATTTAAAAACTAGCTGTATGATGTTTTTTTACTGATTTGTTTTGCTGATTTTTATACACATATATATATATATATTTTATTGTGCTGTAATTTTATCACACTCTGTCGCCAACAGTAACAACTATGAAAAAGATGAGAGGAGAAGTATATACAAGATGGTGAACTGTAGAGCCATTTCTTAAACACAGTGAATGCAACAGCTTTTATACTGCTCCTTAATTCTGACATTTTCAAATGATGATTATTATTCCAGCCTGTAAAGGAATTATGGTTCATATATAAACTACCCAAAAATCATAATCCATGAATGTCAACCAACGAGAAAATCATGTAAATAGGTCAATTCAAATTCATGGAGCCAACAAGATAGTTACATGAGCACTGTATCACCATGAGCTACATGTTTTAATTAGGCACTGATCATTAATACATTTCATACTCAATGATTTTAAGAAAAGCACTATTTGATATTAAACTTATTGTCAAGGTACAGATTTAGCTTCTGCTGGTATCCACCCACTATAAGGTCAATGAGTGTTGTTGTCGGTATACCAGAAATCTGCAAAATTTTCAGACATAATGCATACCACTAACACACTTATCCCAATAAACACACCAATCCCCACTGGGCAGCTGATCAGTGATTGTCTGGGTTTTAAAACTGAGATACATGTCCAAAGGGTTTTAACAATGATAGGAAAATAAACACTCTACTGGAGGCAGATAGTAGGATCTTTGCAAACTAATGTAATATTGAATATTGTGGTTACAATTCTAAACAGGAATGTTATTAATGATCAATCAACATAGCTTGCTCCTTGTGCTATGGCATTACAGTGGTCCAGCCTCCAGAGTTGTTTTTTTCACCCTTTAGTCTCATCACACTAATAATTTTCTTTCTTTTCCACTAGTTCCTCATTGTCCCTTCCATTGTGGGAAGTGCGCTGCTACATCGGTTATCAGACGACGGATGGGAAAAGATAACGGCATGGATATATGGCATTGGTCTATGCACCCTATTTATAGTGTCTACTGTATTCCACATAGTCACCTGGAAGAAGAGTCATTTAAGGTACATATGTGTTGTTTTATTATTATTACATTTATTTCTAGAGTCCCAGTCGACTCTTTAGGGCTAGTGGTAGAGTGCCAGTCGACTCTTTAGGGCTAGGGGTAAGAGTGCCAGTCGACTTTTTAGGGCTAGGGGTAAGAGTGCCAGTCGACTTTTTAGGGCTAGGGGTAAGAGTGCCAGTCGACTTTTTAGGGCTAGCGGTAAGAGTGCCAGTCGACTTTTTAGGGCTAGGGGTAAGAGTGCCAGTCGACTTTTTAGGGCTAGGGGTAAGAGTGCCAGTCGACTCTTTAGGGCTAGGGGTAAGAGTGCCAGTCGACTCTTTAGGGCTAGTGGTAGAGTGTCAGTCGACTCTTTAGTGCTAGTGGTAGAGTGCCAGTCGACTCTTTAGTGCTAGTGGTAAGAGTGCCAGTCGACTCTTTAGTGCTAGTGGTAAGAGTGCCAGTCGACTCTTTAGGGCTAGGGGTAGAGTGCCAGTCGACTCTTTAGGGCTAGGGGTAGAGTGCCAGTCGACTCTTTAGGGCTAGGGGTAGAGTGCCAGTCGACTCTTTAGGGGTAGAGTGCCAGTCGACTCTTTAGGGCTAGGGGTAGAGTGCCAGTCGACTCTTTAGGGCTAGGGGTAGAGTGCCAGTCGACTCTTTAGGGCTAGGGGTAGAGTGCCAGTCGACTCTTTAGGGCTAGGGGTAGAGTGCCAGTCGACTCTTTAGGGCTAGGGGTAGAGTGCCAGTCGACTCTTTAGGGCTAGGGGTAGAGTGCCAGTCGACTCTTTAGGGCTAGGGGTAGAGTGCCAGTCGACTCTTTAGGGCTAGGGGTAGAGTGCCAGTCGACTCTTTAGGGCTAGGGGTAGAGTGCCAGTCGACTCTTTAGGGCTAGGGGTAGAGTGCCAGTCGACTCTTTAGGGCTAGGGGTAGAGTGCCAGTCGACTCTTTAGGGCTAGGGGTAGAGTGCCAGTCGACTCTTTAGGGCTAGGGGTAGAGTGCCAGTCGACTCTTTAGGGCTAGGGGTAGAGTGCCAGTCGACTCTTTAGGGCTAGGGGTAGAGTGCCAGTCGACTCTTTAGGGCTAGGGGTAGAGTGCCAGTCGACTCTTTAGGGCTAGGGGTAGAGTGCCAGTCGACACAGATAACATTTGGAAACCATAAAAATAAGTCAAGACAACTTATTCACACGTATATGTTGCTACAGGAGGAAATAAGGGCCTTGCAAGAGAAAACAATGTAAGAGGTAGGGAGCCACTGTTGGCACTGGCAGTGGACAATGAGAGTTGTAATAATATATTTATTTTTCGAAAATGGCAAGTACCAAACTCCCATAAGGAGTAATGCAAATAAGTTTTAGCAAGCACGACGAGTACCGAGGTTTTTGGCTCACCCAGACGCGTCAAATACCGAAATCGACGAGTTTGGAAGAAGTTGAGTACTAAAGGTCCACTGTATTTTTTTTTTGTTAACTTGGTTTTAATTGACATTTTAGATATTAAATAACAGTTCATTTGAAAAAATGCTGCAAAAATGACCTCCTTGCTTGTTAAGGTAAACTTGGAGATATCATGTAGTGAGGTATTGCATACTTTCCTAATCTGACAAATTCCACTAATTCTTCTGTATTTTTATCATATATTAATCTTTTTACTTGTGAGGGTAGTTTAACTCTGAGACATATCACTCCCACATTATTCCATGAACTATATCTGCAAACTCCAGAGGAATTCTGATTATGCAAACAGATTTTAGGCAATTTTAAACTGCAATATGAGTGACAAAAACCAAAGTAAGTCAAGAAATAAAACGTAAACCATAGTTTCCCCTTTATAATTGCAGTTATTAACCAACATGCCATCGTGTTCAGGACATTATTATCTAGAAGACAAACACATCATCATAGGTTATAGTAATGACGGAGCCCGGATTACTATCCAAAGAGAGCATGCAATCTCTGATGTTTTGTTTGTCTTTTGGACAATAGTAGGGGAAGAAGGGCAGTAGCTGCCAATATTGACACATTTTTGATAAAGCTGTTTGCACATATAAGATTAATGTTAGTTAATATTGAATTAAAAATAGATTTCAGTTGAAAAGCCGCTGTATTGGGAACATGGATTTCTTTAGAAAGAGGCTATTTGATAATGTTATAGTGTGTGGTGTGTGTGGTTTTTTTTTTTTATAAAGTTTTTAGATCACAACAATTTATTCACATGTTGACCTAGATTAGGGGGCTACCCTCTGTCAGCCAATGAGATCTGCAGATTAAAGTATGATCCTGTTAGCTTAATGAAATGTGAACCGGTTTTACTCAATATTTTTTATGCAAAAAAACAACTTTTTGCAAGGTTTAAAACATGCTCTTTTAAATGCATGAAAAAAAACTGTTGTATTCCATGTCCCTTTTTAAGGACCAGTATGGTTTTATTTTAATGTTTTTCTCTTGAAAAACTACCCTTGCAAATAGATGACATGTTTTTAGATTCTAAAAAATAAATATTACAGCTTCTAAGTTAATAGAGGAGATTTTGAATGCACAGCATGTATCTATGAGCATAATGAAAATGTGTCAAATACAACTGCCAGTGCTCCCAGCAGGCTAAATTGGATCGAATTACTTTATAAGAACACACCCACCCAAGAAAGTAATGGCAAGCAAAAAACATGGAAGCCCACTTTAAAGAATAATTGCAAATAAAAGATACACAGTATAAAGTTTGTTTTAATCATTAGTATGCTGCATTAGGGTTCCCTGGTGGCCCAGTGGTTATTTCAGGGCTCCTGATGACTATAGATATTTTATATGTAGTTATGCTGCAGTGGAATCTACTATTTTTTTTCAGCAGCTCAACTTCCTTGATTACACAGGACATGTATGCCAGCACAATGGGAATGTGGCAATTACATCTGGCAGTGTTCTCAACAGAACAAAACAGAAGTTAATTAGTTTACAAGACGCACCCATCTGAGAAAGTAACATACAGCAGCAGGAAAGAAATAGCCACTCAGTAAAGAATAATTGCATATACAAATTGTAAAATGTAAAGTTTATTTATTTATTTTTTATAAAAACATTTCACCAATTATCAAGTTTAGTTATCTATAAACAGTTCAGAAAAATGTGTCAGGGTAACAAAATACCAACTTACGTTTTATTTTGACTTGCACTGTAATTGGGTAAAGTAATACCAATAAATAATGTATGACATCTCCAGGGTCGGCCTGTATCAAATATATTTAGTTTCAGGAATTGTGGTGGCGTACACTAGAAGCAAATTAGTAACAATATCTAATTATCTAATATGTCCAATCAAAACGTAGAAAGGTGAGCACGTTCACTGGCAAAATGAATGAATTAATATATTATGTTACAAGTTAATTGCAATTCGATAACATTCATGTTAAATAAAATATGCCTGGTGGGACAGAAGTATTCATTAGCTTTTGTCATTATCTCTCTGTGATAGTAATATGTATTATTGTGATGTATATATGCACCCATTCCAGAGAGAGGTGACATTTCTCTGGTTACAGTCCTTTTTTGTGTAGGGTACTTATGAAAAGAGAATATTGTCCTTTTACTAATAAGAAACCCTTCACAAGGCCTAGTAGAACCAGACAAATCACCATGGGTCTCATTCAAATGTGATTTGGCCAAATGAATAGGGCTCTATATAAGCACAGAGCATACTTTTTTACAGAAGGTTTTAGTTAGTGAAGACCTTGCTTTTAGATAGAAGTTCACTAACTAAAAACTTCTGTAAAAAAAATATGCTCTGTGCTCTATTCATTTGGCCAAATCACATTTGAATGAGGCCCTATATATGGTATTGTTTACACTCCGCTTTACCAGATGAAGGATCGGTCAAGCAATTTTATTGGTCACTGCACTGCCCACTCCCAAAATGTGCATTAACGAGCCAGTCTGGTCAGTGTTTATTTACTGAGTCTGCCTTTTGCAGCCTCTGTTCCAGGTATGTCCTTTTATTTATTAACCATTACATTAGACCTGATGAATGCAATGGCAGTCGCAAATGACATATTACCACTGTGTAGGCTTCTTGTGTATTCAAGGTTCCTTGCCCTTCCCACTACAGCAAGTAGATCACTGGAAATGAAAATGGTAGAGCAGCACATATATTTCATATAGAAATAATACATGTAGAGGCTGTGTTGTTTATTTTACCTTCTAAAATCTTGTTGCCTATTTTCAAATCTGTTTTTCAAAAGAGTCCATTACCATTGTTTGACTTCAGTAGCCATTAAACATATTTTTGTAGTGTTCAGATCGTGCTCACGTAAGTGCAGAAAGGACCACTTTGGATGCCACACTTCCTTATTTGATATTATATATTATATTATATTGGTTTTTAAGGACTTTCTGTACACTCCATGGCGGGTTCCCTGGTGGTCCAGTGGTTAGGATTTGGTTTGACTCCAGTCAGGGAACCAAGAGGTCACACCATCCTGAAGCCATGCAGGGTTGGACCTGGTCGATACTTTGATGGGAGACCATCTAGGAATACAAGAAGCTGTATGTTGTGGCACACTGGAGAAGGAACTGGCAACCCACTCAGTATCTCTGCCGTTAAAATAAAATGGATCAGCATGACCATGTACATATAAAATGTGCCTGGTGTGTTACGGTCCATAAGGTCACAAAGAGTCCGAAACGACTGAACAACGCAAACAAAAACAAAAAAATACTCTCCATGACCTGCTACATAATTGATCTAATAGGCTGTATCAGATGCACCGTTTTCCACATGACATGTTCGTCTTTGTCTCTATAGGACAATAGAGCACTGTTTCCACATGTGTGACCGGATGGTGATCTACTTCTTTATTGCTGCCTCCTACGCACCATGGTAGGTCATTTGTTTATAAGGGAGAGGTCACGTTTTGCTGAGAAAATAATAATTTTCTTTGTCCTGAATTGGAACCAATATCTTTAGATGCCTAGTCAAGAAAAAAGGCCCTTGCCCACTAAAGAGAACCTACTGCTTATAACCTGCATTGATTTGCACTGTTTGCTTTATATACTGTAATAGACCATAATAATATATATAGCATTGAACTCCAATCACTTTGCAATTCTTCATCTGATATTGTGTTATTCTAAGGACAGTGTAACAGATAAGTCTGGAAGGACTACTCTAACACCCTAACTACATGAGGTAGATGTTTTAATTGGACATTGTTCATTAACCAAATTCATATGTATTGATTTAAAAAGCAATACTCAACTTTAACTGTATTGTCAAAGTGCAGACTCGGCTACTAATGGTATCCTCCCACTGTAAGGTCAGACATGGCTTTGTCTACCAGGCAGCTGCTAAATTTTCAGACAATGTGTGCAGCCAACACAGTGATCTCCATTGTATTTATGTATAAATGAACGGAGAGATCCATCCTCTAAAGTAATAGCCTTATCCGCTATTAATACAAAATAGATTTGGGGGTGATGCAGAAGAGCATGCCCAGTTGAAATAATATGGAGGGGTTTAACAATTAAATGTAACAGTTTACTTTACAATTCGTCATCCTTGTTACACATATTTGTCACTACCATTTTCAGCTGGGCATGCTCATCTTCTATATAACCACCCACTGCTAATAATAATTAATCACTGTTAATAATAAAGTGATTAGCTACAACAATGGCACATTTACTTAATTTATACATAACATGACTGACTTCTATATCATGTCAGGTATTCTGACTTAGATGTTTTAATTACAATATATTGCAATTATGTTTAATTGTATGTATACGTTTTATTTTAATGCAACCCTTTTATCTGTCATTTGACTGTGCTCTTTATTTTGGGGTATTGAACCTAGTAACAATTTTCTTCCATAATGCAAATTGTCAGTATATTTTTTTATCCACTTAGGTTAAACCTGCGGGAACTTGGTCCTTTAGCCTCTCACATGCGATGGTTTATCTGGCTCATGGCTGCAGGAGGAACTATTTATGTATTTTTGTACCATGAAAGGTAAAATAAGATTTTTCCATAAACCTCAAATGTAATATGTACATGGATTATTTAGACTTTTGCTGCACTTGTCTTTAATGCATAGTCAATTTTGTAATATTTTAACCTATTAAATGTATGTAAGGCAATTTCTGAATTCATTGTTTTTTATATTATCTTTTTAAATTACATTTTTTTTTTTTTTTTTTATACATATGCGTCCTCTTGATAGAATGATTAGATCTGCCCTGAGGTGTTTGCATGTGTCTTAGTTCTATTATTATTATTATTATTATTATTATTATTATTCTTAATCATTATATACAGCCTTAGTTTATCCATCATAATGAAAAACAGCATAAACTTGGCAGTGTTTGTCGTATTGGAATATACTGCATAGTAAGGAAGATATTGTTTTTTACTAGCAGACAAGACAATTTAAATTGACAATTCCAAAGTGCTCACATAATCTCAAATTAAGTGATTTTATAGACATCTAAGCAACTGCAATCAATTAATTAAGGTATATTAAAGTGACCGAGCAATGGTCCAGGTTGTTGCAGAAATTAGTATACAAATTAATATACCTGCAATTGGTTATTGATATATTTATTAGCATATGTATATATGTGTGTGTGTGTGTATGTGTGTGTGTATATATATATATATATATATATATATATATATATATATATATATATATATATAATTATATATAATGTGTGTGTGTGTATATATATGTATGTATATAGATAGATAGATAGATATATAGATATATATATATACATTAATTAATACATGGTCAGTGTAGATAATTTATGCTGAAGATACCCAGCCTCCAAGCACTACACACTACCACTCAAATGTTTTAATAACCAATTGTTACTATATTTATTGGTATGTGTACTTTTTTTCTGCATTTACTGTGACTTGTGCTGTGTTTTGTTTTTAAGGTCATAGAAGGATATTAAAATGACAAAGGCTAATCTACATATATTTATAATTGCAATTCGGAAGTCAGAAGCTAGCAGTAAAATCTTAGGCACATTGGCTCCAGCATTTATATTGTGGCCTGTGTTTATAAAAACTGTATTGAGCCATGTTACACAATTCTATTTATTTCATATGTGTATATATATATATATAATATATATATATATATATATATATATATAATTTTTTATTTATTTGTTTATTTCATATCATTTTATTCTGTTATTTCCTGTATAACGTATTCCATGTGTCTCCCTGCATGTATGCACCTATGGCAGCCCTGCATGTGTGCACAAGATGGATTTAAATTACCAAGCATATTTCCACACTATCTGAATCATTTTATTCAGCTGAAGCCAATAAGAACATATTTTATTCTTTTAGGTATAAGATTGTTGAACTGCTCTTCTATTTAGCAATGGGATTTTCTCCTGCTTTAGTAGTGACATCAATGGTAAGGAATTGTTATGATTGTGTAAGAACCCATTTTTGATTTCATATCTTAGAAAATTGGCACATTCCTTGCAGTTAATGCAGCTGTTAACCATTAGCCTCCTAAACCCATTAAAAGGACCACACTCTAAAGAATAGTTAGGAAGGAGCTTGATAAGGGAAACAAATATTAAACTTTCACTGTGCATTTTAAATAATTAGTTGCTTGTTTCCATTTTTCTACCAAGCTATATAAGCTGCAGATCTCTTCTCTCCCTGAATGAAGTATTGTGTCTGGAGTGGAGCCACCCTAGGGAGAAGGTTATTCAATTTGGTCTACCACGCTGCAGTGTGATAGTAGGTGATGACTAGAAAGTGTGTGTACATGGCTTTCAGCTCTGGTTATACCACTACCTGCTGCTAATGTCTGTTTCAGAGAATGATTTGGCACTTCCAGCTGGGGCTCCACTCCAGCCACAATACATCATTCAGGGCATGGCGAGATCTGGAGCTTATGCAGTCTGGGAGATCATTGAAAAATAATAAGTATTTGATTAAATGCAAGTTTTATAACATTTTTTTTTTCTTATCAAGCCCTACCTACCTATTTTTCAGAGACCCCTTTATAACAACACTAAAGTGGTCATTGAATAGAACAGACAATTCATATTTTTTTCATTTAGATTACTGTACATTTCCAATGTAAACTTTAGATGTAGTTAGGTATATGAAAAATTGATGTACATTTCAGAATTTGCTGCATTATATGTAACCTAGAAATTGAGAGCCAACATATATATGCATATGCTTAATGATATATATAAAAAAATAAAGGTAACTTGTGTTTTTGTTCAAGAGTTTACCATCTCCCTCATCAGTAATCTGGCTGATCTCTGAAAAATCTATTTACTACCGTATGTAATTAGGAAAAGGAATAGTCTTCCCACTAATGAGTCTATCGCATGATTAATAGGCAGGTCTTTATATGTAAATCGGACTAAATATAATATATTAATGTTCTTGTACTTATCATTATGAATTTATCTCACACAGTGGGAGAGGGTAATAAACCACATGGCCAGTAAGTAGATCTATACATGTAAATCAAAATAATAACATTTTTATATATTAAGAATTAGGAGATACCATTTATAAAACATTATTAATAAAATCCCTATATTAAATATAACACAATATTGATTTATATTTTAAATTGTTTAGCATTAAGCTTTATTTTGTTTACCTTACCTATAAATTTGCCTGTTGTAAAGTACCGTACTTGTTACTCTAAAGTACCCTAAGTCAGAAAAAACTGCTGTGCACATCCAACAGACTTTTATTTCTGAAAATAGATCAATAATTTACATATATATGGGCATTTCTAGTAATTGCTTGTATAGTCTTGCTGCCATTTATTTACATGACTGAGAGTGAGTATAGAAGAGAATAAGCTAATGTAGAGCAAGACAAATGTAGAGAAATTCATTAAATGTAAGGTTTCTGGATTTCACAAAGAATATAATATATCTATGTATCTCATTATTTTTGTATACTTTTTATTTTATTAACAGGTGTTTACAATCATACGGTTTGTACCTGTTTGGATCTGACTACTTTTGCTTATGCAGCTCATGAATGAAAGTGCAGTGTTTCAGCCAATCAGTGACCTCACTCAAGCAGCATGTTGCAGAATTTTGCCTCTGATTGGTTTCTATGAGACACTGCATACCCTACACTTAGAAATACACTGTCTTTGTGAGCTGCAGAGGGGGCCAACCAGTTAGCACTTCTTACCACAACAAGGTACAAAAAAGTAAATAGATCCACAGATATATTATATTACTGGTGAAATCCAGAAAATGCCCCTGTCCTATTAAAGCACATATACAGAACCCAAGGTCAGTTTTAGTAATCCCTATGTTCAGTTTTACCCAATCCCTTTAACCATCAAAAGCAACAAAGCTCTCTGGACAAAATAAATTGTATAAGCTTCAGAACGTTTTAGTTGGTATCTTAAAATCAGTCTGAAAATGTGTAAAAACCCTTTTTTTTTTTAATTTCAAGGTCTTTTCAAGTTTTTATAGTTATTTGATTTAACCTGACCCTAATAAGAGTTGGCTGCAACACAAGAATCACTGACCTAATAGGCACATTCCTTAAGTTCCTGAATGTACCATAAATTACAACCTGCCTCCAAATGTTTATATTTGTGTCTACTGTAAAAAAGTAATCTGTTCGACAGGAATACGCTTACATCTTGTTGCAGCAATGAGAGTTTTATGGCTATTTGCATGATGCTTGTGATTTTTGACCCTTGCAGGACCTGCTGACACACTTTCTTCAGAAAGGCAGGCAGTTGAAACAATAACTAGGATATATCAAAGCTATTATAAAACAGTAAAATAGGCATCAATTAAAAAAAATTAAAATAATAAATTCACGCTTGATTTTCAGTGCTGTGTCCGATATAGATCAGTATTGATGAAATCCACGTCCCTTTAATAAACTGTCCAAAAGCAATCTGTTTAATTTATTTAATGGAGCTTCAACCATGTAGTCCCAGGAGATAATCTTGCTCATCCGCCAGTCAGGGATTACCCTGGTTTTGTACGCATTTTACAATTTAAATACATCTTCTCATACTTACCTTTTATAAAACTGTTTAGAGATGTGTTGTTCACCATATTAAGTTGTGCATTAATATATTTACTTTATATGCCTTTCCTTACAGAATAACACAGAAGGTTTACAAGAACTTGCATGGGGCGGACTCATATACTGTATGGGGGTGATATTCTTCAAAAGTGATGGCATTATTCCATTTGCCCATGCCATATGGCATCTGTTTGTAGCCATGGCAGCTGCAGTGCATTACTACGCCATTTGGAAATACCTTTACAAAAGCACCTCTGCAGATCTGATCCGCCATTTGTGACAAACCCTATAACTGACTCCTCAGTATTACTTGATTCGGAAAAAGTATATAGTTAGGACGCTGGTATTGTATGATACACACAAGCAAATGCACTGACCTATCTGGTTCAATCAACTACTGTGAACAAAATGTGTATCCAGGTATTCTCTTTTCTATCCGCTGAAACGAGGCCCATTCCACAGCCATTTTTGCTGCTGGCGATACTATAAACAGGCTTGAGGATTTTGACGTAGGCCTCCCCTGCCAGTACTGATAAACGATCAAGCTAGAGTTTCAAACTGGCTTGCCTAATGTTTACAACGCAGAGATTTTTTGTAATTATATACTTTGACTGTACACTTTTTAAACAAACAGATGTATTTCTTTACAAAACAAATAATGCATTTCAAATTTAACATGCCGATGCTAAAAAAAAAAAAAAAAAGAGGGTTTTTTTCTTTCCTCAGTTTCTACAGGCACTTAATAAGAAAATATACATTCCAAAAGGAAAACCTAACCATGCTGGTAATGTACCAACTCATCTCCATGTGGAGAAAAAGGAAATATTGTAATTGTTACTGAGATTAGTGATAATTTGAGCTGATTGAGGCCTCTTGTACAGGCCACATTAATGACTTGTAGGTTCAGCTTCTCTAGCATTAAAGGTTTTGGAGTGAAGTGGTTCAAACTGTTTACAGCTTCCAGAAATTAGTATTTCTGAATTTTTTGCCATTAATAGCCTATTAGAAAATGTCTCCGTTACCAGTGTTAATTAAATTGCTTAAACTGACACTGAAAAACTAGCAGTTATGGCAGAAATGAAAAGTATACATAAAATAACCGCAACTGGTTGTAATTACAAATTCTGACTGGAAAATTATAAAAAAAAAAAAAAAAAAGTTACATTACGAAAAGATCTGAGGTAATGGCATTATCAGCAGCAAGTAATTAAGATTGTGGGGAGTAATAAAGAAGAGCATTTCCATATTGTTTAAACATCATTGTTACTAATAGGAAGTGCACAGAAAAATATGTACGACTGGCAGACAAGTATGAGTCATGCATTTATATTACTGGAACAAGGAGTGTCCCTTTAATTAATTGCTGTTGATAAAGCTGTTAGCTCAGAGGTCTGATCTTTCCCTTAATTTATACATATTTCTACAAACTTTAAAGCTCTTTCACTTTGTAATTTTTATTTACAACCAATTACAGTTATGTTTATTTTTATGTGTACATTTCATTTCTTAAATAAATGGGGCCTTTTTGTGTCACTTTAATCAAACAGAAGATAATGTATCGTCTGCAAACATTGTGTGTATTCAAATTGTATACAGTGTGGTGCTGTTGTGTTAATGAATATTTTTAACGACTGATGTTTCTGTATGTAGTCGCGCAACCTCAAAGAAGTGTTGTACAAACGAGAAGGACCACACGCAGGAACATTTCACGTCTACATACAGGAAGATGCCGCACTCAGCTGGGACGCGAGAACATGTCTCCATCTTTGCATGTTATGGGTGTCTTATATTAAGATAACCGTCTGAATTGTTTTCATGTTTGTACTAAAACATGTTGCCTTTTCTCAAAGTGTTTGCTCCCCTGGACGTAGCTTTATTTACCCCTATGTGTGCGCTCTGCTTGCTATTTGTTTGCACTTCTTAGCAATGTGCCCTGAAAACCTGCGCAAAGGCGGCCTGGCGCATACTTGTCTTGACTTTGTTGCTAACTTGACTAAAATGACCACCGTGATGCTCGTGTAATGGAGTTTAATTACTTTATTTAAAAAAAAAAAAAAAGCAAATCAGTATTTTTTTAAAACATATCCGTGTAACTTTTAAAACTTACATTTTGGATTTTTGTCTTTTAAGAATTCAGCAGATGTGTTTCATTCCTCTATTCCTTGAACAGCGGCAGATCATCTACCTATGAGGACTGTCCTGATTGGAGTCTTTATTTGGCTGATTCCTTTTAGTAACTATTGCCTGAAAAGATACACTTGCCAGACAAAAATAGGACCGCCTCCTGGGTTGATTCTTTCTCCTCCCCCTGGACACATAACAGGGGGTGGAGAGAAGCACATAAAGTTCTAATGTAAGTTTTAACAAATACATTCAATTTGTGTTTGCTAATTATATACTAAATGAACAAATTAAACCTTAAAGGGCAACTATAGTGGTCAAACGTATGGAAGACACTGTAATATTTAATCTTTTTAAGCACTTAAAATACTGTTCTGTGAAAGAAGTCTTGTAAAGTAATAGTTGAAAGATGACTTACCTCAACCTGTCCATGATGATTATGTGCATTATATACAAGGTTTTAGGTTATTATATTTATACAATATATTGACATCTCCCCATGGCTTGCAGTTTTGCTTTTTCCAGTACATATTCCAAGGTATAAATACAGAATTCTACTGCCGTAAGGGGCAGTAATTAATACCATTAACATAAATTACATCCGTATAATCTTCTTGGCGTATGATGTGAGCTTTGACAGATTGTGACCTGATAATTATTAGTTAATGAATTGCATATAACGAAATCTCCACAGCCTCTACCAGGCTTAAATGGACACTATAATCCAAAACTTACTGTCATGAATATAATGGGCATGTTTTATACATTACAAAGGTTTTATTCCCCCATGGAAAATAAATGATATTCATTAAAAAAACACTAAAACAAACAGGCAGATAAAAAAAAAAAAAAAAGTTTGAGCCATCTTTTCTTTACCAGTGAATTAAGAGTAGATGGAGACCCTGTTATCTGATTTGCATTGAAGCCAATGAGAACAAAAGCACAATATTTTGTAGTTAAAACACCCATAAGGCTCACTGCACCTTGTGGTTGTTTGAACTGCAACATATCAGGGCAGTGGAGAAAGCAATCCTGTATTTTTTATTGTAATTTTTCTACACTGTGGATAAATTCTGTCTTAATTTTTTCTGAAAGGTTTAAAATGGGATCTTAAATGCAAGCTAGAGATGTTTGGATTACAGTGGCCCTTTAAATGTGTGTGTATATATAGGGAGCCACTCCTAAGCAGTACTATGTTGCAAAAGCCAAGGTGCTCATGTCTAGAAAATGGCATCGCACCTCGTCAGATTTGGATATGTAGTAAACCATTAAATATGAAAATAACTTCTATTTTAAATGTAATAATGTTGGATTTTGGCCCTTAGTGCGTATATAGCCGTTGGGGCTCCTATTAAAAGAAATAAAAATGGCCCTATGCATTTCTACAGTATTGTAACTAGTGTGACCACTTTTTTGCTTTTTACTGGTCCAAAAGGACACAGCGGAGGTTCAAAATATGCCATCACTTTTTCCAAGTACTTTATCCATTGAATATTAAAGTTTTCTTACAGTTAAGTCTCACTGAAGTGTGCAATGTTTAGATGTCAATATGGCAGTCAGTTTTTTTTTACCCTCTGTCAAAGCGTCTTTTATCTCTTTCATATAAGTAATTATTGTCAATAATTTCTATTTACCCCCTGGCATGTGACTATATTGTTTCTAACGGAGTACGTGAACACCACAATGAGTAATTAATCTGTAAGTAGATAAAATTGGCACATTTGCACCTATATGTAAAGCTACCACACAAGATTTTCTGTGTGTCAGTTTAAAGGGACCCAAAATCCAGTTGTTTTTCCCATTTTAATCTTCAAGTACATGAAAGACTGATTATACTAGAAGTAAGCTCACCAATAGCCTCAGCATTGTTTGAACAATTTCCAAGTAGTAGTTAGCTGCTTTGATGTGCTTTATTAGTGACACAGTCTGCTTGTTAGTTTTTATGGTTACACAAGATGTGCCCACACATAGTTGTTTAAGTTATTCTTAAGGCAAGGCTGGTTAAATGTTGTATTAACCAATTTATAGAGAGTGTCTTTAAGTTGAAACCAACTTCATGTCCCTTTAACACAGTCCTTTGATGGAGTTTCTCTTGCATTTAATGTCTGTTCAGGATCCACAGGCAAACACTAGGAAGGATGTACATTTAGCCTCAAGTTTTGCCTTATTGTACTGTATCTTTAAATAAGAATGTCCTTGGCTTGTTAATTCTGTAGCTTACAGAAATCCATATTCTTTTTATTTATTCCACTTTTTTATCTCTTGTCATATTTATTTTTATTCAGGTCCATTTTGGTTGTATATTCTTGAGCCTGTCTAGACCATGGCAGCTCCATTACAACTTGTATGGCACATTTATCCAGGGAGCAGTTTAAGTGTTAAACTCCAAGGGACGATGTCACCCCAACTGGAATTTCATGTCATGTTAAAGGGCATGACAATCTGGCTGTACATTGTATTATCCGTTTTTATCTACAGCAAATTATTCTTGAGAAATACAGTATAGTTTTTGTTGTTTGTGTACAGCTCAGTATGCTTATTTGTGGTTTGATAAGAATGGGGAGGGTTCTAACTAAATGACAGCATTAGGAGACCTTGTTTTGACCACCACAAAAACACACAAGCAGACTGTGAATACATCACCAGTTCTTCATTTTCTCGTAGAATAGCCTAAAAAAAACGTGGACTTGATTTCGGGGTGACAGAGCACCTTAAAGTGACAAAAAGAAGGTCCCAATTATTGAAAAAATGAAAACGGAGTGTAAAAATAAACCTAACTACAATTAGGTATAATTAAACCTTCTAAGAGGAAGTGCCTTATTATGAAGTTATTAATTAAGATTAGCAGTGGAGGTAACGCAACAGAAGAGCGCGCAAAATGCTAATAGTGACAGATATATGTAACAACTAAATGTAATTGTTCCCATGTTAATGTCTGTCACTATTACCACCGACTTTTTTTTGAATGTGCACTTCTAAATTATTACCTGATTACTAATCTAAATTAATTGCTGCTGATAAGGCCATTACCTCAGAGGGCAGATCCTTCAGTTAATTTTAAGGCATTTGCAGTTTTTAATTGCAAACGGTTACAATTCTGTGTGCAATATATGTGTTAGTTTATATATATATATATATATATATATATATATATATATATATATATATATATATATATATAAACTAACTGTTATACCATTATTGGTCTTATTTTATACACAGTTGCGTTTAATCCAAGTTCACGTTTATGCACACTTGTACATTTACTCCACACTTCTGCCAATAAGATGCTTTTATATTATGTGAAGGTTCATGTTATGAAAAGCAAACCAATAGCAAGTATGACCGCTGCCCATATTACTTTCTATACATATCATCTTCCTACATGTACTGCTCACAATACTGTTTAAACCACTAAACACGTGTAGCCGTTCACTGTATTTGTGACTCTTGTAGCATTTATAGCTTAACCTTTCAAAAGTATTAAGTGAATCTGTTTAAATGAAAAGTTTTACATTTTTCTGTATACATTTTATGTCCTCTTCATGCATTTTGAGTGTACCAATAAATAAAATCTTGATAAAAAGTTTGTTTCACATTTAGTGTTTGCAGGGTTGGATTCTTTGAGGGGGTTTCTGCATTTTACTAGATTGATAATATACCAGAGTACCTTTTTATTTTTATGTACTTTGTTTTATTTTGAAGCAAATACATGCTTTTACTGACCTTTTTTTTCCCTGTCTTTCAGTCTTTTCCGTCTTTCCATGACCTCTTGGATCATAACATTCCAGGACATCTTTATGTCCATGGTCATGCTGATCCACTTGGTATTCATATCAGAGATACTAGAGTGGGTTGCCAGTTCCTTCTCCAGTGGGCCACGGCATATAGCGCATTGTTTTCCTAGGTGGTCTCCCATCCAAGTACTGACCAGACCCAAAACTGCATGGCTTCAGGCTGGTGTGACCTCTTGGTTCCCTGACTGGAATCAAACCCAGGTTGCAGTGGTGAAAGCACAGACTCCTAACCACTGGACCACCAGGGAACCCTTTTTTTTTACTGCCTAATATCATGCAAATAGTTCTTTATAGATATAAATAGTAAGCTTTATATTGACCCTGGAGGTATTTATATAAGGTAATCATATCCCTTCCTAGATGCCTTTTTTTTCTAGAGAAAATATGTTTGTATGACAATTTTATTATGGTTAGTCTTTCTTCGTAACTTAGCCCATCCATGCCACTTCCTAGTTTTGTTTCCCTTCTCTGTACTTTTTCCAGCTCTAAAATGTCCTTCTTATGAAGTGGTGCCCAAAATTGTACTCCATATTCCAAATGAGAGCATACTAGAGATTTGTAAAGTGGCAGAATTATATTTGCTTCCCTGGCTTCTATACCCTTCTTAATATGCTAATATTTTATTTGCCTTTGCAGATGCTGCTTGGCATTGAGCACTGTTACCTAGGTGGTTGTTTACAAGTACTCCCAAATCCCTTTCTATATCAGATACCTCTAGATTTGCTCCAATAAGATTAAAAATTGCATGGCTATTTTTCCTTCCCAGATGCATAACTTTACATGTATTCGTATTAAATCTCATCTGCTATTTAGATGCCCATTCCTCTAATTTATGTAAATCCCTTTGTAGGGAAAGTACATCATTATCTGATTTAATTACCTTCCACTACTTAGTGTCATCAGCAACAATGGAGACACTACTTTCCAGTCCTACTTCTAAATCATTAATAAATATGTTAAAAAGGAGAGGACCTAATACTGAACCCTGAGGAACCCCACTTACCACATTAGTCCAATCGGAGTATGTTCCATTTACCACAACCCTTTGCTTCCTGTCTTTTAGCCAGATCTCAATCCATATGCATACATTTTCTGCAATTCATGTATCCCTTAGTTTGCACAATAGTCTCCCATGTGGCACTGTATCAAAAGCCTTTGCAAAATCCAAAAAGACTACATCCACTGAGTTGCCTTGATCCAGGTTCCTACTAACCTCCTCATAGAAACCAATTAGATTTATGTGGGATAGGTCATGTCAAACAATCTATATTGACTGCTACTTATAATCCTGTTCAAATAGACATATTCTTGCACATTATCCCTTATTAACCCTTCTAAAAGCTTCCCCACCACAGATGTGAGGCTCACTAGTCTATAATTCCCCTGATTTTGCTCTTGCTCCCTTCCTAAATATAGGTATCACCTCTGCTTTTCTTCAGTCATCTGGTAGCGACCCTGTGTTAAGTGCATCTTGAAAAATTATATATAAATAGCGACTTGCCCGTCAAAAATGACGGCATAAAATTTTCAAGCCTCACAATGCTGTAGTTTGCCAACCAATGCGAGGCTCGTCATGTGCAGCCCTCACCTTTCCCCCTGGGCCCTTTTGCGGGCCTCGCGATGAGCTCCTTCGGCGCTTATTGCAAGCCTCTCCCCCCATAAGTTCTAGTTCTCGGTCTATACTTTGTATTGCTGCCCTTAGACCGTTAAAATCTGCCCTTTTTTAAAATTAAAAGTTTTTGTTAGCCATTTACATCTTTTTTTATTTCAATCTCAAATGAGACTGTGTTGTGATCACTGTTTCCCAAAGGTTACCCTATTTTAACATTTGATACAATATCAATATTATTTGTGATAACTAAATCCAAGATGGCCTCATTTCTATTAGGTTCTTGTATAACCAGATGATCTCTGAGTGTACTCAATAACCTGCTCCCCTTAGCTGAACTGCTGGTCTCATTCATCCAGTTTGTTTCAGAGTAGTTAAAATCCCCCAGTAATGAAACTTGCCAATGCTTAGCTGCATTTCCAATCTAACAATAATTGCATTTTCTCACTTTCAGTTATATTTGGGGGTTTATAGCATACTTCTACTAAGGGCCAAAATGCAGGCTTTACAGAGAAATATTTCCTCTCTTTATCCAATTGCCCCTATCCTTCCTGAATAGGTTATAACCATCCAGATTAACAGTCTAGTCAAGGGAGTCATCCCACCATGTTTCAGTAATTTCCATTAGGTCCCATTCCTCATTAACCTCATCTACCATTGCCCCTTTCTTTCCTAAAAAGGTTATAACCTCCTAAAGAACATTGTAGTCATGAGATTTATCCCACCACATTTCAGTAATGCCTATTAAGTCCAATTTCTCATTAACTGATAATAATTCTAACTCTCCCATTTCCCCTGATAAACTTCTGGCATTAGCAAGCATACACCTTATGTTGTTTTGAGTCTTGTTTTGAAGCGCCTGCCACTATACTTTAGTTAATTAGCAATACCTCCCTATTGACTAAACTAATCCTTCCCCTTCTCCACCCACATGACTAGTTAATTCCTTACCCCCTCTACACTTTCTACCCCATAATGTCTATCTAGTCCCTCCCCCCACCTACTAGTTTAAAGACTTCTTCAGCCGTTCTACCCTCCTTTCCCCTAACACACACGCTCCCTCATCACTAAGGTGCAATCCATCCCTGTTATAGAGATTGTACCCAAGTGAGAAGTCAGCCCAGTGCTCTAAAAAACCCAACTTAAGCTTATTTCTTAGTTCTATGAAATCATTCTTTAGGACACTCCATCTTCCACTAACTTTGTCATTGGTCCCAACATGTATCAAAACCCCTGGTTCATTTCCAGCCCCTCCCAATAATTTACCCGATCCACAACATGCTGAATCCGAGCACCCAGGAGACTGCAAACTTTGATTGTTGGGATCTGGGTAACAAATCACCCTGTTTACATTCCTAATAATAGAGTCCCCTCCCTGAAAAACCTGTCAGTTGCTCTGCTTCATGCTTCTCAGAGACGCATCAAATCCCGGTCTGTTCTCCCGGCATTGCCATTCCTGAATGGACATCCCCAACAGTTTCACTCAATCTGTCAAATATGTTGGTGTTTGCCAACTCAGAACTGTCCTGCCACCTCCTCCTCCATACTTGTCAAACAGGTGTTTTTTCCTGTACTGCAGTTGTCCTTTAAGCATGTTTGTTCTGTTAGCTGTGGTGTCTGGATGGTTTGTAACTTGTGTGTATTTGTTTATTTGTGAATCTGATCTGAGTTTTCCCCTCTTCGTTATAAAGGTTTATATTAACCCATGCTGCCTGCTCATCAGTTGAATAGTTTCAGTCATTATATAAGCTTGCTTTTTGACACCTCAGGCTGCATCACAAAAGGGGGCCTCATGCTGCTCAGAGACACATCACATCAATGTCTGCTTGTTAGCAGCATAGTGAGAAGCCCTGCCCCTGTGGGCATGTCTTAGGTCATAACTGTGCAACATGACAGCTATCATGAGAGAGAACAGGAAGGTAAGAATCTGTTACTCTGGGACCAGCGTAGAAGTCAATAACGTATACATTTTATAATTTAGAAGAGGGAGGAGAGAAAGTGTGTGTGTGTAAATGAGTAAAACTACTACTGCACCTAATTGTATTGAAACAAGAAAGATTCCAAAAAAGGATAGCCCGGACTGGTATATAGATTATTACATCACCTGGCTTGAAAGAGTCATTTTTCACAAAATAGCTCCTATGATGCCGCTCTTCCTTAAGGAATAGAGTCCTCTCCCACTTTAGGAAAAGGTCAATAAAATTTGTGGGAAAGCACAACCAAAGGCAACCTAGTGCACACAGGAGAAATATTTAATACGCTTTAAAAATACATTTTGCAATAACATTTATCAATTGCATATAGTAGTCAATATGTTGGTCTGTCTCTGCATCTGGAATCACTTTTGGTATTTCAAGACAGTGCCCTCATCAGAAGCACACGAGCACCTATTACCTTCTGCAAAACTATGGATAAGGCAATGCGTTTCACACATATAGTCACTTGCTTCGTCAGGGAGTCATTCTTTATTTGCTATGTTGAACTTGGCTGCTCTCTCCCATACAATCCATTGAGGTAATCAGGTTCTGGAGGAAACCAAATTATGGGGCATTGAGTAGAAGTTGTAGGGGGAGTCGGCAATAATGAATATTGACTAGAGAGGGGGATGGACGAGGGTAAGATAGGGGATACTGAGGAAACGAGATGAAGAGGGTGGGGATAGTGATGCTGTGTTTTTTCTCTTTTTCTTTTCTTCCAAAAAGGTCTCTCAAAGCATGAAAATACTGATTCAAATGTTTAACTGGTATGGGGCTTGCTCCTGTCAGCCAATGAGCAGTAATATAGCAGAATTAAACAGGCAATATATTGTTACCATCATTTTTCTTTACAATAAATGATTCCTAATATATTTATCATTGTTTATGAGGCACCATTATGCTCCATCAGCATGCTACTTTGTTGCTTTTTGTGCTAAATAGCTGGATAAGTGTGGGGGAAACAATTAAACTGCATGATAACATTGTGGTACCACAAAAACCAATACACACACTGATTAGCTAAAAACAATTTAAACTATTTCTTAAAGCCATAAATTTTTTAGCTACTCACCTACCACAGCCTTTCTGATAAGCCTCATCACACTCTTTTCCCTGCTCCTGAATCCATATTACTACAACTATCATATCTTAGGATAATAATTCTTCCCCCACATTTATCCAATCTTTTTCGTAAGCTTACACACTGTCACAATGCTTTCTCATTCTTTCCTCTTTGTTATAACCTACTGCCTCTCTCTCAGACTTTCCTTTGTAATATTGTTGGGGACGTGATATGGAGAGGTTGCAATCTCGCCTTCCTTGCTCTTCTCTCCTCTTCTCTGCTCCCATAAGCTCCTCTCCCTCCTCACAATCTCATCCCCTCCCTAACACTCACAAGCAGAAACAGCACTGTAAGTCCCAGTCCCATCTTCTCTCCCTTTCACTCCTCCTCCTGGCTGCAGGAGATATACCCATAACCCAGGCCCCTCACTCATCTCCACTTGCTGTCAGCCACGGTCTGGTTCAAGGCCAGCAAACATCCATAACACCTAGAATCTGAAATCCATCACTTGTCACAAACCTTCTACTCTACCTTTCTCCTGCTCCCTCTGGAACGCCCGGTCCATCTGCAATAAACTCACAATCACTCATGACTTATTCACTACCAACTCCCTCAATCTACTGTCACTGAAACCTGTCTCTCATCCTCAGACACTGCCTCCCCTGCAGTACTCTCTCATGGTGGTTTTCACCTCAGCCACACACCTAGACCTGGGAACAAACAAGGTGGTCGTGTGGGTATTTTGCTTTCCACACTCTGTACATTTCATCTCTTACTCCCTGTCCCATCCCTCCAATTCTCATCCTTTGAAGTTCATACAATCCACCTCTTCTCACCTATCTCTCTACGTGTTGCTGTGATCTATCGCCCCCAGGCACTCCCTCTCAATTTCTTGATCACTTTTCTGCCTGGCTCCCTCACTTTCTCTCCTCCAATGTTCCTTCACTCGTACTTGGAGATTTTAACATTGCTGTTGACACTCGCACCTCACCAGCAGCAGCCAAACTGCTTGCACTCACCTCTTCCCTTGGCCTCTCACAACTAACAGATTCTTTAACACATCATGCTGGACACTCTCTAGACCTTATCTTCACCAATCTCAGCACAACCTCCTACCCAGACATCCATCCACTCCATCTGACCATCACTTCCTTACCTTCAATCACATCTTCCACTCACCACCCTTCTTCAACCCCTACCACTATCACCCACAGAAACCTGCAAGGACTTGACCCCTCTCCACTATTATCCAACCCCTTCTCAGCACCACCACCAGCCTCAACTGCCCTGACACTGCCATATCACTCTACAACTCTACTCTCCTGCACTCTTGACACTCTGGCCCCCGTAACCACAAGCAGACGCCCTCGCTCTCATCCACAACCATGGCACACTACACAAACATGATACATCTAGAGGTGCTCCCGCACTGCTGAACGACTATGGAGGAAATCACACACTTCAGCAGATTTCCTCCATTACAAACTTATGTTACGCTCCTATTCCTCCGCCCTCAACCTTGCCAAACAGCAGTACTTTACATCACGAATATCAACTCTGTCCTCTAACCCCAAGCGTCTGTTTGTCACTTTCAATACTCTCCACCACCTCCTCCTATCCCTTCCTCTCTCACAGCTGAAGACTTTGCCAACCATTTTATGCATAAAATTCAAAACATTCGCAATGAACTCTCCTCTCATAGTGGTTTACACACTCCACCCTCTCAACTAACCAACAACACCCAGTCTTCTCCCTTTCCCAATACCACAGCCACCATGAACTGCTTTGACCCGGCTACAGAGGACAAAGTCTCCAGCCTGCTATCATCCACTCGCCTCACTACCTGTCCTCTAGATCCTATTCCATCTTAGTTTATCCCTCCCCTCTCAACCACGCTAATCCCAGCACTCACACACCTCTTCAACCTTTCCCTAAATACTGGTATGTTTCCATCTTCTCTAAAACATGCCATAATTACACCCATCCTCAAAAAACCCTCATCTGACTCTGACGTCGCATCTAACTACCGCCCTATTTGCTTCCCCTGGCTTCCAAACTGCTGTAGTGGCTCGTCTATAACCGCCTTACCAGCTTTATTTCCTCTAACTCCCTTCTTGACACCTTCCAATCCAGCTTCCGGCCCCAACACTCCACTGAGACCGCTCTCAGTAAAGTTACCAATGATCTGCTCTCCGCCAAGTCAAAGGGTCACTTTTCCATTCTACTTCGTCTGTATCTCTGCAGCCTTTGACACCGTTGACCATCCACTTCTACTCCATATCCTCTCCTCCCTCAGTATTCAAGACATTGCTCTCTCATGGTTCTCATCATACCTACAAAATCGATCATTCAGTGTCTTCTCTGACACTTCTTCTACTTCTGCATCTACACATCTTCACTTGGTATTCTAATAAACTATTTTGGGCTTCAGTATCATCTCTATGCAGATGACACTGAAATCTACCTCTCATCACCAGATCTATCCCCCTCTCTTCTAACACACGTCTCCAACTGCCTCTCTAGTATATCCTCTTGGGTGTCCACCCACCATCTCAACTCAACATGTCTAAAACTGAACTCCTAATCTTCCCTCCCTCTACCACAGTGTCAATTCCTCACCTCTGTCTCACTGTCAACAACAACATCATCACTCCTACCTCCCAAGCCCGTTGCCTTGGGGTTCTACTAGGCCCCGCCCTGTCTTTCATCCCTCACATACAATCACTGACTAAATCTTGTCTTCTCCATCTAAAAACATCTTCAGAATTCACCACTATCTTACACAAGACACAACCAAAATCCTAATAAACTCTCTCATCATCTCTCGTCTAGACTACTGCAACTTGCTTCTTGTTGGCCTACCCACCAACCGACTATCTCCACTTCAATCCATTATGAATGCCTCTGCTAGACTCATCTTCCATACACAACGTTCAGTGTCAGCATCACCTCTCTGTCAATCACTCCACTGACTTCCCTTAGCCTCAAGAATAAAATTTAAAATCATGATCTGGCTTAAAAAGCCCTCAACAACAGCGCACCCCCGTGCATCTCTGCTCTCATCTCCAAATATTCCCCCAACCGCCCTCTTCATTTTGCTAACGACCTTCTTCTTTCTATAACTCTTGTCACCTCCTCTCCCTCTCGCCTACAGTACTTTTCTCGTGCTGCCCCTATTCTCTGTAACTCCTTGCCTCGCTCCACCAGATTATACCCAATATACCTCAAAACATTTAAAACATCACTAAAAATGCATCTCTTTAAAGAAGCGTATCACCTTCCACCCTAACACACTCAGCACCTCTCTCTCCTTCCTTTACCACACACAATACCTTTAGGTTGTAAGTCTGCGAGTTTCTATCCTGCAGGGTGCTTTGGGGAAAGCACCATGGACACTGGATTTGAGGCTCAAAGACAGGGCCCTCCTTGTTTTGCTATGTTTTGATTTGTATTTACCTTTGCCTGAAACTTATCTTATGTACAGCTTTACAGAATATGTTGGCGCGTTACAAATGGACAATAATAATAATAATAATTAGCACATCAAAGCATCTTATTAGAAGCTGAGAGTAGTTTTGTTAGCATAATAATGCTGCACAAACTGGTGATCTCTCAGGAGTTATTTACTTTAGAGAAAAGAGGCTTGTACCTTGTTTAGGCAGTTTAAAAAAAACAAAAACATGATGGAGCCCCTTTAATTTCCAAGCTAATCTGCTGATCCATTCATTGTTTTTTTAAATTAGTGTAACAAGTCATTTGTATATATAATTTTTACAGCACAACAGTATATGGCAGGTTTTTCTTGGGTTAACAAATAAAGGGTTCAAACTTCCTGTGACGGTTTGACGTCATTGTGAGATGTGAAAATCCCACGATACCCTGGGGCCATATTTAGCTTCTGTTTTCTGACAAAACACGTAAAATTGTTAGTAACCTGGAGGCAAGGGAGCTATAAATGGGTTACTCTAACTTCAGGTATGTACAGATAGCTACTACACAAACAGAGGCGCTCAATCTGAGAATACTACTAAAGTAGGTTTGCTCTATAGGTCTGATCATCTACTCAGAGGGCAGCCTCTTTTTGCTCACTTGTGCCCTTCACAGGGAGAAATATCCTGTATTATATTAGTCTGGTACCACTCACTAGAGTTATCCAGCCCCGAAATACCCGGCAATTTTACCCGGAACAGGCGAAACAGCAAACTCCAGCCGTACGTTCCGGCCTTCATTGGGCCTCAACAGTGAAGTGCAGCTGAAGTCCCTAAGGCACAGTGAGCAAGGAGTCCACGTCTGGAGTCCCCCATCACCCTTAGGGAAACTAAGCCCTAAGGGTCATTTGCATAAGCAACTACAGAAGCAGAGGCGCTCAATCTGACAATGAACAATGCTAAGGTAGGTTTGTTCTATAGGTCTGGTCACCCACTCTGGGAGCAGCAGCTTTTAGCTCACTTGTGCCCTTCACAGGGAGAAATATCCTGTAGTATATCAGTATGGTCTCACCCAATAGAGTGATCCAGCCCTGAAATACAAAGCACCAATAAAAGGAACAACATTTTTATAAGAGACTACAGGTATGCATATGGTCACAACTCGATAATTCCTTTCTTGGAACATAAAATAACTCTCTTCTGTGTCATATTTATAAGCTAATCCTAGGAAGAACTTGACTTAGCAAAACAATACTCAAGCATTACCCTACATCAAATCACAATAATAGCCCTACCAAAGAATTACCCTACATCCAAACACTATGATATCAGAGCATTACCCTACATCAAAGCACTATATCACTACCCAACCATTACCCTACATCAATGAACTATAATAACACTACCCAAGCATTGCCTTACATCCAAACACTACTCAAGAATTACCCTACATCAAAGCACTATGACATGACTACCCGAGCATTACCCCACATCAATGCACTATAATAACACTACTCGAGCATTATCTACATCAAAGCACTATGATATCAGTACCCAAGCATTATCCTACATCAAAGTGCTATAACATCACTACCCGAGCATTATCCTACATCAAAGCACTATGATATCAGTACCCGAGCATTATCCTACATCAATGCACTATGATATCAGTACCCAAGCATTATCCTACATCAAAGTGCTACAACATCACTACCAGAGCATTATCCTACATCAAAGCACTATGATATCAGTACCCGAGCATTATCCTACATCAAAGTGCTATAACATCACTACCCAAGCATTATCCTACATCAAAGTGCTATAACATCACTACTCAAGCATTATCCTACATCAAAGTGCTATAACATCACTACCAGAGCATTATCCTACATCAAAGCACTATGATATCAGTACCCGAGCATTATCCTACATCAAAGTGCTATAACATCACTACCCAAGCATTATCCTACATCAAAGTGCTATAACATCACTACCCAAGCATTATCCTACATCAAAGTGCTATAACATCACTACCAGAGCATTATCCTACATCAAAGTGCTATAACATCACTACCAGAGCATTATCCTACATCAAAGCACTATGATATCAGTACCCGAGCATTATCCTACATCAAAGTGCTATAACATCACTACCCGAGCATTATCCTACATAAAAGTGCTATGACATCACTACCCGAGCATTATCCTACATCAAAGTGCTATAACATCACTACCAGAGCATTATCCTACATCAAAGCACTATGATATCACTACCCGAGCATTATCCTACATCAATGCTATAATATCACTACTCAAGCATTATCCTACATCAAAGTGCTATAACATCACTACCAGAGCATTTTCCTACATCAAAGCACTATGATATCAGTACCAGAGCATTTTCCTACATCAAAGCACTATGCTATCAGTACCAAAGCATTTTCCTACATCAAAGCACTATGATATCACTACCCGATCATTATCCTACATTAATGCACTATAATATCACTACCTGAGCATTATCCTACATCAAAGTGCTAAAACATCACTACCAGAGCATTTTCCTACATCAAAGCACTATGATATCAGTACCAGAGCATTATCCTACATTAATGCACTATAATATCACTACTCGAGCATTATCCTACATCAAAGTGCTAAAATATCACTACTCAAGCATTATCTTACATCAAAGCACTATGATATCAGTACCCAAGCATTATCCTACATCAAAGTGCTATAACATCACTACTCAAGCATTATCCTACATCAAAGTGCTATAACATCACTACCAGAGCATTATCCTACATCAAAGCACTATGATATCAGTACCCAAGCATTATCCTACATCAAAGTGCTACAACATCACTACCAGAGCATTATCCTACATCAAAGCACTATGATATCAGTACCCGAGCATTATCCTACATCAAAGTGCTATAACATCACTACCCAAGCATTATCCTACATCAAAGTGCTATAACATCACTACTCAAGCATTATCCTACATCAAAGTGCTATAACATCACTACCAGAGCATTATCCTACATCAAAGCACTATGATATCAGTACCCAAGCATTATCCTACATCAAAGTGCTACAACATCACTACCAGAGCATTATCCTACATCAAAGCACTATGATATCAGTACCCGAGCATTATCCTACATCAAAGTGCTATAACATCACTACCCAAGCATTATCCTACATCAAAGTGCTATAACATCACTACCCAAGCATTATCCTACATCAAAGTGCTATAACATCACTACCAGAGCATTATCCTACATCAAAGTGCTATAACATCACTACCAGAGCATTATCCTACATCAAAGCACTATGATATCAGTACCCGAGCATTATCCTACATCAAAGTGCTATAACATCACTACCCGAGCATTATCCTACATAAAAGTGCTATGACATCACTACCCGAGCATTATCCTACATCAAAGTGCTATAACATCACTACCAGAGCATTATCCTACATCAAAGCACTATGATATCAGTACCAGAGCATTATCCTACATCAAAGTGCTATAACATCACTACCCAAGCATTATCCTACATCAAAGTGCTATAACATCACTACCAGAGCATTTTCCTACATCAAAGCACTATGATATCAGTACCAGAGCATTTTCCTACATCAAAGCACTATGCTATCAGTACCAAAGCATTTTCCTACATCAAAGCACTATGATATCACTACCCGATCATTATCCTACATTAATGCACTATAATATCACTACCTGAGCATTATCCTACATCAAAGTGCTAAAACATCACTACCAGAGCATTTTCCTACATCAAAGCACTATGATATCAGTACCAGAGCATTATCCTACATTAATGCACTATAATATCACTACTCGAGCATTATCCTACATCAAAGTGCTAAAATATCACTACTCAAGCATTATCTTACATCAAAGCACTATGATATCAGTACCCAAGCATTATCCTATATCAAAGTGCTATAACATCACTACCCGAGCATTATCCTACATCAAAGCACTATGATATCAGTACCCAAGCATTATCCTACATCAAAGTGCTATAACATCACTACCAGAGCATTATCCTACATCAAAGTGCTATAATATCACTACTCAAGCATTACCCTACATCAAAGTGCTATAATATCACTACTCAAGCATTACCCTACATCAAAGTGCTATAACATCACTACCAGAGCATTATCCTACATCAAAGTGCTATAATATCACTACTCAAGCATTATCCTACATCAAAGCACTATGATATCAGTACCCGAGCATTATCCTACATCAAAGTGCTATAATATCACTACTCAAGCATTATTCTACATCAAAGCACTATGATATCAGTACCCAAGCATTACCCTACATCAAAGTGCTATAACAGCACTACCCGAGCATTATCCTACATCAATGCTATAATATCCGTACCCGAGCATTAACCTACATCAAAGCGATATAATATCACTACTCAAGCATTATCCTACATCAAAGCACTATGATATCAGTACCCAAGCATTATCCTACATCAAAGTGCTATAACATCACTACCCGAGCATTAACCTACATCAAAGTGCTATAACATCACTACCCGAGCATTATCCTACATCAAAGTGCTATAATATCACTACTCAAGCATTACCCTACATCAAAGTGCTATAATATCACTACTCAAGCATTATCCTACATCAAAGCACTATGATATCAGTACCCAAGCATTATCCTACTTCAAAGTGCTATAACATCACTACCTGAGCATTATCCTACATCAAAGTGCTATAATATCACTAATCAAGCATTACCCTACATCAAAGTGCTATAATATCACTACTCAAGCATTATTCTACATCAAAGCACTATGATATCAGTACCCAAGCATTATCCTATATCAAAGTGCTATAACATCACTACTCAAGCATTACCCTACATCAAAGTGCTATAACATCACTACCAGAGCATTATCCTACATCAAAGTGCTATAATATCACTACTCAAGCATTATCCTACATCAAAGCACTATGATATCAGTACCCGAGCATTATCCTACATCAAAGTGCTATAATATCACTACTCAAGCATTATTCTACATCAAAGCACTATGATATCAGTACCCGAGCATTATCCTGCATCAAAGTGCTATGACATCACTACTCAAGCATTATCCTACATCAAAGCACTATGATATCAGTACCCGAGCATTATCCTACATCAATGCTATAATATCCGTACCTGAGCATTAACCTACATCATAGCGCTATAATATCACTACTCGAGCATTACCCTACATCAAAGCACTATAATAACACTATTAGAGCATTACCCTACATCAAAGGTTTTATAACATCACTACCAGAGCATTACCCCACATCAATGCACTATAATAACATTACTAAAGCATTATCCTACATCAAAGCACTATAATAACACTACCAGAGCATTATCCTACATCAATGCACTATAATATCACTACCAGAGCATTATCCTACATCAAAGGTTTTATAACATCACTACCAGAGCATTACCCCACATCAATGCACTATAATAACACTACTAAAGCATTATCCTACATCAAAGCACTATAATAACACTACCAGAGCATTATCCTACATCAATGCACTATAATATCACTACCAGAGCAATATCCTACATCAATGCACTATAATAACACTACTAAAGCATTATCCTACATCAAAGCACTATAATAACACTACCAGAGCATTATCCTACATCAATGCACTATAATATCACTACCAGAGCATTATCCTACATCAAAGCACTATAATAACACTACCAGAGCATTATCCTACATCAAAGCACTATGATATCAGTACCCGAGCATTATCCTGCATCAAAGTGCTATGACATCACTACCTGAGCATTATCCTACATCAACGTGCTATAACATCACTACCCGAGCATTATCCTACATCAAAGCACTATGATATCAGTACCAGAGCATTATCCTACATTAATGCACTATAATATCACTACTCGAGCATTATCCTACATCATAGCGCTATGATATCAGTACCCGAGCATTACCCTACATCAATGCTATAATATCCGTACCCGAGCATTAACCTACATCATAGCACTATGATATCAGTACCCGAGCATTATCCTACATCAACGTGCTATGACATCACTACCCGAGCATTATCCTACATCAAAGCACTATGATATCAGTACCCGAGCATTACCCTACATCAATGCTATAATATCCGTACCCGAGCATTAACCTACATCATAGCGCTATAATATCACTACTCGAGTATTACCCTACATCAACGCACTATAATAACACTATCAGAGCATTATCCTACATCAAAGCACTATGATATCAGTACCCGAGCATTATCCTACATCAAAGTGCTATAATATCACTACTCAAGCATTATCCTACATCAAAGCACTATGATATCAGTACCCAAGCATTACCCTACATCAATGCTATAATATCCGTACCCGAGCATTAACCTACATCAAAGCGCTATAATATCACTACTCGAGCATTATCCCACATCAAAGTGCTATGACATCACTACCCGATCATTATCCTGCATCAAAGTGCTATGGCATCACTATCCGATCATTATCCTGCATCAATGTGCTATGACATCACTACCCGAGCATTATCCCACATCAAAGTGCTATATAATATCACTACTCAAGCATTATCCTACATCAAAGTGCTATATAATATCACTACTCAAGCATTATCCTACATCAAAGTGCTATGACATCACTACTCGAGCATTATCCTACATCAAAGTGCTATAACATCACTACCCGAGCATTATCCTACATCAAAGCACTATGATATCAGTACCCGAGCATTATCCTACATCAAAGTGCCATAACATCACTACCCGAGCATTATCCTACATCAATGCACTATGATATCAGTACCCGAGCATTATCCTACATCAAAGCACTATGATATCAGTACCCGAGCATTATGCTACATCACTACCCGAGCATTATCCTACATCAAAGCACTATGATATCAGTACCCGAGCATTACCCTACATCAATGCTATAATATCAGTACCCGAGCATTAACCGACACCATGGCGCTATAATATCACTACTTGAGCATTACCCTACATCAAAGCACTATAATAACACTATTAGAGCACTAACCTACATCAAAGCACTATAATAACACTACTAAAGCATTACCCTACATCAAAGCACTATAATAACACTACTAAAGCATTACCCTACATCAAAGCACTATAATAACACTACTAAAGCATTATCCTACATCAATGCACTATAATAACACTACTAGAGCATTTTCCTACATCAATGCACTATGATATCAGTACTCAAGCATTAACCTACATCAATGCACTATGATATCACTACCAGAGCATTACCCCACATCAATGCACTATAATAACACTACTAGAGCATTTTCCTACATCAATGCACTATGATATCAGTACTCAAGCATTAACCTACATCAATGCACTATAATAACACTACTCAAGCATTAACCTACATCAATGCACTATGATATCACTACTCTAGTATTACCCTGCATTATGATATCACTACCAGAGACCTATAACATCACTACAGAGCTAAGAGGAATATTAATTGTGTAATGTCAGCTGGTTTTATGTTGCATTTAGACTGTTACTTAATTTTCACAAAACTTTTTTTTTTATTAAGAGATCACATTAGTTCAATAGAAAAAGACATTTGTTTGTGAAGTATGTAAAAAACGAACAATATCTGCAGCTGTGTAAGCCATGGGCATAAAAAGATTTTTAGAGAAAATTAGAATATTTGAATATTTTGTTTTTGAATCGGATCAGTCTGGGGAAGAGGAACAAGGGGGAGGAATTGTAAGATAATTATATCTTATTGAATTTGATACCAGAAGTCTTTCCCAACACATGCTTAGAAGTAGGCAAAGATATTAATAGTTGGGAATAACGCCCCTCTCACGCACACAACTTCCACCAAAGTATCATGGATGCCTCCTAGATCCAGCAGAGGAATCAACATTTTTTTTTCTAACTATAAAGTAACTTTTTGACTTTTTCCATGCTTAGTCATACTCAAAGTTTTCAAAACTTCCTCCAGAAAGTCAATATATACAGAAAACGTATGCATATATGAAAAGAACCCCATAAAAATGCTTACATTTATGGATAACAGACTGCAGCAGAAGCCTAAGTTGTGGTTTTGCCTCTACATGATGCATTGCTGTGGCCACTTTTAATGCAGTTGTGACTATGACAATGTCTATTTGTCTTGGCCTTCTAAAATGGCTAAAAAAAAGAAAAACATCCTCCTACAACTTAAGATCTATATTTAGAAACAATGGCCTGAGAAAGAATGTATTCATTTGTACACAGAGAAGAACAATCCTGTGCATTGTGCAATGATACCGTTTCCTCTGCATTGTATAATTATACAAAGGAATGAATGTGGTTGATAAAGGACTGTGTGTTTGTGTCGTTCAGTTGTGTCTGACTTTCCATGACTTCATGGACCGCTGATCCACTTGGTATTCATGGCAGAGATACGGGAGTGGGTTGCCAGTTCCTTCTCCAGTGGGCCTAGGTGGCCTCCCATCCAAGTAATGACCAGGACCAACACTGCATGGCTTCCGGGTGGTGTGAACGCTTGGTTCCCTGACTGGAATCGAGCCCTGGTTGCAGCGGTGTAGTTCTGTATTTACAATATGCTATTCTGAAAACCTACAATTGATATTTTTGGGAATACAATTAAATGATTTACTGCTGATCTCCATCCATGAGTAGGAAGAGACCTTGAATGTAGAGGGACTTTTCAGTAGCATTTTATACAAGCACACAACAGTCTGGTTAAACGGCAGCTGTGCAATTAAAAAACATATGTGTTTGAAAACATTTCAGTCTGACTAAGAGCATATTAAGAAGGGAAAAAGTCAGTTAGTTTCTAATTAGAAAATAAAAATATACCGTATTTTTCGCCCTATAAGACGCACCGGCAGATAAGACGCACCTAGTTTTTAGATGAGGAAAACAAGAAAAAAAAAATCTGAATCAAACACAAATACACTCAAACACAAATACACTTTACACACAGATACACACCTACATTACACACAAATATATATATATATATATATATATATATATATATATATATATATATATATATATATATATATATATATAGATACACATACATACACACATAAATATACATACACATACATACATACATATATACATACACACACATACATACACACACACACATACATACACACACACACACACACACATACATATCCATATACTGCAGCATTTGGGAGCCATTGACCCTCCCTGACCCTCCTGATCCTCCCTGACCCTCCTGATCCTCCCTGACCGTCCTGATCCTCCCTGACCCCCCTGATCCTCACCTTTATAGAGACACATACATACATATACATACACACATAAATATACATACACATACATACATATATACACACACATACACACACACACACACACATACATACATACACACACACATCCATATACTGCAGCATTTGGGAGCCCTTGACCCTCCCTGACCCTCCTGATCCTCCCTGACCCCCCTGATCCCCCTGACCCCCCTGATCCTCACCTTCCTTCTGATCTCTGCCATCTTGATCTCACCCCAGCGCTTCCTACCAGCTTCCTACTGCAGCGTTGCGTGTGTGACGTCACTAGGACGCACCGGCCGACGCGATGCTGGTAGGAAGCGCTGGGGTGAAATCAAGAGGACAGAGGCAGTCTGAAAAGTATATTCGCCGTATAAGACGCACCAACTTTCCTCCCCCAGTTTTGGGGAAGAAAAAGTGCGTCTTATACGGCGAAAAATACGGTATATGCTTTTGCCTCACCCTGGAGGAATCCATGATACATAGATGAAAGTTTGTTGTTTTCATTTCTGGAGAGATGTGGTTGTATCTATTGATGTAACTTCCTGTGTCTGGGCTTGTGAGTGGGAAGGGGCGTGGTGTCGATTTCAATCTTATCCAATTATTAAAAAGGTTTTCTGTTCCCTCATTCCCCGCCCCTCATGATCCAGTTCTTAGAATGTGCTGTAACAACCACAAAATGGAACCCTGTACTCCTAGGTAGCACGTTTTCTGCGTGCCCGACACATGTTCATTGACACATGCGCACCGTCGCATGCGCGCACACACACACAAGCGTGCCTGGAAATAATGCGACCCAACATCTGCGCGACCCATCACTCTCCCACTCTCTGTGCACTCCCCAGGGTCCATCTCTTCCTCTGTAGTGTCCCAGTCACCTCAGGGTCTCCCCCTATTTATCTCTCTCTCCCGTTAGCCTCTCACCCTCCATGGAGTCCCTGCCACGCACCCTGCTCTCCCCGTCTCTGTGTTGTGCAGACGGGGCTATGCTTCTGGGCAGTGCTGGTAGTTACCTGCTCAGTGTCCAGCTCCTGCAGGACCCCCCAGTCCAGCCTCTCTGGAGCCCCACAGAACTCCCCACCATACTCACCCACCTGGTCCTCGCCCTGCTCGTTTGAAGAAATGGACACTAGGGAGTGCACAGAGTGTGAGGGAGTGACGGGTCGCGCAGATGTCGGGTTGCTCTATTTCCAGGCACGCTTATGTGTGTGCATGCATGCGTCAGTGCACGTCAGGCGCGCGAAAGTCGGGGTGCCGTATTCCTAAACAATCTTCTAAAACTGATTTTAAATTCATGTTTCTTTTGCTAAATTTTACATTTTGTTAAGTTGTGAACTTTGTGTATCTTGCCACAGTCTGGCTCTTTCAATTGAAAATGAAACACAAAATAGAGCAATACCTATTAATGAGGTAAACTGTTTTAAAATTATATTCTCTGGGTAAAGCTTTGATTTGTCACTGTTGTACATGTAAAAAATAGGTTTAAAATGAAAGTGCTTTCATTGGCATTTTAAATCTAAGTGCCATGAAAACCGTGCAGCAGCATTTTCGACAATAAAATGATGAAAGGAGCTTCAAATGAAAATGTTTTAGACATTTTATGTTTGGTTTTAATGGCTTTACAAGGTCAGCAGATTTAAAGCTGACAGTATAGTCACAGCATACAGCAATAAAAGACATTAGGTTACATATAATATCCCATCATCAGGTGACCAATGGATCTCTACACCAGCTGTTTCATACTACATACTAAATCTATAATGTATAAAACATGATGGTCCCTGAATTGCCTATAATAGTTGTGATTCACGCCCACGAGATGAGCTCTGTGCAGGCGTTACACTGTTATTGGTAAAGGTTTTGGAGCCACGCGTGGCACAGCCACAGCTCTCCAGATTTGTGCAGCCTAATAGTGCGAAGGTCCACTGGAAGAGGGAGGGAGGAAGAGAGAGGGGATGCAGATAGAGGTAGGGGATGCAGATAGAGGTAGGGGGTCGAGATAGAGGGAGAGGAGACAGAGGGGGAGATAGAAGGAGGGAAAGAGCAGGAGGCAGAGAGAGAGAATGAGAGATGAGAGAGAGAGAAGGAGGTGAAGAGAGGAGGTAGAGAAGGGGGAGAGAGAGGGAGGAGTAGATGGAGGGGGAGGGAGGGAAAGAGAAGGATGGGGAGAGATAGAGAAGGTAGGCGAGAGAGAGAGACAGAGGGAGGGGAGATTGAGAAGGAGGAGACAGAGAGGGAGAGAGAGGGGGGGGAGGGAAGGGTGGAGAGAGAGAAGGAGGGGGAGAAAGAGGAGAGCGACAGATGGAGGGAGAGAGATAGAGCATATAGGGCGCAGAGAGACGGCACATAGAGAGAGAGAAACAGAGGGTACAGAGAGAGAAGGCGCACAGAGAGAGACAGCACAGACGATTGAACATAACACATGATACCGTCATTTATGACGGGCAAGGTACTTGTTTAATATAAGTATAGCTCAGTAGCCAGAGAGAATTGCTGTAATGAAATAAAAGCTAAGATGACTTAACACCAAGTTGTTGACCTACTGGTCTTGCCTCTTAGGACTTCCTTGACGTGAGCCACTGTAATAATGGCTACTCACACCCCCAGTTTGACCCAACAACGTGTCAGAGGAAGCTCAGAATGTATGACAGGATGCCAAGCCAGGAATAGTAGTTAAGCTTTGGCAGTAAGGATTGCAGCTCTATTAAGTGCCTTGTTCTTTCAATCCAAGATGAAGCCTACAAAGGGCCTCATTCAATTGTGATTTGGCCAATTGAATAGGGCTCTATATAAGCACAGAGCATATAGTTACATAGTTACATAGTAATTAAGGTTGAAAAAAGACTTTCAGTCCATCAAGTTCAACCTGTTAAGATCTCCTCTGATCTGCAATATGCGGATTAGTTATTAATTAAATTATTGATTAAATAATTATTAATAGTATAGTATTGGAGAATGAATAAAGAGTTAGTCCATCAAGTTCAACCTTTTTAGATCTCTATTGATCTTTTTAATTTGGACTATTTATTATTATTGTTAATTGATCCAGAGGAAGGCAAACATAAAAAAAAACCCCATTGAAACTTTGCCAATTGTCTCATAAGGGGGAAAAAAAGCAAAATTCCTTCCTGACCCCAGAAACTGGCGATCAAATTTCTCCCTGGATCAATATTCCTTCGCTAGTTATCTAGGATAGCCTTGAATGCCCTCTTTATTCAGAAATATATCTAACCCCTGTTTGAAGTTGTCTATCGAATCCGCTGTCACCACCTCCTTTGGTAGAGAATTCCACAGTTTAACCACCCTAACTGTGAAGAACACTTTTCTTTGTTTAAGGTGAAATCTTTTTTCCTCTAACCTCAACGGATGTCCTCTTGTCAGTTGAAAATCTCTTGCTACAAAAAGTTCACTTGACAAATCTTTATACTGACCCTGGATGTATTTAAATAACGTAATCATATCTCCTCTTAGACGCCTTTTTTCTAGCGAAAATAAGTTTAATTTTGCTAGTCTTTCTTCATAACTTAGCCCCTCCATTCCCCTTATTAGTTTTGTAGCCCTTCTCTGTACTTTTTCCAGCTCTAAAATGTCTTTTTTGTGAGGTGGTGCCCAAAATTGTACTCCATATTCCAAATGAGGGCGTACTAGGGATTTGTATAGTGGCAGAATTATATCTTCTTCCCTGGCTTCTATACCCTTCCTAATACATGCTAATATTTTATTTGCCTTTGCAGCCGCTGCTTGGCTTTGAGCGCTGTTACCTAGGTGGTTGTCCACTAGTACACCCATATATTTTTTTAAAGAAGTTTTTAGTTAGTGAAGACCTTGCTTTTAGATAGAAGTTCACTAACTAAAAACTTCTGTACAAAAATATGTTATGTGCTTAAATAGAGCCCTATTTAATTGTCAAAATCGCAATTGAATGAGGCCCTAAGTGTTTATCATGTTACATCTACCCACTTTGGATTAGGTATATAATATGTCTGTGTATCTATGTACTGGGTTCCCTGGTGGCCCAGTGGTTAGGATTTGGTGCTTTCAATGCTGCGACCTGGGTTTTATTCCAGTCAAGGAACCAAGAGGTCACACCACCCTGAAGATGAGCAGGGTTGGGCCTGGTCTGTACTTGGATGAGAGGCCACCTCGGAATACCAGGAGCTGTATGCTGTGGCCCATTAAAGAATTAACTGGCAACCGACTCCAGTATATCCACCATGAATACCAAATGGATCAGCATGGCGTGCTAAAGTCCATGTGGTCACAGAGAGTTGGACATGACTGACCAATGCAAACATTTCTATTTTATTAGGAAGTGCGTATAGGCTCTGTATTTACTGCCTAAACTCAAACAAATAGTCCCTGTCTGGGTCTGCCCTCTTCAGCACATACAGATCCAGACACTGTAAGGATAGTGTCCTATCAGGGAACACGGCTCAGCAGCATGTTGCTGAGAGATGGTCACTGATTGGTTAGTGTGAGATACATAACAGTCAGTACAGCAGAGTCTGTGTCTTCATGAGCTGCAGTGGGCAGACATAAGTAGGTAATATATGTTTGATTTTAGACATTAAAAACAAAGCGTATAGCACTTCTTAAAAAAAAAGGTACATAAAAGTAAATAGATACTCCTTAGAAGTAATTAAAGTGTAAATTGTATATTAGAATTACATTGTGCAGGATAAAAATAATGAAGTCACATTGTTAAAACATTTAGACAAAGAAACAAAAACAATGCTTATAAAGTCCCTTTAAGTGGTGTATCTGGTGCAGTGTGAAGCCACATTGGAAAAGAAGATGTGTTTAGTGGTTCTTGGAAACTAGTGTGATGAAGCCATTATTAGGCAGTCCTTAGATTGAGCATCAGCTCTTTACTGACATCCGGTGGTAATAAGCTAAAAATGCAGGTTTGTTCACAAGCAATGTGTGAATGTATTGCAATACCTTATTTGATGGTTGATTTATGAATACATATATGTCAAATATAATCATAATACCACTAATCAAAAGTATGCTTTTTCTATATTTAAGATAAATATATGGTGTGTGTATACCAGAGATGGCTAACAGTTTTTCTTTGAGTGGCTTCATATACGGCCTTAAAATGATCTCACAGTACATTTAAAAACAAATGGTAAACTTGCTGTAAATGAGGAATTGATTGGTCTTAGAGGTGTTGATAATAAAGTATTTAGGAGTACAATTGGGTATTATTTGATAGTTTTAGAGAGATATAATGGACTGTGTGACTAGTGGTTAGGATTCAGTGCTTTCACTGCTGCAACCTGGGTTTGATTCCAGTTGGCTGAAGCGAAGCAGGGTCGGGCCTGGTTAGTATTGGATTGGAGACCACCTAGGAATACTAGGAGCTGTATGCTGTGGCCCACTGGAGAAGGAACTGACTACCCTCTACGGTATCTTTGTCATGAATACCAAGTGGATCAGGACAGTGTGTGCGGTCCATGAGGTCACAGAGTCAAGGAAAGTCATACATGACTGAGTGACACAAAGAAACAAACAATGGGCTGTGTATTATATAGAGGTATGCTTGTTTCCAGATGCTGTTATATACAATACACTGTATACATTTTAATTACTGTTTACATTGTGTTAATTTGTAACCATTGTGTCAGTCAAGTGACACTCTCATGCAGTGTGTTTTGAACTGGCAACTGGACTTTGATGGAGACTTGCCATTTGACTACCTTATCCAAGGGCTATTCTAATGGCCATAAGAACTTTCAAAAGTACTATGTAACTCCCTAACTTCTATTGTTTTCCCCAAGCAATGGTTGTAGGCCCTGGGCCCCAGAGATCCTTTTTACTAAGTAATTTGAGCCTATAGGACTATGGATAATTTTTCATTTTGGTAACAGTTATTTTATGTCTATAGTGTGTATTGGGGTGTAACTAGTACATTAGGCCAATATAAATATTTTGAGGATGGTATCACTTTAAGGGCAACCATTAGTCACTTCCAGTAGCCAACTGCAATACCCAATATACTTCGAGTCACAGGGCTGGGCTAGGTTTCTGGCTAGATTTAAACTTGAGGTAGAATCTATAGACTTATGAGATCCACTAAACTGATTGAGCCATCAAGTCTAATTAACAAGGCTGTCAAACAGCAATTTAAACACTGTGATTCAACAGACAAAGGTCAAATGGTGTCAAGTACTTTTCAAGTGACACCCTTGTCTTGTGGTTAACCGCATGTTTAGCTAAGAAAGTGGCCCTAGCTGACTGGGCATAGAACTGTATAAAAAGTTGATGCTATCCTTGGGACACATGTGCACGATGCGTTTCATTTAGAGGGAAGGTGCTTATTATTATCCTGTTAACTTGTCCTGGGACTCTGCAACTTGACTCTGAAAGCGTAACTTGGTCTGGAATTTCTGCAACTTGTCCTAGCCTCTGCCTTAGCTGCCCTGTGTGTGGGGATAAGGAACCTATACAGCCTGTGGGTAGAAATGGTCTTCTTGGCATTAGACCTGGGAATTTATCTCTAAAGAGTGTGTATGGATCTTTATTTATTGACTAGTCACTTGCCCGTCACAAATGACAGGATAATATTTATTTTTCTGTCCCCCCCCATATCCCCCACCCTCCTCTGTCTCTATAAAGCAATCCATTTTATATTATATCAACAAAATATCTCCATGATTATAATGAAAAAGAAGAAATAGGATTTAGAGAAATAGTAATCTTATAACATATTTAGTCCTTGTACTTGATTTCATGAAATGACTCAGCCCAATGGAGGTCTGGATCTTTTCTTATATTTCAGAAGAAATTCTTGGTATGTAATTGTATACATTCTTTAGTTAGTGAGCTGTGGAAGTTTCTTTGTCAAATGCATTTTGAGTTTTCTATGTGTTTGGGAATGTCCCAAATAAGTGTTAGAGTATTCTTCTTAGGAGGTTCATCAAAGTGTGTGTATGTGGTTCTTTTCTTCCAATTCTTTTCCTTTCTCCCCTTCCTTGTCTTTTTCTTCTTTTCTTCTCTCTCTAGACCATCTTTCTCTCCCAATTATACCCACAACTTAATTTGCTTATTAGAAATTCCAATCAGGCTATGTATTTGGCAATCAATCAGAAATCCTAATGAGGTCACAAAATATTTAACTCTTAATAGAATATATTCTTTTCTAGAGACTTATTCAGTGCCAATTAATTTATTGGAACACCAGAGGGTACTCTTGAACCTTCACATTAACATAAAAAAATTAAAATACAATTGGCTAATGACCTTTAACCTACAAAACTATAAATAACATATGGTCAGTGATATTGGGTGTCAGTTATATAGACCAATAAATAATTTATGTTCTGGGATAAAGACATGAAGTCTATATATTCAGGGAGGAAAATATTCTCATCTTTAAGAAAGATAAACCTTAAATTAACTTTAGCAATTAGCTCAGGAATTTGCTTAGGTAATGAGTCTATTACAGAACAAAGGACTCTTAAGAATCCTATTTCATAAATGCTTTACCCTTAAAAATCAGACCACATTGGGCTTAAATCTAATGCTTAGTCAAAGGTACTGTTACAGGGTAGTCACAGGGTCATCAGTGAGCAACCTGACCGGTATTACACCCCTATTTCACCCTATGGGCTTTATCAAAGGCTAAAAAGGGGTTATATATATATATATATATATATATATATATATATATATATATATATATATATATATATATATATAAATAAATAAATGTACAGAGTATATAAAATATTAATATGTTGGATATAAAAGAAAGTATATAATAGGATTAATATATTAGCTTATAATAACCATTAAGATTGCTAGTAAAAGTTCTGACACCACTGAAGAGCAAATTGTACCGGTTATGCTGATCCTGTGATCCTGTGTTCCATGATGCCCCTGCTGATGAAACTGGCATTATCACAGGGCATCCCTCTGCCCTCACAATCCTGAGGGAGAATTCTTGTAGCTGAAAGCAGGATTTTGGGGTTATGAAAACTGATGGCAGTGGTGGGATCTTAGAGCAGGAACTGGCAGCCAGGATGACATATGGCAACCTATCCTCTGTGAAAATTAAGTTCTTTCAATGGTGTAGAGGGGATACAGAAACCTATAGGCAACTTATCCAGTAAAACTAAACCAGCTCCCTGGATGCCTGAACAGCGGAGGTGATCAAGGAGAAAAAGAGTTTGATCACAACGATGATAGAATGGTGATCACACCTTGTTGCCACAACAGATGATCTGGCAACAGCAGATGACCTCCCTGGGCTCCAACAGGGCGTGGAGCTAGCGGAATGGCTGAAGTATCTGGTGTGGGTGGAGATCATCTTGGAGTATGAAGGGCTCCAGGAGGAACTGTATATTGATCCAGATTAAGGCATTAGAACCACAGTGCGCTGGGTAATCTTGCCTGATTGGCGCCATCAAGAATTGGGAGCCGAACCAGCGATAGAAGAGGCAGCTTGATTGAGTGGTTGATCCAGAAAGAAATGGATTTGGAAGAAGAGTATAAAGATCTCCTGCAGCATGTAGGCCCAGTGAGAAGTGGCTCAAGAGGTGAAAGTAGCCCCAACAATTAGGAGAGGATTAAAAGAGCCATCCCGGAACTTGGAGCCAGTTCAAGTCTAGAGCTGGTTTGATCATTGCCCAAGTTCAGGATGCGCAGATTTGCTGGAGGAAGTGGATGGAGTCCTTGCTGGGCGGAAGAGGCTACGAGGAGGTGCCAGAAGAACTGATCAGTTCAACCAGGGAGAAATCAGAGGTATTACTGGTAGCCAATAGTGAACTAGCTGCAGTGGGAGCCAAGTCCAGAGTGGAGCGACACAGCTCACCGGCACCTGGAGGAATTCCAGCCTAAAGAGATGGTTGAGGATGGTGCTGGCCCTGAGGTCCTTCTGTTTTAAGACCAGGCTAATAAGCCACAGAGGCACGTTGCTAGTGTGACCAACTTAAGAACAACTGCTACAGGCAAAAAAAAATAGCAGAGAAGGTAAACTGTGGTAAAAAGCCCTGCCACTGTGAATCTTCAACAAGGTAAGGCCAAACTAACATTGATGGCTTGCCAGGAAAAGGATTGAGCTGATCCACAGATACAGAGAATACCTAAAAGGCAATCAGGAGAGGGGGCAATCCCTGGGACCCAACCCATACTCCACCTACAAGGCCAGCCACAGTGACAGCCACATAGATGAATACCTGTGCCGATCCAGCCTGGAAGCAACCACTACAGTCAAGGCGACAGCAGAGCAGATGGACCCCAGCAAGAGCTCCATCATACTGGAGCTACAACAGAGGTAAGTGAATGTTTTGTCCAGCCTGCTGGCAACCACTACAGTCAAGGCGGCATCAGAGCAGGCAAACCACAGCAAGTATCCCGTCACCATGGAGCTAGCACAGAAGCAAGCAAATGTTTTGTCCAACCTGCTAGCAATCGCTACAGTCAAGCAGCAGTAGAGCAGGGGACACCAGCAAGAGCCCCATGACCATGAAGCTACCGTAATCCTGATGGTGTGTCATGAATAGTATCATGCTAATCCACCAATGCAGAGACAACTCACAGGGAGGTCAGAAGAGGGCACATGACCTGAGACCCTAATGCCGGAGCCAACACATGCTCCCCTCTCAAAGCCAGCAGCGGTGGCAGTCATACAGAGACCGAATACCTCCCTAGAGGCAGCTGACCAGAGCCAAGATCCTGACCATCAGTGGCAACCATCCAGCTAAGATGCAGATGGAAGGATACAAGTCACTACAGGGTTCACCTGGTTCCATCCTAGAGCCATAACTGGGGAGGGCCCTGGCCCTGAGAACCTGGAGCAGTTTGCTACATTTTCCAGAAAGTATAGTCATGTTCCTGATCCAGGAGGGCAGACCGTACAACCGCCCTCATCACGGATTTAGCAGAGCAAGTTGATCCCCAGAGCCTGTCTTGCACTGTTGGGAGAGTGCAAAAATTAGGGGAGGGTACCACCATAAGATCCCAAGTGATCCATTATTGATGCAGGGTGCCAGCCCATCAGAGACCATGCCAAGGAAGTAAGCAACCACCACTGTGGCCAAGTTTTCTGATATCGGACAGGAGGTGAAGCTGGACGAATTCCTACTGAAGTTGGTTTCTACTGTTTCCCCCAAAAAATTATAATAACTTCCAGGGGGGAAGATTGTTCCACTGTCCTTGCAATTGGTGGTTGTGCTGCTACAGCCAAGCCTTGATGCTCTTGCTAGCCTACTGCACCTGAACACTGTGCAAGCTGGGTGTCACTTTTGATCCCCAAGCAACACTTTAAGCCCTAAACTATGGGCCCTGTCAAATTATCTTTTTTTCAACCTACAGACAAGGACTCATCACAAACTGAGTATTGCAGCATGACAGCGATAATTTGGAGATCATCACCTCAATGCTATATTTTGAAGGTAGCTGTAAAAATCTGCTTTTTGGAGACCAGACTCCCACAATCAACAGCTCTTCAGGGCCCAAAAGTGTATGTGAAGACCAAATGACTTTTCCTCAGTCACAGACTATTCGTTTTCCAAGTTTATTTTAATAACCCTTTAAGAGACAAAACGGACTAGTTTCACTGATCATTTTGAATGTTGATCTTTATCTTACTTAGATTAGGCAGTTTGTTATACTGTGTATTTTAATCCTGTGTGCTTTCACTGTTATTCATAGTTACTAATTGGGAGAAATTGGGCTACTAAAGAAAACTGGACCACCTTACAAATAAAGTCTACTAGCCATACGCTGTGTAAGACTGTCTCAGAACTTCCCTAGTCTGTATTAATCCCTTACTGGGTTTATCTCTTCCCAGACTTTAGGACATTATAGAATCCATTGTTCACAGGAAGGGACAATAGGGTATTGTGTGAGAGGGATAACATTACACTAAGGTGTTGGTCACTACCTGGATTCCTCAGTGGAGACATTGTCTAAACCCCAGGAGAGTCCAGAATCATTGCAGAAGATCTGACCATTTGGTGGGAAGAATAGGCTGGCTGGGAGAAGTAGACATCCTGGCACCCCTGCTGTAAACCCTGTATAACTCACCAATCCTCTTGCTGATTGCTTCAGGGCTGTCTTGTGTACATGTACCAGGAAGATTTTTAATATTTTTACTGCACTATATTCTACTTTGTATCCCAAACCTCTGCTGCTATCCTATGAGAAGGGTATGGAAGAACTGGATTAGATTTATATCCTGAACTGTGCTGCTATACTAGAAGGAGGGGTTGATTAATCGGATGAGATATACAAGTAGGATTGGTCTCCTTGGCCTGTTCAGGCCTACTGAATACCATATTGCACTGGCTATGCTAATCCTGTGTTCCCTGATGTTCCTGCTGATAATCCTTGTATGACCGCCAGGCACCGAGAAGTACTCCCCCCCCCCCCGATCCTGAGGAAGAATTCCAGTTGCTAAAGCAGGAGTTTTTGGGAGTAAAAGCAGACCCCCCTTCCCTGGACTGTGACACTACTATTTTATATAACAGTTTATATAACGGTTTAGAAACTGTTGAATGGGTCAAAAACCTAAAAATAACAGCACCTTGCACTCAAGGCATTAATGAGCCGTGAAGCAAGGGATCTCCCTAAATCAATACCACTCTCTAGGAGCTGACATTGTTTACTTACAAGAAACCCACTTAAAAAAACACAGAGATATTGGGGTAAACATTACACTCAGACATAGGCTACCACAACCAATAGAAAAAAGATGAGTTACAATCGTGATACATGAAAGGATTTGTTTTTAAAATGAGAGATCATGAGAGATCCTGAAGGCCATCTTGGTTCAAGACCAACACCTATCCCTGTTTAACCTGTGTGCCCAGAACACGGATCAGCCAACCTGAATTCCTTACACTTCCCTATATGGAAGGTAGGAGAAAATCTAAACTCAGTAATAGTTGCAGATAAAAATAAATCTGCTAACTACAATACCAACAATGACAAAATCATTTAAAGTCGTACTTAAGAATCACACTTTAATTGTTTCCTGGAGAGTAATGCATCCAACTGAGCGAGGCTACACCTATTGTTCTTCAAATTATAATACCCAGTCTCATTTGGACTATGTCCTACCTCATCAAAATAATATTTCAGACTTAAATGATGCTCCGATATAATGGTCAGATCACAATATGGTTAGTGTTACTCTAAATTACATACAGTGGGACCTTGGTACTAGTCTACCTCAAAACTTGTTGAATGCTTCTGCATACAGTACTGTGGCGTAGCTTGTGCTGTCTATGCTTACAAGAACCAAAGTGCAGCCTGTGCTTTTAAGGAACCGATGAGGCTAGCGGTGTGAAGGCTGTGACTAAGTAAAGGTCACAGATATTGGAGGAAGTGGAGAAATTGTTGTACATTTGGATTAATGAAAAACAGCGGGTGTTAGTATTTGCCAGACAATAATTTGCGAAAAAGCAAAACAATTGTTGTGCCGATCTGTTAAAAGATGAGCCTGCAACAAGTGGGGAGAGCAGTGAAGTATTTAAAGCCAGTCATGGTTGATTTGAGAATTTTAAAAATAGAACTGCCATTCCTAGCGTGGTGGGGCATGGAGGGCAGCCAGTGCTGACAAAGAAGCTGCAGAAACCTTTGTTAGGGATTTTAGAGACTATGAAGAGGCTGAGGCTTTTATTTCCCAACAATTCTATGACAAGACTGGTTTATTTTGGAAGAACCTGACAGAACCTGTCATGACTGGATTTTGGGAGGCAGAAGGGGACCCCATGTATTTTAGTTTATGAGTATAGTAAGTTTTGTATGGTTAAGAAAGCCAGGGTAACTATGCTACTTGTGGTCATGCCCAGAGCCTAGAGAGTTTGCTAGAGTAATGTGCCTAGGCCTGAGATGATAAGTTCCTGCCCTGCGCAACCTAGTGGGACATATATTGTTTATATTTTGTAGTATTAGACAAAAATTGTGTGTCATGTTACAGGTATTTCTATAAATAACATATTGTTTATCCTGTAATTGATTGAGGTGTGGACATGTTAGAAGTAAACCCCAAGTTCTGGGGAAATGTACAGAAAAAGTCCAACAAGTTAGTGCAATGCAGACTACACCCTGTGCTAATAAACTCATACAGGGGGGTTTTCCTCATTGAGCTTTTACACAGGTACAAACAGGGGCTCTGGTATGCACCCCAGTAATGGCTATTAAAAACAACATGAGATGCTCTGCAGATGGACACTGCAGAACATTGCAGTTAAACACATAGCTCACACCTGCCAAACCTTGGCTATTACAGAGCAGATGCGGTCTTGCACATGCACCTGAGATGCTCTGTTTGAGATGTAGGCATGCGTTCCTAAGGAAACTAAGAATGCATCTTGGCCTGATTGGTGGCTACTAGATGTTCCATCTCACACATAGGCATGCTTTTATTGGCTACTTAAGAATGCACATTGTCATGATTGGGGCATCTTAATTTACATGCAGGTTTGCACCCATTGGTTACCAAAAATGCACAATTCTCTGAATGTTTTTTGTCCACTGGAGAAACTGTCCATAGTTCATAATAAAAGGTGTCCGTTCTGGTTTTCACATAAACAATGTGTTAGACTATTTACTGTGTGCCTCTATCCTGAGTGGGGAGTAGTCCTGATGTGAGACCACTGGTATCCTGCCTGCATTATCATCTTCACATATTCTTGGGCATTGTCTCTATCCTGAAGCCATCTTTTGTGCCAGAGGTAGCAAGAACTACAGAATCCTTCTGGGTAGGTTTGAACTAGGTTCTTATCAAGCCCCATTGAAGAAGTAGGTTGTGACAGAACCTACATCACTCAAGAAGAGAAGACATTGCCAGGGCATAAGCTGATGAAGGACAGGCTAACTATATTGGTTTGTAAAAGTTCTAGTGGGAAATTAAAAATGAAGCGCTACTAGTCTATCACAGTAATAACCCCATTATTTTCAAAAGAGAAAATGTGATAAAAAGCTAATTAAGTGTAATGTGGAGGGTCAACAGCAAAGCCTGGGTAACCAGGCAGTTCTTCATCAAATGGATAAATGATGTGTTTGGCCCCACTGTCAAAAAATACATGCAATAAAAAGAACTGTCTCTGAGGCCTCTGTTAATAATGGACAATGCTCCTGCTCACCCTCCTGGATTGGAGGACACCTTGCTGGAGGACTTTAATTTTATAACTGTTAAGTTCTTGCCCCGAACACAAGTTCTCTGATCCAACCCATTGACCAGCAGGTGATCTTAAACTTTAAAGAACTGTATACCAATGCCCTTTTCCAGATGCGCTTTGTGGTGAACTCAGATACTGGGATGACACTGAGAGAGTTCTGGAAGGATCATTTTAATATCCTCTACTGATTGATAAGGCCTGGCAGGGTGTCTCTTACAAGACCATGAACTCTGCTTGGAGGAAATTCTGGCCAGAAGTTGTAACTTCAAGAAACTTTGAGGCTGAACCTATCTCAATAGTGGAGGACATTGTATCTCTGGGCAAGTCCATGGGCCTGGAGGTCAGTAATGAAGACATCTAAGAGTTGGTGGAGGGAGAAAGCACCTACTGCAATGATCAAAGAAATGTGTGCTAAATGGGTTTAATTGCTAAATTTTGTTGAAAAGTATCACCCTGACAAAGCTCAAGCAAGGAGAAATGTGGACTTGTTTAATGATCAAACAATGTCTCAATACAGAAACTTGTAACAAAGGCAGAAGCAAGTTTCTCTTGATTTCTAGTTTCTAGTGAAACTCCCTACTTCAGAGTCTCTGGCAGGGTTCATTGGTGTTAAGAGACAGAAAAGAGAAAGATCCCCTTGCAAGTGTCTGATGTTTTAATGGAAGAGGACTCCCCATCCAAGCAATAAACTCTCTCCTCCTTCTCCACCTCTCTCCTTCTCCTCCTCCTCTACATCACCACCATCTCATTGGGTCCTCAAGTCCTATCAGTACAGGTACAGTAAAGTTAAATTCTATTTTATTGTATCTAATTATTGTTTTTTTATTTATGTCTGTTTAGTGTTAAGGTTTTATATTAAAAAAAACAACACTGTCAGTTCATACTAAAATGTGAAATTTCTGGGGTTCAGAACGGATTATTTTCATTTACATTGATTCTTGGGAAAAACTTGTTTGGTACTCATCATTTTTGGTACTCATCCTTAACGTTGAGTACCAAGGTACCACTGTACTTTCCAAGGGATATCTTTGATCCCTTAATCCAGCTCTGTTAAATGATCAACCCATGACAGTTAACATTCAAAATGCACTAGAGTAATATTTTAAATTGAACAAATGAGTGGGAATTAACCAAATAGGAATCTGGACAACACAAAAAGTTATTATTAGAGGCTTAGGAATTCAGTTAGGCTCTATTGCAAAAAACTTGATTGCAATGCTGCACAAATAATTTGTTACTGCCAAGTCTCCTAATTTTATTATTATTGTCCATAAACACAAACTTAATGAGATATTGCAGAAGATTACAACTTTGCAGTGCACCTAGTCTACTTTTTTTTTACCTTATCCAATAAACCTGAATTTTGCACAATTTTATACTGATCTATATACAGCAAAGGCCAGTCACCTTCCACAACTACATTTAGAAACTATCAGCCTCATTAAATTTGGGTAAGTAAGTCCAACGTGAAGCCCATAACGGCTGTGGGCTTGAAATTTGTTACGTTGCTATCATCGGTGTAGGAGCCAAAGAAAATCTGGGGGGGCATATTGCATATGGTATAAAAACTCCACACAACTGCTACGGGCTGGAGATGCAAATCGTAGCTCATTCGTAGAACGTTGGATTTTCAGCCATGCGGACGATCAATTAGTGTAGACCGTAGTCACGGGTTTAGATCGAGCCAATGGAAGAAGAGATTGTCAGTGTAACGTCACAGAGAAAGGGGAGTTTCGTTTTCCAAGTCCTACGTGCTAAAATTACAGTTTTCGATCGGACCCTCATTTAAGATATAATGCAATATTGATAAAGCACTAAATATGATATTCTATTACATGCAAATTACAGTATATGTCTTAACACATTGATTGTGGGCATCGATATAACACGAAATATAAACATGAAATAAAAGTATTTTTCAGGGCCGATTTGTGGGCTTGTGAATTCTGTGCTATTAATTCTACAACCTAACATCACTTTCCCTTTTAATAAATGTACAGTTGTGTGTTTTTATTTGCTTTACAAGTGCTACGTATTGGACCCTAAACCCCCTTGCAGGTTCTCTCAAGCACTCGTATGGCTTTGGGCTCCATTTGCGTGCTCGCGGGTGACTTTGTTGCAATTTAATAGCTGAATTGAGCAAGTAGCAGCTAAGGGCTTGACCGATCAAAGGATTTGCGGGCTGAGAAGTTCCACGTTCACGTCTCATAGTCATTTCTCAGCCGTCCTGCGGGTTCCCCCGCAAGTCGTCTGCTGGGAGGTTTAAGAGGCCAATTTAATAGCTCAAAGTCATGCGAGATACGCTACAAGCTACAATTTTCAAAAACATAGCAATTTAATGAGGCTGTATATCCACACTTGACAATCCAATCACACACAAAGTAGCTAGATCTCACCCAATATCAAAATTATAGACCAATATCGTTGATTAACTTTGACCTTATTATATATACTGTGTAGCGGAACCCATCACTGTTTTACCCTGTTTTATGATTATTATGGTTAAACTATGATCCTACTATATGTATGTTGGTTGATGCTCTGCAGAATATTGTCCCAGACATTTACAGCTACTTGGCATGGGAGATAATCTTGTTACAGCGACTCTGCATAAGATAAAGGAAGTCTATTGTATACAGTGTTTTCATTCTCAGATAAGAACAAAGAAGTGTAATTGAATCAATGTCTGATTGTATCAAAGTTGCCAGGGAGGTGTGACCCCCCTATTGTTCTCTTTATGTGTATTGTGTGTGGCCAAATATGGGCATGTGTATTGCCTGTGGCCAAAGAGATGTATATATATTTCTGCAATAACAAAATAAAGTCAGTATTCATTTGACTCCCAAATTGTGTGTCGTCCAATATGGGAGGTCGGGAATGGTGAGACTGTAGTGCTTCTTGGGTATTTTACCGTATACCAGCGGAGATATTGGACTGCGTGTCTCAGCTCCGTTACATTTGTTGGCAAGTGGCGGGATTGTTCCCACGGTCAGAAGGACAGCTACAGGAGACACCATTCCGTGGAGTACAAATTGAGGGCAACGCTAGTATCCGTACAGCGCCCCTGGCTACAGCTGGAACCGGCTAGTTTTCAGACAGCGTTCCATCATGAGGAGGAGGAGGCGGCCGCGGACTACAGGGATGCAGACAGAAAGGAACTCATGGTTACAGTACCTCGTATTACCCCACAGAATGAGTTTGGAAGAGAACTCCAAAGCAGACTGGCCTTTTTCCCAGGTACACTTCCCATGAAAACCTTGGAATGGTTAATGACAGATGTCCACAAATTCATAATGGAAAAGCAGCGGGCACGGGAGCGGTCCATCTTGGGAGCTGCTAACCCACCTCCCACCATTAACCCCCCCCCAGCACTGCGTCCGGGTGGTGGGAACTACCAAACCCCTGCACGGTACATCAGGTGCCACACGTGTAACCAGCAGGGTCACATGCAGAGAGACTGTCCCAGAAACAGAAACCGCTCCACGTGGAATACTCCAACTAATTCCCCCCCCCCAGCGACAGTGTGTACCCCAGGGAGCTGAAGGTGTCGTCCTTCCTCCCCAGCAGCAGTGTGTACCCCAGGGGGCCGAAGGTGTTGTCCTCCCCCCCCAGCGCCAGTGTGTACCCCAGGGAGCCGAAGGTGTTGTCCTTCCTCCCCAGCGGCAGTGTGTTCCCCAGGGAGCCGAAGGTGTCGTCCTTCCTCCCCAGCGGCAGTGTGTACCCCAGGGGGCCGAAGGTGTCGGCCTTCCCCCCCAGCGGCAGTGTGTACCCCAGGGAGCAGAAGGGGCCGTCCTTCCTCCCCAGCGGCAGTGTGTACCCCAGGGGGCCGAAGGTGTCATCCTTCCCCCCCAGCAGCAGTGTGTACCCCAGGGAGCTGAAGGTGTCGGCCTTCCCCCCCAGCGGCAGTGTGTACCCCAGGGAGCAGAAGGGGCCGTCCTTCCTCCCCAGCAGCAGTGTGAACCCCAGGGGGCAGAAGGTGTCGTCCTTTCCCCCCAGCGGCAGTGTGAACCCCAGGGGGCTGAAGGTGTCGTCCTTCTCCCTCAGCGGCAGTGTGAACCCCAGGGGGCAGAAGGTGTCGTCCTTCCCCCCCAGCGGCAGTGTGTACCCCAGGGAGCAGAAGGTGTCGACCTTCCTCCACAGCGGCAGTGGGTACCCCAGGGGGCCAAAGGTGTCGTCCTTCCCCCCCAGCGGCAGTGTGAAACACAGGGGGCAGAAGGTGTCGTCCTTCCCCCCCAGCGACAGTTTACCCTAACCAGGGGAGACACCAATCTCCCAGACGGCGCAGATGGGACCGTGGTCTCTGCGCCCACAGCTTGTCCAGATCCCCAACTACCGTCACTGGGACAACCGGAGGAGGGGGTAAGTACAAATTCCCCTCCCCAGCTAACTTCTAATGTGGCCCCAGGGTTAACAGAGGAAATGTTAACCCCCACTGACCCCCACGTTTCCCTGGCTACTGAGCCGGAATATGTCCCAAGTACCCCAGCAGAAGAGCTGACAGCGGGGCAGAGTGCAGTCGGCCTCTGCCCTCCCTTTGTCCCTTGTACAGAGCAGGAGGTCCTGCAGGTTATACCAGCAGAAGAGCTGGCATCAGGGCAGAGTGCTGCTGGCCTCTGCCCCTCAAGTCCCCTCAGCGTGTTGCACCATCACCCCAGCAAAATATCCAGGTGTCTGGTTAGACTTCCCCCCAAAGGGGAGATGTGTGACGAAGTGCCCTTCGCCACTTTGGCTTGGAGAGGACTGTTTGCCAGCCTCCTGCCCTGCGACTATGGCCCTGGTACATCTTGCCCTTTGGAACCAGTGTTCGGCCATACCAGAGTGTATGTCACTCATTCTGGCCCTTTACATACAGGGGGTCATTCTGTACTTGCCCTGTGGGAGCGGTGATACCCCAGATAGCTATGCCATGGAGCCCATTCATATGATGAAAGACTATGGGAAAGACTTTAGCTACATGGCAATTGAACTGTGTGAAGAGGATCTGAGCGCTATTCGGTAGTTTTGTGCGCTCAGATCCCAGCTATCTGGGGATATGGGAAATGTGAGTAAATGTGAATTGCAGTAATGCTGATGGGTTGTCAAACTAGAGAATTGACCAACAAATACTTTTGTCCGGACATCCCCAGGCCGATCCGTCGGGATCAGACCGTGTATGCCGGCTTATGGTCACGGGGGAGGTGTGTAGCGGAACCCATCACTGTTTTACCCTGTTTTATGATTATTATGGTTAAACTATGATCCTACTATATGTATGTTGGTTGATGCTCTGCAGAATATTGTCCCAGACATTTACAGCTACTTGGCATGGGAGATAATCTTGTTACAGCGACTCTGCATAAGATAAAGGAAGTCTATTGTATACAGTGTTTTCATTCTCAGATAAGAACAAAGAAGTGTAATTGAATCAATGTCTGATTGTATCAAAGTTGCCAGGGAGGTGTGACCCCCCTATTGTTCTCTTTATGTGTATTGTGTGTGGCCAAATATGGGCATGTGTATTGCCTGTGGCCAAAGAGATGTATATATATTTCTGCAATAACAAAATAAAGTCAGTATTCATTTGACTCCCAAATTGTGTGTCGTCCAATATGGGAGGTCGGGAATGGTGAGACTGTAGTGCTTCTTGGGTATTTTACCGTATACCAGCGGAGATATTGGACTGCGTGTCTCAGCTCCGTTACATACTGTATATATATATATATACAGTCTGGTCCATAAATATTGGGACATCGACATAATTCTAATCTTTTTGGCTCTATACACCACCACAATGGATTTGAAATGAAACGAACAAGATGTGCTTTAACTGCAGACTTTCAGCTTTAATTTGAGGGTATTTACATCCAAATCAGGTGAACGGTGTAGGAATTACAACAGTTTGTATATGTGCCTCCCACTTTTTAAGTGACCAAAAGTAATGGGACAATTGGCTGCTCAGCTGTTCCATGGCCAGGTGTGTGTTATTCCCTCATTATCCCATTTACAAAGAGCAGATACAAGCTCCAGTGTTCATTTCAAGAGTGCTATTTGCATTTGTTGCTGTTAACTCTCAATATGAGATCCAAAGAGCTGTCACTATCAGTGAAGCAAGCCATCATTAGGCTGAAAAAACAAAACAAACCCATCAGAGAGATAGCAAAAACATTAGGTGTGGCCAAATCAACTGTTTGGAACATACTTAAAAAGAAAGAACGCACCGGTGAGCTCAGCAACACCAAAAGACCCGGAAGACCACGGAAAACAACTGTGGTGGATGACCGAATAATTATTTCCCTGGTGAAGAAAACACCCTTCACAACAGTTGGCCAGATCAAGAACACTCTCCAGGAGGTAGGTGTATGTGTGTCAAAGTCAACAATCAAGAGAAGACTTCACCAGAGTAAATACAGAGGGTTCACCACAAGATGTAAACCATTGGTGAGCATCAAAAACAGGAAGGCCAGATTAGAGTTTTCCAAACAACACCTAAAAAAGCCTTCACAGTTCTGGAACAACATCCTATGGACAGATGAGATTAAGATCAACTTGTACCAGAGTGATGGGAAGAGAAGAGTATGGAGACGGAAAGGAACTGCTCATGATCCAAAGCATACCACCTCATCAGTGAAGCATGGTGGTGGTAGTGTCATGGCGTGGGCATGTATGGCTGCCAATGGAACTGGTTCTCTTGTATTTATAGATGATGTGACTGCTGACAAAAGCAGCAGGATGAATTCTGAAGTGTTTCGGGCAATATTATCTGCTCATATTCAGCCAAACGCTTCAGAACTCATTGGACGGCGCTTCACAGTGCAGATGGATAATGACCCGAAGCATACTGCAAGAGCAACCAAAGAGTTTTTTTTAAGGGAAAGAAGTGGAATGTTATGCAATGGCCAAGTCAATCACCTGACCTGAATCCGATTGAGCATGCATTTTACTTGCTGAAGACAAAACTGAAGGGAAAATGCCCCAAGAACAAGCAGGAACTGAAGACAGTTGCAATAGAGGACTGGCAGAGCATCACCAGGGATGAAACCCAGCATCTGGTGATGTCTATGCGTTCCAGACTTCAGGCTGTAATTGACTGCAAAGGATTTGCAACCAAGTATTAAAAAGTGAAAGTTTGTTTTATGACTGTTAAGCTGTCCCATTACTTTTGGTCCCTTAAAAAGTGGGAGGCACCGACATAACCATAACATCCCATTAAGAGAACATTTCAACTTTTGTAAGATAAAACACTACATAACAACACTTATTAGGAAATGGGGAGCCCCCAGACCAAACTGGCTAAGCGTGATCTGCCAAAAAGCCCCACTCACAAAAGGCATCATAAGCACACTATATGCAGCAATTAGAGAGACGCACAACAACAACACAGCTCCCTTTAAGTGGAAGTGGGATCAAAACATAAGAACCCCAAAAGACGATAAGGCCTGGGAGAAAACCTGCCTCAAACTTGTGAAGAGCCCCCTGAGCTATTCCCTTAGGGAAATATCCATAAAATTCCTCCATAGAGCATATTATACACCTGCAAAACTACACACCATTAACACGCAAATCCACCCACAATGTTTCAGGCACTGCCAGGATAGGGGGACATTTGAACATATATGGTGGGAATGGCCCATAGCCCTAAACCTCTGGAACAAAGTGCTAAAACTAGCCTCAGAGACACTGCATACACCAATCCCTTGGTCAATTGACACATGCCCCTCCTAGGAGGACCTATTACACATATTTCGAAAAGCCAGAATAAATGGTTTCAGTACCTGATGCTATCAGCAAAAAGCCACATAGCTCAAAAATGGCAAACCCCAGACCTCAGGATACAAGAGGTAATACACAAATTAAATGGCATAATGTTGTTTGATAGATTCACACACACGACTAACAACACATACCCAAAATTTCTAGAAATATGGGGTGCATGGACAACCTCCACACAGGCAATAGAAATATAACAAACATAAACACAGATAGCAGACAAACTAGGAGATAAACCAATTCAAGAAAAGTGAACTGGGCCCCCCCCCTCCACAGACCAGCGCCAAACGGCAAGACTCAGAGGTGAGTGACCTACTTCAAACTACTGTCTAGTATACATACAAACACAGTCCCTCAACATGAAAGGACGGAAAGAAGAATCATTAGACACAAGCACACGAATGACACTGTAGTTAAAGTTGTTATATCCAGTTAATTTTATTTTGTATGTTAAAAAAACTGTAACAAGAGGTAGCATATCATACTAAAACCATCAGAGATCTCAAAAACAGGCAAACAACCATGCTACCAGTTTAATGTTACTTAGAAAGGTTAAGAAAAAGGAAAATGTAATGGAACTGTCACTAAATGAAAATGTCACCATCATATAAGTTTACGGTTAAGCAATCTACAACATAAATTTGGCCTGCGAGCCATCGCTGAAACATTAATACTGTATAAGATTTACAACTCTGTGACAATAAAAACTATTGAAACAAAAAAGTGGGAGGCACATATACAAACTGTTGTAATTCCTACACAGTTCACCTGATTTGGATGTAAATACCCTCAAATTAAAGCTGAAAGTCTGCAGTTAAAGCACATCTTGTTCGTTTCATTTCAAATCCATTATTGTGGTGTATAGAGCCAAAAAGTTTAGAATTATGTCGATGTCCCAATATTTATGGACCTGACTGTATATAAAACACTATTAGCCTTATTCAATTAGCTACATGCAAATGCCTTGAACTCATAAATTTGGCTTGTTTTTTTGTTTTTATAAATGTTTATATGCATTCTATTGAATGAGGAATTCATTAGTGACAAAATATGTAGCAATATTAAGAGTGATTTTAAGTGTGTATAAATTTACGAATTGGGCAATTGAATCGGGCCCTATGTCATTTTGGTTTCTGCAATACTTTTTAAACTGTATTCTAACTTTATACTTATCTCCTAAAGCATACATAAATTATCAAGGATTTTGTTAACAACACTTAATATTATCTGAGTCATCAGACAGGAATGCCCTCTATCTCTGCTAATCTTTGAACTGTGTACAGAGACTTCGCTACAGCAATAAGAAACTGCCCCAATATATCTTGATTCCATTAGCAGATTAGGAATATAAATCAAGTCTTCTTTGCAGGTGATATTTTGCTCACTGTCACAAAACCAATGACTAGCCTCCCAAACTATAGTCCTACTGGAAACATGTGGCTATATCTCAGAATATAAAATAAACACAAATAGGTGTGGAGCACTAAAAAATTAACTACCAAAAGATGTAGAGAAACTTCTAGCATTAAAGTTTTGATTTAAATGGACTCAACTTGACATTAAATATCTAGGCATTATGATCCAGAAATCAACAAGACTTGGGTATAGCGTATAATTATCCATAAATTTTGAGAAAAGTAGTAAAAGGTGTGGTCTTCCTATAAGGTTTTCTGGTTGGGAAGGATATATGTTGTAAAGATGAATATACTCCCAAAACCTACAGTATGTATTTGTTTTCAACATCAATCAGAACATCTTTTTTTTAGGTCTTAGCTAAGGAATGGAAACCATTTTGAAATGTAAAATTCAGTAGATACACACAATGTGTATGATGTCAGAAAATTTTGACCAGAAATGGACATCTTGTTGGGACATATGTAGCCCTATTAAATTCCCTCAAAGTTGAAAACTGTAGCACGTAACGTAGTCCGCAAGACTTGCGGCTATTAAATTGGCCCCCTAAAGCAACTCGCCAACGACTTGCAGGGTAAGGGTGAGAAAAGGCTACGGGACATGAACATTTGAACTGCTCGCCCATAAATCCTTTCTTCTCTCAAGCCTGTAACTGTTATGTTCCAATTACGCTATTAAATTGCAACAAATTCACTGGCGTTCAAGCCCGTAACCCGCAAATGGAGCCAAAAAGCCAACAGGTACAAGAGAGGACCTGCAAGAGGGGTAAAGTCCTATCTGAAGCACTGTAAATGCAAATATACCCACACTACTGTACATATAAGTAAAGGGAAAGTGGTGTTAGGTATGAAATTAATAGCACAATATTCTCAAGCTTGCAAATCTGCAATAAAAAACAATTTATTTTCTGTTTAATTTCCGTGTTATATCGATCCGGGCAATCAATGTGTTAATACACATAATGGAACTCGCATGTAATATAATATCATATTTACTGATTTATCAATATTGCATTATTTCTGAAATGTGGGTCCAATTGTAACTCGTAATTCAAACCCGTAAGGATTTGAAATCTAACCTCTACTTTTTAGCGTTGTATGATGACAATCTCTGTTGCCATTGGCTCCATCTAAACCTGTAACTACTGGTTTGGCTTATTGATCATGTTCACGGCCGCACATCCAATGTGCGAAATATGGTTTACGGGTTTGCGTCTCAAGCCCGTAACTCGCGCCATGGTCTAATTTAATAGCTCTGTAACTTGGCCAAATTTTAACCCTGCAGCCGTTGACAGGCTCGCAATTTAATAGGGCTAATGGACTCTTAAGATGGGTCATGAAAGATAGGAATATGCATCCACCTAATTATTTGGCTACAAAAAGTTAACACTTGATCTCATTGAATTAGACACCAATTACCTTCCCCAACACATGTTTTGATCCATGCAAGCTTGCATTTACAGATGCACTCGCTCTATCATGGATTCCTCCATGGTCTAGTAAAGGTATCAAAATTATTTTGTTTTTCTAATTAAAAATAAGCTTTATGTATTATTCGTTTTCATGGTCCTTTGAACACATTTAATTTCGTTCCATGCAATGTTAACAAAATAGGAATGCAAAAAAGTATTAATTACTTTATCTGTAGCACATGTTTAAACAATTTCTTGTCTCCCTTTCGGTGATCTAGTGCCATATGCCAGCAAAACCGAGGCAGGCGCAGCTCTATCATATGTGTGCTCATCTGTAAGTAATTACCGCGCAGATAAAAGACAGGACAGAGGATACCTGCCCTAGATCTGCTATATACAGAGCAGAAATACAGTACTGGCAAGGAACAACATGCTCTTTTATAGAATTATATTACACTAGAGATTGCCCGTCACAAAGTGACGGCAATGAAATTGTAAGGTAGCTAATGCTGTTTGGTGTGTAATAATGAAATATATAATACATAAATAAATGAATATACTTTACGTATTTTGAAGCATTGTGTTGAAGAGCTGACAATCTGTTTTGATGTTGCTGGTGGTGTTTTGCGTGTTTCTTGTGGTGTTTTGCGTGTTTAGAGTGCTGTAGCCTCGTTTTCGTTTTGTTCGGCGGACATTTTTTCTCTTGCTTAGAGAATTTTCGAGTGTCTAAACTCTTTTATTTTGAGTTAAATTGAGGTCCTGGATGCTCCCTCTTGCTGTAGGTAAGCTTTTTATGTATGTTTTGCGTGTATTTATTGTGTTTTTCATTTTTTCCAGTCCGCGGGTTTCTGGCGATTTTTGCGAGGTCGTAATGTGTGGTAACGTGTCTCGTAGGTGTTTTGTGGTGTTTTGCGTGTTTCTTGTGGTATTTTGCGTGTTTAGAGTGCTGTAGCCTCATTTTCGTTTTGTTCTGCGGCCATTTTTTCTCTTGCTTAGAGAATTTTCGAGTGTCTAAACTCTTTTATTTTTATCTAAATTAAGGTGTAACTTCATTTTTTGAGGTGCTGTATGCTTCCCCTTGCTGTAGGTAAGCTTTTTATGTATGTGTTGTTTGTATTTATTGTGTTTTTCATTTTTTCTTGTCCGCGGGTTGCGGACTATTTTTGCGAGGTCGTAATGAGTGGTAACGTGTCTCGTATGTTGTTTGCGTTGCGACGTAAAGTTTGCGAGTGTCGCAGTTGCTGTGTCATGTTGTTCGCGTTACAACGTCGGCGCTCCATGCAAGCAACTGAGGCCCTTACTTCGCGAGGGCCTCAGTTGCTGGCAAGGAGCGCCTTCGGCGAGGGCCGCGGCTCGCTATGCGAGCCTGCAAGCGTTAGCAACAACTCGTATGCTCACAACTATATATGTGATTGTTTGTTTTTTTAGAAAATCTCTGTAGGTTCTACATTTGATTTATGTAAAAAAGTTAAAAACAAAAAGTTAATTAAATATGTTTTAACCACCCACCCACCCACCCCTCAAAAAAATGCAAATATCAAATGGTAATGGCTGTTCTTGTCACTTCTCGCCAAACCAATATCCATTACAGCCTTAAGTGGTAAAACAATTGCAGTCTTCTTGACAGTGATTATGATCACCAACCAAAGTATCTTGTAGCCCCCAAAATAGAATAAAAACATATAACTCTTCAACATATAACTCTTCAGGTAATACCAAATGTTTAACATATAACAAATACATTATATCACGCATATCATACATTTTAAGTCCCATAAACATGTGAAATCCTAAATGTATGAAAAGCCTTTTAGAGTGATTTTCCAGTGCATATATTCACATGCAATTATAAAGTGTGGAATATCAGTCATTTTTATCACTGTTTATAAATGTCCCTTAAAGGTATATCTAAGTTTCCTGCGTTTTACCTTTTTGTCTAATCTAACACCTGCTGCTTATATCAGACACACACATTACATGGAGTCATTCTATACACATACAGGTATGTATCATTTAAAAAACAACTTGTTTTTCACACCCCCAGCGCTACTTACATAGGCACTGTGTACCTACCAATAGAAACACTGCATTTGGGTACAGATTCTAACTCTTTACTTACCTTCAAGTCAGCAGCAGCTCAATGCAGAGATCTATAGATCAGTGTCTGGCTCCTCCTATTTCCATCTGCAAGAGGGACTACACATCCCATGATGCCTTCCTGCACAAACTGCCATCACTGATTGTTACATTGTATTAAAATGTATACTGGCCAAAAAAGAAAATTAATTTTATGCTTATTTGAGCAGGGATTTTCCCACAA